>OW796090.1:6061852-6661852 GCA_941860345.1 Chrysodeixis includens | reverse complement strand
TTCGGACTTAATACAATAGGTATTAACCTGACTACGCTACGGTGAGGGCACTCTGCATTTATTTACATGCGTAACGTTAGTTTAACGATAGGGTTGGGGTATTAAAATAATAAAATTCAGAAGTCTGACTTGCCTACTCCTCATATTTGGATCTTTATTAATTTTACATTAAATATACGTAAATTCCTCCGCACAAAATGTACGGAAATTATTCACAGTATGATGTGGGAAATCAGTTTCAAGTCTTCATTCGACATCCATTATGCTCCGAATCAACAAGCCGATTCAACTTCAAATCCTTCACAGTATATGATAGTAAAGTAAATTCACGTGGTAGAGCTCACATGCAACCTGTGTTGCACTTATTTTTGCTTGCATACGTAACATGTTGCGGAACCTATACCACATGCAATATGTATTGAATTTGAACAAAAAATAATTTGATAATATTATCCTGAATGAGTGTATAAATGAGTGTACTATTTTTTGTTCAAGAGAATCGGGACACGGGAATTTGATATAAGAAAATTAAACTACTTCATGCGATTATCATTATTCGAAAATATAAAAAGGAACGATTCTAAAGCGTCAATTCTGTTGGAAAAGTTCACCTAATAAAACCCGTGAAGATGAGACACGGCGCGCTCTCGGACTACGCAGCGCGCTAGTGACGAGGGACTCCTGGCGAAATTACGATTTTCATATACTAGGGACACATAAGTACAAGAGACTTCGAAAGTAACGAAATGTGACGTAACTACCACTGCATGTAGTAACCTACAGTAAACTCTAAGCCTGAAGTTTTAAAGTCTAGTTTTGAACGGTAACTGTTAACACTTTAACTAACAGAGCACAGGCTTCATTCACCGTTCGGGCCGTCTGTGAAAGTTTTTTATTAGTTTCTTGTAAATTATAACATAAAAGTTACAAATGATAACATAAATACGCAGCATTATAATATTATATACTGATATTTATGAGTTTTTATGGCTGTGCGGTTATATTTACAGGGTTATTTGAGATTCGAATAACGCCGACTAATAGAAGTGGTATGATCGGCATTGCCTAGAAAGTCGTAGGTATATTTATGTTTTAGTTCTCTCGTACTACCCATCCCTGTCTGACGCCAGCCTAGTGATATGCATTGCTGCTATAACAAACGAGATAGTTGTACGTTTGGCTATTCAACTTTTTTCTCGCACTTCAACAGGGCTCTTTCACGTGATTTTACGTTACCGACTACACCCCGCAACTGTTTCGGTTGTCATAACAACGCAATAGCTAGTATTGCGGAGTTTCTGCACTCCTAGTTAGAATGTTTTTTTTTTATTTTTTTATCATCGGCAAGGTTCCTAGAACTTTATCGACGTATAACATCAGCTTTGACAATACCAACGTTTACTCATAACTACTAATTTAAACTTAGTTTTACTTTAGGATTGTTTCATTCAATCTAATACCAAATGAGACCTTATTCTTTTGCAAGTTTATTCTTGAAAGGTTTTTTTTTACTTTAGAAAAACCGGCCAAGTGCGAGTCGGACTCGCGCACGAAGGGTTCCGCACTATCACTTTATAGTATAAAACAAAGTCGCTTTATCTGTCCTTTTGTCCCTTCGACCGCTTAAATCTTTAAAACTACGCAATGGATTTGTATGCGGTTTTTAATAGATAGAATGATTCAAGAGGAGGTTTATATGTGTAATAACTTCCATTAAATATTGGAGAAATAATGATATTTTTGTGGTTTCTTATGTGATGTATAAAAGTAGCGTTAAAAGCACATTCAACATTCAATGTTCTTATAATTGTACTATGGTGTTCCAGCAAAGCTGAAACTGTTGGCTCTCAGTTACGATGTTTTGGACCTGAATCCAGACGCACGTGGTTTCCTCCATTTTATTCATCAGCGTCTCACTATGTCTCTTCAAATTCATGATCCCTTAGTAGCAGATTGTTCGTTTATCGATTGGAGCTCGTGACGCGCTGCCATAATATAGATGCATCAATATAGTTCATGCAGAAAATTCAAAAATATGTGAAAAGCTTCCTCTTCATACCCTTTGAAGTCCTGGTACATGATATTAATGCATGTGCGATTACTGCGCGTATTCTTCTTGCATAATTGATACGTTTGGTGATTTATAAATTGTTGTGAGATTGATGGCAATCTATCTGGAAAGATAAGAAAGATTGGAAATTCTAAGATACTGAACAAACGTCTATGGTTATCCCACGCTGTAAAATAATTTAAATTCCATGAGGCTTTCACGTGTAACGGGATATAATATTTTGAAAGGATTTGGGGTCCACCTTTTGCCCTTTTTTATTGAAGCGTGATGTAAACGTACATCGATGAACTTTAGTGTTACATAGCTTTTGTTTGAATAATCTTTTTAATTTTGGATTTAATATAATACCTAGTTTATAAAGTGAAAGTTCGTCAATCTCTTTGCCTGATGAAAAAGGATGCCAGCAGAAACCTAACAAATCAAAACTATTTCATCTAATAGTACGGAAGGAGATACGGGCTTCTTATTTAAATAATCAAAAATAAAACTTAGTATTGAACAATTCTGAATAACAACAAGAAAAAAACATTCTTTAAGTTTTGCAGAAGAATCAACAATACTTTTTCTTTCAAAGCTCTAAAGATGAGCCTAGTCAATAAAGCTGAAACTGTTGGCTCTCAGTTAAGATGTTTTGGACCTGAATCCAGACGCACGTGGTTTCCTCCGTTTTATTCATCAGCGTCTCACTACGTCTCTTCACATTTATGTTCCCTTAGTAGCACATTGTACGTTTATCGATTGAAACTTGATGCGCTTTCATATAGGTAACTGTTGCATGTAGAAGAACCAGCAGATAGTGGAAGGATTTAATTGCTCCTCTTCATACCCTTTGATGTCCTGGTACATGATATTTATTGCGCATGTGCTATTACTGCGCGTCTTTTTCTTGCATAAAAGAATACTTTTGGCAATAAATACTATTTTAAGTGATTGATTTCACAAAGATAAAATAAATCTTAAATTCTTAGACAAAAAACAAATATTCACATTGTAAAAATAAATAAATACCGTAGAACTTCATTTTACATGTCACGGGATAGATATTGCCAAAGGATTTGGGCGCTTTTTTATTGTAGCATGATATAAACAAACACCAATGAAAAACATTGTGTTATAACAAATAACAGTTAAAAGAACTCCTCAACAGTTAGGAGTTACATAAATTTCATTTTCATTTTATTTTCTGAACTTTAATATGAACTGACATTTGTAGTGTTTTAAAGCTATTAGCTGGACCTGCTATCTGCTACCTATCTAATATATTATAAATATTCTAATTAAACCCGGCTTAACCTACTGCCGTGCCATTCCAAAAACTGATTCATGCCAATGGATTAATTTTTATTTTTTTTCCCCACTGACCTGAAATTCTTGATGCTCCAAAACTAACTCCTTTGCTTTATGTGTCCCTAGTATTTGCAAACAAACTCCCCGACTAGTCGCAAGATAAGTTTACCGACTAGTGTACCAACAGATCCAGTGAGTGATACAATATAATGTTTCAAAACTGGTTCACCCTTGTTTGGTCGAACAACATTTCATCGCCATGACATTTAGTCATAATGGTGGTCTGAAACCCATTTGCCTTTTTTGTGCATATAATTAGTAGAACTCTTTTGCATCATCTTTATATGTAAATGAGCAACACAATACCATTTAGCGTCACCTAACAGCGGGACGGATATATTAAAAATTAAATTGCGTTTGGCGCGCTAAAACTCAAGAATAGCCGGATCGATTTCGCTAATTTTGGTCTTAAGTTTTATATTTTAATCTTGGATTAAAACATAAAGCCTTCATCATTTCTTCGTTTATTAAATCTGAGGTTTTCATTTCCTACTTAAATTTAATGTTTTAAGCACAAAACTTACCCTAAGCTGTATAATTATTACAACATTTTGCCATTCCATATCACCTCCTTAGGTGTTATTGAATATTGCATCATCTCAACACACTCAGTTATGATAATAAAAACCTCTTCATGTTACTGCTGCTCTAGTACCTAGACGCATGAATCGATAGGCCTCGTGTCCATGACAACAGTATTAATTTATCACATCAACGCATTTTAGAAACGCGTGCGAGTACAATAATTACCAAATTATTATTTATTCAGCTTATAAATTAGAAAATGAGATTACCCCCCGAATCCGGTTATTTCTTTTTTTAATTCATTATCACGTGTAAGTTGAGCTTTTTTACCATCGTTCAATTCTTGATTATCACGATCGATCATATTTATACAGATTTCACAAATGATACGGGCGCGGCGGTGAGAAAAAGAAAGGTCAATTTAATAAATCATACAGTTTAGTTTAGTTATATATATTCAATAAAAATAAAAATAAAATCAAGCAAATAAAAAAAAAAATTAAAAGATCCGATGTTGGTTTATTCAAGATCAAAAAAAAATCTAACTTTCAGTGCTGGATTATTTTAAACCAACTCTTAAAAAGTAAGAAGTCGGCTATCAGCTCAAGTTTACTCGGATTTTCTCAAAACAACTCATTGATACCAGGAATGCAGAAGCTCTAGAATACTATTATTGCTTTGCTATGACAACCTATCAAGAGAGTGCAACGCAAAATCCGTAGTAAAGCAGGCTCGATGGGGTGAAGAGAAAAGTTGAATAGCCAAACGTATATTTGACTCGTTTAATTCCATCAGAAATGCATATCACAGGGATTCGTCAGGGTATCGTCAGACAGGGATGGATATAATACGAGAGTACTGCAATATGAATTTTGACTAGTATTCACCGACAATGTTCGTAACTTGTATGCACTTTCTGATCCCCTAGTATTTCAAACCAAATTTTGGCCAGGAGCTCACCGATTGCTGCGTAGTCCAGGAAGATCTTCGAAGCGAATGAAATCCAGTCCAATATTTACGCTTTACTTATTGAAAAATACACGAGATACTATTTGTAGGTGTTTTTACTGTCAGTATTTTCGTGTTCATATTCTTTCAACAGCAAATTTACCATTTTTCGACTAGAGAGATAGATATGTATATCTATCTCTCTAGTCGAAAAATGGTAAATTTATGCACTGTAGTGCTTCAAGTTTCGTCTAAATCACAATATTATTAACACAGCAATATTAAGGGTTTCATTCAAATGATAGACTCTTGAAACATTTCCAAATTTTGAAACATTTTTAAAACCACAGTTTATAGACAAGTTTTGTCTCTTCAAACACAACAACATTCAAACAAAAGTTTCAGACATTTAATGATGTTGTATTTTTTGCAGCCTGAACAAAGTTAGTGTTTTTGCATGAACTTCAAACATATACTTACTTTTAGGTTTGCATTTCTTGCCATTTTGTGGAAAGTGGTTCGAAAACATTAAAATTTTAGCTCTATCTAAATATTGAAATAGTACTAATAAGTAGTACAGTAGTAACTAATTAAAGCTTGTCGTAGATACAGCTTACCGCGCGTCGTCTACAAATCGTGAAATTATAATGTTTGCTAGTTTTTAATGCAAGTAAACTAATATTACAAATTAATGTAAATTAATATGTGCCGGGGTAAATTAATATTACAAATTCTCAGTTCAACACCTCAAAAAAGCGCGCGCTATTCTATCTAACCATCGCTAGCATAACAGTGCAGAATGCCGGTGGCTACGAACATAAACCTTTGCAATTATGGCAGCCTGGTGCATGGAACTAGTTGTGGAACTACTTTGTTAATTAATAGAGAAACCCAGTTTAGTGGCACCATTTTATTTATTGAATACTTATTGGGCGAATATAGTAGTGTTATTATATTTTTTCGGAACAACAAGGTACATTAGAAAAAGCGTAGAATGTTTCCGCAATTAAGTCTAAGCCTGCTCCGCTCGGGTGCAATACGGGTGTGTTATATTATACATATGTTTACCCTTACAAGGAACAAAATTTTCCACCTCAACTTTTCTCTTGAAACATTATTTCTTCAAAATCTCCGCTTCGAAATTTACTGGATAGTTTTAAAAATCTAATAATATAAGAAAAGCATACATTTAAGTAGCTGGCATGAGACCAGGATATAATTATTTCTTCGGACTAACTTAGCTATGTAAGCCATCTTAATTTATTTAATGTTATAAAACTTAATTATAAAAATTAGTAGGTATCTAACAATCACGAAAAGTTCAAAATTATCAAACTACAAAAGTTTAGTCATTTCAATATTCATGGAATCATGGTCCAAGGAATTTCATGTTTTATAAGAAACTGCTACGAATTGTCGTAGCATCATCACGGCAGTAGCAGATCCTTTCTCAGATCAGAATAGTAACGCAGCACTTGGTAGTACTTCTCACTCAACTTTGTTATCATGATCTTCCGACTGACCTGAAAATAAATAACATGCACAAAGCATTTGCATTAAAATATTTTGTTATTTTTATCAAACTCTTTGTATCTGTAGTCCAAGCAATCCAGAAAATGAGTTGGTTTATAATAATTTTCTGAAAAGATAATGATAATTAGGTCTGAATGTGCATTCATGCGTGCATTGCTGTATGCAGGCATTTGTTTCTATGGAAGCTTTGATTCATAATTCATCCACAAAGTCACTTTGTTTACAAGAGTTACCCACACAGGCTAGGCGCAACCACCGTGTGCTCAGGTGATTGAGCCGACAACGAACTATCGTCCTCTTGCGAATCATGCTGCCCTAGTACTCATGCGGATACAAGACGACTGCGGATTTTTACTGCGGCAAGTTCTGAAGGAGTGCTAGGCGGTATCGTAGTAAATTAAACCATACAAATATAAAAAAATAACGAATTTCCTTCTCTTATTGCATTGAAAAGGATTTTTAGAATAAATAAAAAGTAATCAAAGAATAAAAATAAATATACAAGATTAACTTGCCAATATATTGTTATTTTATGCGTGTACAATTAATTTAAAAAGGGGCAACCTAAAATTACACACATCATTTTTTATTGTTTCCCAATTTAGTATCTCACACATCATAACAAATCTGACAGTCAATCATGAAAGTATTCAAATGTGCCTACCGAAAAAAAAACAAATTTTCCGACGACCATTGGGGTCGTCTGATTGGTGCAACACTGCTGTCTAATGCTTCACAAAAACAACCCTTACAGTTTTATAATTCTTATTACTTTGCAAAAATCTTATGTTACAAATTCTTCTTGACACTGAAGCCGAAAATAGCCTTTTTTTTTAGTATTAATAATAAGTTAAGTAAGTTATAAGTTTACAAGTTTAGTTTAGTTATTTTCTAGGTTTTTCAACATTCTTGTAGAATAATAAAATTTATGATATCGTTCGTCATTTATTGCGGATAAAACAGCGTAACGCGTATGTAATTTTCATTTTTAAGGGGCAACAAATACTTGTTTAATCGTAATAGTAATACCGTACAATGTGTGACAAAAACTGTACAAAAAATACATTTAAAACTAAACCTATATAACGATAAAAAAACATATTTCTGAAATAATTAATTAGGTACTATCGTCATCGTCCTGCGGATAACACGGCGTTACGTATAGTACAGAGGCATCCGCACTAGTACCAGGACGACAGAACGTGGAAGAGCTTGAGAGCTAAACCGGAGAGATACGAAAATATGTGTATTTCGTGTATGGAAGTATAATAGTGTAACAGAAAGGGATAGCAGTGCGCGCGCACATTTTCTTTCTCTCATAGCCAGTGCATAAAATTTGTACACGTGTATCTATTTAATATTTTGTTCAACACACAGTGATTAATTTACAAATTCTCAAAATTCATATTTAAAGAATTTTAGGCATTTTGTCACTGGCTACGTCACAACCAATTTGGTGTCCGATTGTTTTTTTAGACAAGCATTTACAGTGGGGATATGCCACAAAATATTTTTTAAAACAGATCCCGCTCTAGTTTTAATCCACAACATATCTTTTTCTTCTTCCTTGCTGGATATTCATATTTGTAAAATAAATGTAGAAAAAAACAGCTAAATAACTTAAGAGTCGTCTTTCTAATTTAAAACCAATGACAGGCCAAATTTCCAGTTATTTTGTATAATAACTCATAATTATAATAATCATCATCATGCCAAAATGAAGACAGATGTCTACAAAAGTTTTTGGACTTAATTGATAGAAATAATAACCTGAAAATATTATAATAATAACTTAGTAGATTACGCCGCAATCGGGGCCAATCCTGATTACTTACAAAAAACTACCATTTTAACTGTAAATCATCTATTTTGATTGGGACCAGGTTTTTCGCCCATCATCTTTTATCTTCGCCTTCAATAAGTTAGGTTTCATTGCAGGTAGTCAGTCAGTGGCTCAACAGGTGTCCACCACGTGACACCTTGTTATGGACGTACCAGGGGACCATAAATAGGCAAGGGTTTTATTATTTCCGTTCATATTACAATAAGAAATATCAACAAGTGGTTGCAGGGCTTTGCCACGTGACCACCACCTGGCCAACTGTTGTAGAGCTACCAGGAGATTACAGATAAGGAGGTCGTTATGTTTACGTAGCCTTTAGTGGGACGAGTAAAGTAATATAAAGGTAGTTAATCTTAAACGTTTTTTATAATCGTCATATTATTATCTACATGCTTCTCATCAAAATCAATTGATTTGTGGATCAAGTACAGGGTGTCCGGTGGCAGAACTAGAATTTTAAAATGAAATAATAAAAAAAGTACGAAACATATTTAATTTTTTCAATAACTATAACAATGGCTTTAGTAATCCGCGCGACCCGCTCGAGAAGGGACGTCGGGATGCCATTAACCTTGCTAACGATAATTTTCTTTTTTTATTCTGAAATTGTTGGAGGGTTTCATAAATATTACTTTTGAGGTAGCCCCACAGAAAAAAGTCCATGGGGGTAAGATCCGGTGACCTGAATGGCCAGGGGATGTCAGCAAAGAGGCTTATCAATTTGTTAGGGAACAAATCACGAAAAAGCGCTATGGTCTTTCTAGCAGTGTAAGACGTGGCGCCATCTAGCTGAAATCATGTCTGTGAACTGAAGGGAGGATGTTCTCTTAATATTGGCAGAAAATAATCGTTCAGTATGCGCCGTTAAGAAATGCCGGTCACAGCAATGGCTTGTCCTTGACAATTTTTAAAAATTGGGTCGTTTGTTCTTCTGTTTGACAACAAGGCACACCAAACCGTCATTTTGGGACTGTAAAGTAGTTGTTGAAGTTTCAACCGCAGATTCTGTCCTTTAGGTGATCAGTACCGGTAGTTCTTTTTATGAACACTACCACTTAAACGAAAATGGGCTTCATCGCTCTAAAAGATTGTGTTTAATCTCCGAATCCGCTGCAACATTGTCTCGCAGAAACTTTTACGCAAATTGAAATCATAAGGCTTAATTGTTTGCTCAATTAGGACCTCAAAGGGGTGCATTTTTAGATCCGTAATCAAAATTTCGTGCCCAATCGTTTTTGGGAGGCCTAGAGCAACCGTTAACTCACGCGCGGACTGTCGCGGGTTTTTCGCGTAAACTGTTTGCGACAAGTTCAATGTTTTCATCAGTCCTCGACGGTCGGCGGCCCCGACTGTGGATTCTTTGCTGCTGAACTTGTTGTTTTGAACCTGTGCTCCCACAATCGAAACAAATCTTCGCTTGGCGCATCATGTAACCGTCGGATATAGATGAACTAATTCATCCACAAGCAATAGCACAAAAATAGTTTGCTTTCAAATACGCTTGGATTACGAAAGTACGTTGTACACCCGTCCACTGTTACATCTTAATTAAAAATCCGCACGAATAACAAATCGAACGAGACCCCCCGCTCGAGTCTCCGATGAACGGTTTGGACACAGTTTAAGATTTAAATCCTAATTCTGCCACCGGACAGCCAGAGAACCCAGTACATAGTATGTTATCTGTTTCCGTGGTGGAAAACCACCAGATTTGTTTGTCAATGCGCCAGGGTGAAGGTTCTGTTAAGGAGATTTTTTTGCATCGACTATAAAATATTGGGAACAAAAAACTATAACATAGCCCTATACTATTTTAATACTTTTTGCAAAAAGTAGGTACTAAGTATTAGTAAGTAAAAAAGTTAGAAAGGCCTATAAAATAATAATCCTATAAAACCAGGGTTATTTGGCTCATAAATACGTACTGCCTACTGAAACGTGGCTTAATTATAATTTATAACTTACATTTTATGAATCACAAGGAATTCTCAAAAACCTTTCATTGATGCAGCCATTAATTTATATGTAGCTTCTCTGAGATTGCAAATATTGATTCTCTCCCCATATGGTCGGCTATTTGAAATTATAGTTCACCGGCCCATTAGCTCAGTGGGTTAGAGCGTCGTGCTAATAACGCGAAGGTCGTGGGTTCGATCCCCTCATGGGCCATTTGTGTACAATTTTTTGTTGCTTTTTGTATTCTTTTTCACTTTTTTCTTCTGTTAAAGTGCGGCTTTTAATTTATTTTTCGGACAATCCGCCAGAATCAATATATTTTTCCTATCTTACAACACTAATTGATTACTTTTAGAGCCATTACCGAAATGCTTATCGTACTTTACAAACTTTTGTAATTATGAGCTTAATTATTAAGTAAACATACTTTTTTTAAAAGAATGTTATCGTCGTCACTAGTATTAAAATCAATGAGGGTTTGGCTTCGTGCCAGAAACCTTCCTAATAAATCATTTGCAGTACTAGGGCACCATTAATCTTAGGGTTAAAAATATTGCTGTAACCCTCACTCCCCTTTCTCACACACACACATAGAAACACCTCACACATACCTACTTCCATGCTTGCCCTTCTATGCGATGTTAAGGAACGAAGCGACAAGAGATTGAAGAGATTTTTATTGAAAGGAACCGTGAAACTTACAATAGAAAATATATATCGTTTTTATTGTTATTTATATTATTAATTTAGTAATATTTATTTAAAACATTACCCACTTCAGCCACTTCTGACATTATCTAACAGTACCCAATTCTTCAATATCGAACGCAAATTTTATAACTTTCCAATTACTATAGTTATATTTTAGTCAATATATACAAAAAAGCTTACTAAAAGACGCATGAAATTTGGTGCATGTAGTATTTGAGTTTATGACGAACAGACAGACAGACACGGTGGAGGACTTTGTTTAATAATATGTATTAATAATTAATTAAAGTACGATAATATTATGTTCTATGATGTATAATATGAGTAGAGTTCGACGAAAAAAAACAAAGATTATTTTCCAGGTCAGTTTGGCACTGGCTCAAATTACTCAATTTCGGCAATATTGGGTTGGTCTTTGATTTAAGAAAATATTATTATATTATCCGTGGTGACTTATCCAAATCCTTATCGGAAAACCACAGTGAGCCTTCGAAGTTGCTGTTTTAGTCCTCATCATATTTTTGTTATTCTAATCAACACACACATTAAACTCTACAAAAAAGCGGTATATTATTACTTTAGCCAAAAAAGATTAGCCAGTTGAAAGAACGTTTCAAGTGATTTATTAAATAAAGGTATATTTTTCATAGCTACTGTCTGTGTGTATTGTTATTATTTATCTACACAAAAACTCCTTTTTAATGGCGTATCATTTCTTTCGTTTCATTGAAACCAGGTTTTATACATTTTTTTGCTCTGTAAAGAAACCCGGGCAAGTTTTCCGGGACCCCCGGAAAACTTACTCATTGAAGATATTGCTCAACAGGTGGCTCCCACGTGGCAACTTGTTATGGACGTACTAGGAGACCATAGATTGGCTAGGGTTTTAGTATTTACCGTTCCTGTTTCAGTCAAGTAAGAAATATGAACAAGTGGTTGCAGGGCACCGCCGCGTGGCATATTGTTGTGGAGCCACCAGGAGATCATAGATATAAAGGACGTTTTGTTAACGTTGCTTTCAGTAGTATGAAATAGAAAATACAAATTTACTATGAAACAGAAACATACTGAAGCACTGTGATCAAACATGGCGCGTGTTTTTATCTTTTATCGTAGGGAACGCTACGAACGCGGAATGCTACGAACCAATCGATCCTCACATAATACGAAAAAACATAGTTTTTTTATAAAAACTCGTATTTAAAGAAGCAATGACTAAAACATCTACTAATATTGCTAGAAAATGGAATTTACACTTGTTTCCAAATTATTTTCTAATAAATTAATACGATATTTTAGTATCAGCGGGTATCAAGCAATGTGTGGCGAATAGCTAGAGCGAGCAACGAAGGAAAAAATGAACAACTACTTTTATCTACCTAATTAAATCCTACCATTTTTTCAACAATACGCTGGTCGTAGCTTCATTATAAAACTGTTATCCATCAAATAGTCTAAGAGAGAACGCTTGGCCGGTGCTGCCGCACTTTTCATTAGATAAGGTAACGTTGCGCGGCGTCGCAGTCATCCGGTGCCGAAGAGAAATACTAGGAGCCCATAAGCCTGAAGAGTTAACAACTCAGCAAAGAGAGTGTAGGTCGCTACGTCAGAGACGCTGTTTGTGTGTTGCGAATCTATAGACCCTTACATTGTACAAGGAACATAGACTTAACATAAATAATTATATCTATACTTAAGAATTATGGCTGAAATATCAACAAACCAGAATTTTTAAACATTTTGAAATTTCGTATTTGTTTCGGGTAAAGATAAGTAAACATGTTTTTAAGCTGACTGAATGATTAAGTTAATCTTCAGCGTACATAACCATCAAAGATTTTCAGACGATATTTTGTGTTTTTATTTTGTTCTGATAGTTACTAGTAACTCACGTCTACATACGCGTGATTTACGCTTACAATCATAAGGCACTTTACTGATGATAAAAGCGACGCTTTAAATTAAACCTAAAAATATATTATAACTTTTGTAATATCTGAAAAACATTTAAAAAGTGGAAATAAAAGTAAATCTGAAGTTAAAATATAAGTATATTCATGAAATGGTGCGGACGAACTCGTATAAACTGGAAAACACAGATTAAAGAAAGTAAAAATGCCATAAAAAACCTCTCCTTGACTTTCTCTCCTGATGACGATGGTCTGTCGTGTCAAGAAGAGGTTTTTCGGACCGTGACAGGATTCGAACCTGCAATCTCCCGTTGGAAACGGGCGCCTCTACCAACCGGCCACACGGTCGCCTACTTACAAGCTGAAATTTCTCCACCGTATACCGGGTAACGGGTGAAACTAACTTGTGCGATTCAAACACTTTTAAGGTTTTTTGTTTATAGGGATAAGTGATATGAACTAAAAAAAAACATATATTATTATACTAACTTGGCATTGCTGAATTGTGAACTTAGGCTTATTACGCGCCCCAATATGAACAACGTTATTTTTGTCTACACTAAATTATTATCAGCTGGTTGTAGCTACGCTATCGAACATTGCGACGCTATCAAATAGTCCAAGAGATAACGTTTTGCCGGCGCCGCCGCGGCAGCCCCTAGATAAAGTAACGAGCGCGACGTCGGAGTTACCACGTAGCTGAAGAGAAATACTAGGAGTTCATAAACTCAAAGAGTTTACAATTAAATAACGGATAGCCGTGTGGGGTGTGGGGTGAGTCGCTACGTCACAGACGATACCTGTTACGTTTGTCTGTGTGTGATAGCTGATAGGTCACAAAATATGTGCGTGTGTTGCACCAACATAAACACAGTTATAGCGACCGCTACGACCGCGACGTGCAAATTAATCGGCCCTTACCTTGCAGACTTCTCATAAATACTCATATTTACAAGCAATGACTGAAATATCAACTAGTTTTGCTGGAAAATCGAATTTTTACTTGTTTCAAACTTATTTTCTTAAAAATTTATACGAAACTTAACTTTGTGACCGCAGCTCCGCCTACGTGTAATTTGGTTATATAGCGTTTTTTGATGATCTCGACAGGGCTGTTACAGGCTCAAATCTTGTTACAATTGGATTATATTGCCAATGTTACTCAGGCATGATGTAACTATCTAATGGTGAATGTTTGAAAACGATTAAGTAGTTTTGGAGTTTATTTAGATAATGTATGCTTTAGGTATGTTTGTGTAAAAAAAATATTGTTTCTCTTTCTTATAAATCATACAAATTTATGTAGGACAAAAACATCGTCTCAAAACAAAATGAGGATTTATAGGACGAAGAGGCCTTCCTTATATAAAATATTTTAAGATTTTTTTATTGTTTGCCAGTATGAGCAGGTTAGAGGGAGAGCTGACACGCGAGCAGTCAACATACTTATAGTCCATGAGGGAATCAATCTTCTCTTAAATCAACACCAGAGATTTTAAGTTTGCTTTTGAGACTTTTAAATTATCGTCATCGCTAAGCAAACTTTTAGAGGAATTTGAAGGCTTTTCCTTCTCCATTATCAGACCCTGAATGCTATGTATTAGCACTCTAGTCCTTGGCAAGACAATCTCAACGAGTTTAAACTCAGTAGGGGTACATCGTAACCCAATTTGCATATCCCTGCAAAATTTTTGCTTCCAAAATTTGACCCGGACAAACTAACCGACGAATGAACACGGCAAGATAAATAAAAGATTGTAATAAAAGTACCATCTTTCGTGTGATCTGATTAGCTATTTTATCCATTGTGCCATTAAAATGACTTTCAATCTTGACGATGTCCACACAACACTTCCACCTTTCAGCAGTAATTTGCTGGAGTTCTAATTGCAGTAGTGACTTTATTACATCCCAAAAAAATGTAACTATGTTTACTTTTTAAAACATGGTACCACAAAAAATAAAAACTTTTTTTTTTTAATTATTATATTATTATTTATGAAGATTAAATTTTCGCTTTGTAACTAATTAAATAGCGATATTAATTTATAAGCAAAAATATTTTCTCGTGGCGATAACATTAGTTTCATTCATAACGGAGGTTGAGGAAATTCAATGGGCCACCCACTGAAGCAAAAGTAAAAAAAGATGCATGTGTAGGTCATGGTGTGCCAAGTATGAATGAAAGTATCTGAAACGCCCATTTATCGATTCAATTCAAGTTTACATCTGAGAGTAAAAATTCGATTTTTCATAACTACCTTGCAATAAAAGGCCTTAAGCCTAACGACGTAGGTATTAAATCACTCTACAACTCATGACTTAGAAAAATGTTAACATGTTTTGTAGCTTCCTTTTCTTTATGTTTGCCTAGTATTGGAATTGCAGTTCCTACTCTCTCTCCCTCTAACTCTTCCCTGTCTCTTTTCATGTTTTGTTATATTTGTGTTCCAATTGATCACAATACGTCGCTGCAAGTTATTCTTGCAAATACTCGGCATTGCTGCCCTTTCCTAAAAGTTTTTTGAACTAAAAACTCAACCCATATTCATACAGTTGTTGTTTATTATGTAACGTTAAATCGAGAGTTCCAAGTGTTACTAGGAAATCATAAATTTGAAATAACTACTTAAAATATTCCCGCTTGTTGGACAAAGTAAGGTAGACATAGGGCGGCAGGCGTAGTCTATACGTGAGAGGTGAAAACGGTTGCTATACTTATTTTGCTCTTCCGTACACCTGTGGAAAGCTGATTATACGTATGAAATAGAAAGTCTTTGTTCACGCAGTCTTCTATCACACGCAAAGAGGAGACTTGTAACGGTTTTTATAACACCCCCCCCCCACCACTCCGCCTTGAAATTGGACCAGTATGTTGTTTGTTCGATATGAAAATAATTAATGTAACTTATTCGTGTTAGTTTCAAATTATTTAATTAGTAATGAAACTGTCTCCACTCCCAATTATTAAGCAACATTTGTTCTAACTTAGTACTCTGAATACTAACTAATAATAAGACGTGTTATATCTATTTTCATATTATTTTTTTATCTTTCATCATTCCCCTGCCCTTATCCCAATTTTTACTTGGGGTCGGCGCAACACGTCTTTTAGACATGTTGCTTAAAGTTTTGGCTATAGTTTTATAGTCGGCCGCCTGCCTGACACTAACCCTCTTTGGGAATGCGATTGTTGGTTGCTTACCCGCCACCGTTCGGGTGACCCAAGGTGCTTGGTACAGTGCACTGGGTCTTAAGGTCCATTAGTCGCCTTTTACGACACCCAATGGAGGATATGGGGTGGTGCTATTCTTTATCTCCGGACACCACACGGACGTTTTTTTATCTTTATTAGAGTAAAAAACTAACTAAGCCTGTCTTACAATTGTTTTGTAATAGTAACATAAGGCTTTATATTGCTATCTTTATTTAACAGAAACAATACTAAAACAAGAAATATCTACATTTATAACTAAACTTAGGTAACTAAAAAAAATACATATATATATACTTCATTCAGGAAATTTAAGCTTAGTTCCTTAGTTTACAAAACCATCGAAATAAATTGGCAAGGTCACAAAAATGGATTGATGTTACCAGGCTCTCATAATTAAAAGGTGCAGCTGGGTTAACATTGATAGCTCCCCTTTTGATTTAAAGGTTCATTCTCCCTTGTAAACCCAATAGAGTCACTAACATTAGTGTGTGTGCATGACACGGTGTACGTGGAGTATTCAAGAGTCCCCCCGGATTGTGTGATTTCATCTCACTCCTAGTCCTTATGCTATCCTAATAAATTTTGGCACGAAACTACAGAATTTGAGTGATTGTTGCAAGGCCCTTCTAAATTGAAGGGTTGCACTGGCCAATCAAGAACTCGACAGCTTTGTGTTTGTAAAAGGGTTAATTCTCCCCCATAAGCCCATTCATTAATGTTTCTGTGTGTGTATGCGACACGTGCATAAATAAACCATAAAGTTTGCAAGTCCAATTTCGCAATTTAACTCCTCGTCCTTATGCTACCCTAGTAGCTTGAATAAAAAATTGGCACGTGTACAATTTTAGTGATTGTCGCAAGGCTCGTCGAAGTAGTATATGTATAGCTGAACAAAAGAATTGCGAGAGCTCGTATTTTATAATAATTTGCTATAATATCAAAATGTAGTAGTAGTGGTTGTTGTTATAGCGAATAAATATCATACCAAAATATATTTTGCGACATCAAAAGTACCTTGATATTCAGCGTAATCACAATAAAAAAATAAACAATGCCATAAGGAAAAAGCTCAATTTAGTGCGTTTCAAATATTTTTAAATCGGCCTTTAAGTTGGCAGGGGTTCTGTGGTATCCGACTGTACTTAAAATCACTGTATTTTTTTTCTTAATAATTATTATTTTTCTCTATTATAGTATTATAGTGTATAATCATACAGAAAGTCAGGCATAGGATATCTTTCGTTTATGTTAAAGTATTGGTTCAAGTGCTGTCCATATAGAAAACGCTGCATTTTTTCAGTTGTTTATGATACTTTTTGTTTAAAGATAAAAACGATCACCTTTTTTCTAACAGACACAAATAAATCATATATTTTTTTCAATCATTTTATTAAATACCGGGTTTACATTATTGCATGTTACACAGTAAGAATGGTCTTGTTTAGTATAAACATAAAGGTCATGATCTGATTTTTGATCTCTTAAATTTGGTAGTAACAGACTATATTTTTCATTATAATTATAATGATAGAATTTAAGATAATTACGTATACTGTTATAAGTTTTCGAATAGGCGTTGAAAATAAATACAATACCCAATTCAACGTTGAGATAAAATTATCGTGTTTGGTGTCAAAATAAAGGTCTTGACGTCAACAATCTAAAAACATTAATATCTTTTGAGTAGTAATTGTGTAAATAAACTTACACAACACACACTTTGCGCGCGCAGTTTGTCCCAACTGTAGCGTACAACAAAACGCTACCCCTGTATTACGGACAATCGATATTACTCTAAGGCGCGGCGCGAAGCCCTGACTACACGCGACTCTCATAGGAGTCAATCAAAGCATGCCTTTGTTAATCGCGCATAGTACTTGTTGTTTTAACCATAGATCAATGTAATATTGAACTTATATAGATCAAGACCTTTATTTTGATACCAAACACGATAACATTTAATCAGTTTTAACCATATTATTTTGTATAAAATAAGTGGAATGTAATTTATGTCAGTCACGAGAAAAAAAAAACACTAAAATTATATAAAACAAACTTTTCTGTTTTTAGACAAAAAGTCAAGCGGAGTTTTTATGTTTTATACACAAACGAATAAAAGGACATACAATATTCAGCATAAAGAGTACAAATATAAGTCCTTAACTTCGTTCAATTTTGGACAAGGACATTGGCAATTTACTAATTTCGCGATACAATATAAATGTCAAAGGTAATAAAAACAGCAATTAATAATAAAATATTATAAATACATCTTGAATAAATAATTTTAAACTAGAATTGCAGTTATGATCTAATGCTTTGAAATGTTACTGACTGAGCGAATAATTTATTAGTACTTTCGTCGTAGTCCTGCGGATAAAACAGCTGTGCGTATAGTTCAGAGGCATCCGCACTAGTACTAGGACGACATAATGTGCAAGAGCTTGAGAGTTAAACCGGTGGCGGAACAAGAATACCTGTATTCCGATTACCCGTTTGTTTCCTTTAATTTCAAAATGAATATATTGTTAAAAGTATCATGTAAAATAAAATTACGAATGTAGCATCATAATTGATACCTAAAACGTGTCAGTCTGCTAACGGACAAGAGGATTTTAATGAATTAAATTTGAAGATGACCGTGTAAAGTACTAGAGTATCATTTCTATCTTCAGATACAAATAAACAAGTAATTCTTCTTACCAGAAAAGTTCTACCTGTACAATAAGAGACATTTTTAATCGTATATTCTTTTTTTAGTATGACTGTTTGTTGAACCCGCTGCCGTATAACCTACTTTATATAATTTAACCCTTTCTGGTTTCCTCCGCGGCATCGTTCGTACCTGTTTCATAACTAGTGTAAAGTTCATGGCACAAAATACTCTTGGCTTAAAGCAAAATTAAGAATCAATTAACCAAAGTTTTCATCATGTATCAATATAATTTATAGATAATATCGAATAAAGCTTGAATTTTATTATAAAGAATGATTTAACCAGTTTTCTTTAGTGATTTACTAGGTTTTTCGGTATTTTTGTTTAAGTGAATAAATTATAATAAAATCCATTGCGGGTAAAACAGCGTTGCGCATAGTTCAAAGACATCCGCAATAGTACTAGGATGACAGAACGTGAAAGAGCTTGTAAGCTAGTAGTCCAGTCAAATTAGACCAAAAAACGAGTGTGAAGTTACATAAAGTCCCAACAAGCTGAATTTCGGTGAAATCGTTCAAAACATAATTATAAACAATTTCTGAAAGTTCCCCATGATTCCCGTGTGTGGAAAAAAAAATATTCAATGTTAAAAGTCAAAAAAAATAGTTTTTCGCGATTTTCAGGAAAACGGTAAGTTTTATCATAAAAGTACCTCTGACAAAAATTGTAGATCGTAGAATTATCTATAAAAATGTATTAATACTTTTTTCTTACAAGCCACCGTTTCTGAGATATAACGATTCAAAAAGTTATAAAAGTTGTTATCATCATAATATGCACGCCACGTATATACATCTAGAGTTGATATTTTTTATGTAATATATATCTAGACACACGGCAGTGTGTCTGCCAAGTTCGAGCAAAAAGCGACACACCAAAATATCAAAATATATCGTAAAAAGGATACCTTCTCTTAATTACCATCATTTATGTAAAATTGTAATTGACAGCAATTGGAATTGGACTTGTGAAGATTTTACAGTAATCTGAAGTTGAAGCTGACGCTTGACTGATAATAATGATTATATTATATTAAAATTACGTAGCTTCATTTGCAGATACAAATATCCATGTGATGCGCAATTCGTTCTTATTTTGCGGATAAAACAGCGTTACGAATAGTGTAAAATTATGTAAATCGGAGCAAATATTTTTTACATTTTCGGTGAATACATTTTCGGGGTGAATGAAAGCACAGTTTTTATTAAATTTTGTAAGTTTTGCGAGATAAAATTATTATTTCAAGATTCATAACTGTATGATAAAGACATAGTTCATGGAAACAAACTTATGGATAACATCCCGAACATTTTATATATTATTGTTCTATTCACCTCTTAAATCTCTAATCACCCCGTTTTACTGTATTTTAATTTTTTAAGGGGCAAAACTTTTTAAATAATTAATTAGAGGTACTACTATCGTCATTGGCCTGCGGATAACACAGCGTTGCGTATAGTACAGAGGCATCCGCACTAGTACCAGAACGACAGAACGTGGAAGAGCTTGAGAGCTAGACCAGAGAGATGCGAAAATATGTGTATTTTTATTATTGAAGAATAATAGTGTAACAGAAAGGGAGAACAATGCGCGCGCACATTTTCTGTCTCTCATTGTAACCAGGCTATAAAATGTATGTACTCTATATATAAATTATTATTTTCTTATACACAGTGATTCAAATTCAAAATTCTCCTCAGTTTATATTTTAAGAATTTTCCGATAAATAAAGACGTTTCACTTCAGGTCTAAACCACACTCGTTTTATTTTTGTTTATTCACTGAGTAATAAAAAAATGATATTGATTGATTTATTTATTTATTTATTTTGGATTCCCAACAAAGAATACACTTACATGCTAAAATATCTTATGAAAATAACAAACCTTGTGTTTCTTAAATTATAGGGAAACACATCATGCAATAAAAAAAAATACAAACAGACTGATATTAGCCTATTCAAGTTTTAAATATAAATGAAATCTTTAAATGAAAATTTAAAGCTTTTATAAATTTGAGAACTAATTTAATACTATCAGAAAAGAAAAAAAAATAAAAATAAAAATAAAACAATTCAAGTAACAAACATATCTCGAAACTAAAATAAAATAAATAATAAAAAGATTATAGTGTAACAGAAAGGGAGAGCAATGCGCGCACATTTTCATTTTAAAAAAATTGATATAATTGCTATCGATAATCAAATCCAAAATTTAGAATTTTTACCTTGAGCAATTGGAAGAACTCAAAAAAAAAGTTAATAATAATACATACTGAAGTTATCCCGTGAATTAAAAGAGATACATACTGAAGTTATCCCGTGAATTAAAAGAGATACATACTAAACTGAAATTAAAGAAGACAGCGACACTACCGTCATTTTAATAAGTCCCTTATTAGTGCCGTAAGTCTACTTCTATTTACTTATTTAAGACATTTTTTTACGAGTTATTTGTCAACTTTACTGTGAAGAACTTTGTATATTATTTTCCGCTTCATTCTATAGATACAACTGATACAACTAACCAAGATAAGGTATCTTGGTTATTTTCGTACGTTGATATGCAATTTTAAAAAGGTTTATGTTTTTTTTTAGTTATTTGTCAACCCGACACTGTCAGAAACTTCTTTCTATTTTCTTGCGCATCGTTCACACGTGCCTTACAGCTAATTTAAATGCTAAACTATCAACGATAACTGCAAAACAAGATATGGAATACGTATAAAATAATATACTATAAAATGTGTAATTAAAAATATGATTTGTATTGTTTTTATTCTATGTATTAAATGTATTATTAATATACATGGAGCGTCGTCCATTGCGGATAAAACATCGTTGCGTATAGTAAAGGCATCCGCACTAGTACTAGGGCGGCAGAAAGTGAAAGAGTGCTTAGCTTTGAAAGTTAGACCGGAAAGGAAAAAAAATATATTTTTCGGATATTTTTTTCTAAGCATAATCTAAATCAATTACATTTATTTACTATCGTTAACGACAGCATTTAGAAGTAATTTCGAGAAAAAATATTTTACACTAGTATTTTATGCAAGAAAATAATATAAATATTACGCATTCGTCTTATACTAGTATTTTACGCAAGAAATATAAATACTACGCATATCTTTGCTTTCGATGTTGTATGTATGAGTTTATGATGTGTTTTTAAGTTTACTCCAATTTAATCATTGCCTTTTCATTACTTAAAAAGCCTCCTTCTTTTTTTTGTAGGTTAATATTGTTTTAAAATTTACATGACTTCCACAAACTTATTTAAAAATAAACATAAGTTGTAAATACTATGATAATAGTTTTTACCAGCACCTTCAATATACTGCGGATACAACATAACCGTCTATATCGAAACACCCGCACTTGTACCAGGGCGCTAGGACTAACAAGAGCTTCGATGGTTGTGACGTAGTTACGCATTCATCTGTACCAGATATTGAATGTGGGTACAGATAGATTAACTCACCTTTATTCGGAGCTGTGTGTGTGCGATTCTATCAAGGTAGCTTTTTTTGTGTGACAGGGACACACAACTAAAAGTTTTGTAACGTCCCTGTATACATGGAGGAGTTTAACAGACTGTATACTGGTACTTTTAATAGTGTATTTAATTGTATGCAATAAATGTATGTCTTGACAGTCTTTCTCTTGATTTAAACATTAAAATAACAAATGCAAATTGTAAAAAAAGAAATTATTTACACAAAACTCATAAAAAGCTGTTTAATGTTAAAACATTAATATGTTTTAACTATAAACAATTTTGTTGAACAATGAGGTGATTTTTTGATTTTACATACGCTTTTGATTGGTGTACTGGACTAGGGTATATTTTTTATCAAAATACTTCGAATAGTACGGAATTCAACTCAGTGTCTCCTTGAACCACAAATGTCATAATTTCTTTTTTCTGTTTGAAAGTAGTTCGGTCTAGTAAAGTGTAAAAACTTCCAGAAACTACAGCAAAAGAATATGACGACAATGAGTTTCTACTCTCCACTGGATTTTAATTTAGCAATATCTCTACATTTAAGGAACTCCGCATTTAGTATTTGCCGACCCTAACTGCTGCAAGTGAATGAATTTTACCTTCACTTTCGTTTGTCGTCGACTAGATCCTGCTCGATCCTATTTTCCTAGTACTTCCCACTATTAATAATTCCGACTCACAAAAAAAAAATTACCGAATAATAATGAGCGGTTTTGAAATGATAGCGCTCTACTCCCACAAACTGTGGTAATTCGAACAGACACTATACCTATATACGTATGTAACTACCGCAATATTTTTTGACATCGCAATGTAAATATCGTCACAAAGTGTTTTAAGTTTATGTTTGTTTAAAATACTACTACTATTAAACAAATAATTATATTACATGAATTTAATAATTATAAATAGATCCTAACAACAACTACTACTATTTGGTAGGTCTTATATTTTACAGAGCTATTTTATACACGCACTCTTTAATATTGTCTCTCGTGCATACCTATTGACTTTTAGAGAGGTCTTTATTTATCACGATGTTTTCTTTTGCAGATTGGTCTTTTGGGTATACAAATTATCTGGACGAGAGATGCTGAACTGGCACTTATGCAAGCTCGACAAGACAAGAAAATTATGATGGATACCAATAATAAGTTCTTGGAGTTACTGAACACGCTTATTGACCAAACAACAAGGAACTTGTCTAAAATAGAAAGGATCAAATTTGAAACCCTCATCACTATACATGTACATCAACGAGATATATTTGATATGTTGGTATGTATGAGTACATTACTTAAATAATAAGTGACGTGACGTATAGAGACAAAAATAATGGGAATATTAAATTTTTCTAATTTCCTTCATTGATTAGACCTCATGAATGCTAAAAAAGTAGACAAATACTGTCTATTATGTAAACTGAAATCCAAAAACATTATAACAGAAAAATACTCATGCAAACTGCAAATGTTTAAAACGTACCAACCCTGCTTGCATTCGGAACATGAATGAGTTCCGCTTTCACTTTTATCCGTACCACGAAGCAAGCATCTCTTTTCAGTGCTGTTGTCCTAGTCAGCAGCTCTATTACTAGTTTTCCAACCACACAACATATGTCTAATATAGCGAATAGGTAACGATGACATAGAGATACAGTAATTTTCTGTCGACTAGTTTCATTATTTTTACACTAAAGGTGCAGAGAATGACAAAATCTTGTATTGTTACACTATTAACAATGCTGATCATTAAATCATTTTTTTACAGTGCCGTCTTAATGTCCGGTCAGCAAATGACTTTGAGTGGTTGAAACAATGCAGGTTTTATTTCAAAGAAGACGCTGATAAGACATGGATCTCAGTCACAGACGTGACTTTTACTTACCAAAATGAATATCTTGGCTGCACTGACAGACTTGTCATTACACCATTAACAGATAGGTAAATTAATTTTCGTACTATCGGACAAAGCTAATCGTACAAGAATATTAATGTAATCGTATAGTACAAGGGCATCGATCGAAACTGAGAGTAGGCTAGCACTAGGAGTATTTGAACGTGTCTGTGAGAGAAGGACTATGTTCATTTTAAACTGCATCACATTTATGCTACCCTAGTACTTGCATTCCACGATTGGCAGTTGGCCAATGATTGGGGAGGGAGGGTGTAACATAAGTCCGTATGCGTTAGTTAGTTCAAAGTAAATGCATTATGTCCTATTATTGTTTTTTTAAGGCAAAGGAAAAGGCATTAAATATGCAAATATTGTATGTCAAACTGTACTTTTCAGATGTTATATTACTCTTGCTCAAGCGTTAGCCATGAGCATGGGTGGTGCTCCGTGCGGGCCGGCCGGTACTGGCAAGACCGAGACTGTCAAAGACATGGGAAAGACTCTGGCTAAGTATGTCGTGGTCTTCAACTGTTCCGATCAAATGGACTACAGGTAATTTTTAATATCAATTAGTTAAAAAGCAATTCTCAAATCCAAGTACCTAGTCACTTTTTATACCATTACAGAGGTACACAGTACATTTCAATTGAATAATTCACAAGCTTTACAGTAAACTCACGGCAAATAAGGTCAAATCCTAGTGTAGTTCAATGGCTAGTCTTTCTCTTTGACCTAAATGATATTATCCGGCGTACTTTTAAAATATAGTTTTACTATCGTTATTTTTACTTTCGACTCATTTTTAACTAAAGATTGTCAGCTAAAACATAATTTTACCATACAATGCGACATCGTTTCTTAACGTCATATTTTTTTCTTACATACCGATGCTTGTTCACTAGTTGCCACGTGAGCGTCAGTAACGAGGTACGTTTTTTTCTGTTTGATTATTGTTTTCAATTCAAATATTTCAGGGGTCTTGGCCGCATTTATAAGGGGCTCGCGCAGTCAGGATCGTGGGGCTGCTTTGACGAGTTCAACCGCATCGAGTTGCCTGTCTTGTCGGTCGCCGCTCAACAGGTCGCAGTCGTTCTCGCTGCTAAGAAAGAGAAAAAGAAAACCTTCGTGTTCACCGACGGAGATGTCTCAGAAATGTGCCCCGAATTCGGAATATTTATTACTATGGTGGGTGCATTTGTTTTTGTTAAAAAAATTCAAGATAGTTAAAAGAAAACAATACCTAGCAGGAGAAAAATAAAGTTATAAATGTAAAAACCCTATTTGTGTATGGGTACACGTGTCAATGTGTGAACGTTACACAAAACGAAACATGTTTTAAAAAAAATATGCTGCTATTTCAGAACCCAGGATACGCCGGCCGTAAGGAATTGCCAGAAAACTTGAAGATCCAGTTTCGCACGGTGGCTATGATGGTGCCAGACAGGCAGATCATCATCAGAGTGAAACTTGCGTCCTGCGGCTTCCTTGAGAATATTACCTTAGCGCGGAAGTTCTACACGCTCTACAAACTATGTGAAGAGCAGTTGACTAAACAGGTAACCTCTTTTAATCTTCTCTATAAAAGAATTGAGGCTATTGTTTACTTAAAAAGTTTACAGACAAATAAAAATTGTCAAAATAATTTAAACCGCGCAGTATATTATGGAGATGACTTTCGAAAGGCTAAATTCGTAATAGTATTTTTTTTTCTATAGGCCAAAAAACAAAGACAATTCTCTTTCCTGAATCAGAAAAAAAGGCCCCTTTACATTTAAGACGACAGTTCGGTAGCATTTACCTTTTGACCAGTAGTAAGTTAAACAAGTTTTGTGAATTTCTCGTCCCTGAGACATTTATAAAATCTACTAGTGACCCGCCCGGCTCCGCACGGGTGCTATGCCGATACTATTAAGTCTAGTTTTGAACGCAAAAATAAAAAACCAAATTATTTTTTTCTTCGTTTGGATCTATAAAATAATGACCGTATGTGTTTACTTATGTTTATTGTGATAGAAAACATAAGAGTTACAAATTATAACATAGGCTCACAATACTTATAATTTAAAATTCCACTGGCATGAATGAAATATCGCGGCTAGTAGAAGGTGTGATCGGGCCCTGTAGAGAAGTCATCGTTATATTTATGCTTTAGTACTACTCATCCCTTTCTGACAATAGCCTAGATTGAGGCATTTCTGCTGAAATAAAACGAGACAGTTATACGTTTGGCTATTCAACTTTATTCCCTTTCCCGACTGAAGCTGTACCATTTGTTTTTTTTTAACTTCAATTTACACCATATTCCTGTATAGGTTGTCATAGCAACGCAATAGGTAGTATCCCAGAGCTTCTGTATTCCTGGTTACAATGAATTTTTGCGTAAATTTTTATACCTTTGCCGATTTTACACTGAAGAAACTTGGAGCTTATACTAAGTTGAATTGAATTTTATACTTGTTGATTTTTCTCTTCAATAATGTACAACAAAACTATTCTCTGTATATTGAGTTATTTTTTATTTGATCTCAATTAAGAGTTCGTATTTCTTTATAAGTCCATTATATTTATTTGCTTTTTTTACGTTTAATACATAATTATTATCTAAATAGGCCTCTAATTTGAAAGGTGACGAAATGGTATTTATTACCAGTGTCATTTGTAACAATCCTTTATAATAATATGATCTCCCTGATCAATATAGCACTATATCGAACGAAATGGTTATTAACGTGTAAGTAACGCCATTTTACGGATTACTTTCATAATCGATAACTAAACAAATCATAACACTTTTAAATGGCAGTTACGTTTCCACTATGCGTCAATGAGGAGAATCGCTTTTGCCATGGATACGCGGCTTACCAATTTATGCGTTTAGGTACTAGAGCAGCAGTAACATCAAGAGTATTTCAAATATTACATGGCTGACGTGAGATTTCAAATAAAAATATGAGAAAAGTAGAGTCTTCAGATCTTTTTAAAGAGAAGATTTTTTTATAAAAATAAATAATTCTCGTCTTTGAAACTTATAAAAAAATGCTAATACTTAATGGCTTGGAAACTTCGAACGCTCATATTATAGAACGTTTCGGTTAAACTGATTTTATGTTTAGTTACGCGAAAATTCATAGTTCTGCTTAGTAATACGTATGCATGGCATTACTGTCGTAATTTTTAAATAAGACTTGACGGAAGGTTTTCGAACAAAGACTCTACAATAATATTAACAAATAGAACATCAATTACACAAGCATACATTTCATGAGACTTCTACATACCACAAGCAATTATTTATAATGCTACTCTAATATAGGTACTATCTTATTTTTATTAAAATTAAATAAGTAATTAAGTTTAAATAATTTAATTTTTGTAATAAGATTTTCTTACTTATTAACCGAAAAACTAACCGAAAACTAATAAATTAAATCTTCAACATTTATTTTCCTAACGTGGCAATAATTATTTTCGTTCGCGTTGAAAAACCTCGTGATGACGATACGAAGCGCGCTCTCGGACTACACATCGAGCTTGGTGGCAGCTTGTGTCGGGGGGCTCCTGGCCCAAACTACGATTTTCAGTACTAGGGACACATAAGTGCGAGAGACCTACGAACTTATGAAATGCGATAAAATGCAGTAATCTAGAAGAAACCCTAAGAGCATAGTTATGAAGTCTAATTTTGAACGCATATTACTAGCACTTCAACTTTTACTCTATTGGTCTCTCTTCACGTTTGGATCATTACATGAGCGACATGAAAGTTTTTCGATTAATTCTTAAGATAAAAGACACAATATTTATAAATTATAACATAAACATACGACATAACATTATCCTCCACTGGTATCAGCAAGTTTTTTAGGTGGCACGGCTATATTAACAGTGGTACCTTTGAATGAAGTAACGCCGGTTGTTAGGGGTGAAGTGGTCGGCCTTCACCTAGTTTCTGAACGTGTTCCGTTTTAGTCACTCACGAGCTTATGGTAATTTGTTGTTTTTTGAGTGCTATTGTTAACAATTAGACAAAGACGAAATGTTTTTTTAGACTATTAACCACTTTTAAAATTTAGCCTCTTAAGTAAAGGTACATTCATTAATCATACAGTTTAATAATTTTCTTATATATAAAAATCAATTGCTGTTCGTTAGTCTCGCTAAAGCTCGAGAACGGCTGAACGGATTTATCTCATCTTGGTCTTGAATTGTTCGTGGAGGCCTAGGGAAGGTTTAAAAGGTGCGACTTTTTTTTTATTTATCGTTGGGGCAGTACGAAGTCTGCCGAGTCAGCTAGTGTAATATAATTATCTATTATATCCAAAGAAACGATGGATGGATTGTGTGAAAGATGATATGGCTGCAAAGAGTACCTATGACTTGCGAGATGACGTCAGATAGGAATAAAATGTGGAAGAAGAAGACATGCTGCGCCGACCCCAAATAATAATAATTGGGATAAGGGCAGGGAAATGATGATTGATGACATGATGGATGAGGATGACAGCACTTATAAGGCTTTTTCTTTGAAATAACTTTAATCCAGTTTTATAATATTATTTCGTCTTTGTTATTAAGTAAATTATTTCAGATCACAAGCCTCATTTTCACACATAACCACGTTATTGCAATTTAAGTGTGTACATTTTCGTCGTTATAATAATTGTTAGTCGGTTGAAGGTTTTGCTGTTATGACAAACTAATGTTTAATTACTAACTAATTTAAAAATATTCGACTGTGATTAGCTTCATATCTATTTCATTCACCAGCATTTCGCTGTCTCTTCACATTCATGTTCTCTTAGTAGCAGTTTGAATGTTTATTGATCCGAGCTTGAGGTCTGCCTTATAGTTTACCTACACACAGCAATATCGTTCGTTGCATACAGTAGAAAGTGAAAGGATTTCATTGGTTTCTCTTGATACCTTTGATGTCCTGGTACATTTTCATCTACCGCGCATGATCGGTGAATGCGCGTATTTTGATGCAATCGAGAAAAAATGGCGGATAATGTTTCTGAGGAAGCATATTACCATCTTACAGCACCGCCAACATCTTTCAGCATTTTAATTGTTGATGTAATAAATGTTACCCTAACTTTTTTTTCATTAGCTTATATTGCCCCACTGCTAGGCAAAAGCCTCACCCGAGTCCACCCACGATTCTCTGTCTTGCGTCTCTTTGACCCTGTCTTTACGATGTACGTTCAATTCATCCCGCCACCATTTTTTGGGACCGGCATCGGCGGCCTTTTCTTACGTTTTAATAATATAACATAAAAATTAACGAATGCTATAGGTATGTCTAGGATCTGAAATCCTTAAGCTACAACTCAACTTCAGCGAGCTTATAATTAAAAAAAAACAAACAGTAACATAAACATTTGGTAATATTTACCCTTTTTGCAGAAATAAACAATTTCATTTAATTTAGTTTACAAATAATTATCAATTTCATGAAATTATAGACTTACTTGTGGTTATAGATAAAAAAAGGCATGTTATACGCTAAACACTCAATAAATATGCTGCTGTTATAAAGTAAATTTTATGGTTATAATAATAATTAGTTGATCAGTGCAGTCTTGTATAAAACTAATAGTTATTCTTTATTGTATTTAATTTTGGGTTTAATACTATTGGTTCACTAGAAAACGCGCGCGGCAGGTTTTCGCGTCACCGGAACGCGCGGCGCGAATATCGATCCACCCCACTGCCGCCACCCGCCATAAAATGTAGGAACGAACAGAGAACTCGTTAAAAAATATGATTATAGAATTATGATGATAGCCGTAAACTGAAAAAATAACTTATATGAAAGGACACATTTTCTAGATTTATCATCAGTAGCCCGTTGCAGTCCACTGCTAGACATAGGTCTCTCCCAAGGTACGCAGAGCCCGATCTGCTGCTTTATGCATCCAGTCGCTGCTGGCAATCCTAGTGTGTAAGTCGTCCCGCCATCTGGCCAGCAGACGTCTCACGCTACGTTTACTAAGACGCGGTCTCCACTCCAGAACCCGCTTACTCCAGCGATTATCGGTTCTGCGACATATGTGGCCAGCCCATTGTCATTTCAACCTACTAACTTTCAGAGTTATGTCGGTCACCATGGTTCTCTGGCGAATCACTTCGTTAATTAGTAGTTTCAAATAAAAATATGTAAAAAAGTATTACATACAGAATTGCCATACAAAACCAACGTGAACGACAGTTTTACTTTTTTTATCCCTCTAGTTGCGTAAAGATTTCGTAAATGTAAATAAATAATCTATATAATTATGATATATTATCTATTTCATTCACCAGTATTTCGCAGTCTCTTCACATTCATGTGCTCCTAGTAGCAGATTGTACGTTTATTGATCGGAGCTTGGGGTTATAGCTAACAGAAAGCTATTGCTTTCTATCGTTGCATATCGATGCATGTGTATTACAGCAGAAAGTGAATGGAATTCATTCAAAGGTACGAAGAGGACCTCTTCGTACCTTTGATGTCCTGGTACATTTTCATCTACTGCGTGCGGTCATTGAATCCGGGCATTTTATAGACGGAGGATATTGTTTTTTAGATAGCATATTACCATCTTATAGCACCGCCAATATCTTTTAGCGTTTTAATCGTTGAAGTAATGTAATCCTAGCCTTTACTTACGTTTTAATAATAAACACAAAAAAAATACCAATGTTAGTTATATTTCTAGGATCTGACGACTCCTTAAGCTATTCGACTCTAGCTTGAAATCAGCATCCTATGAGTAAAAATAGAGTATTTCAATACATTTAGATTTTATTGTCTGTTTTTTAGAATTAGGGCCCTATTCGTGTTTATAGAGGAAATACATGCGTTTTCATCGCCATTTTATGATTAAGTAATAAAAAAAACAATACTTGTTTCTTGGCATACCCTTAAATTTGGCTGTAAAGGTATTTTAGATTTAGATCTAAACTCATATTGGTTCACTAAAAAGTTAGCACGGCAGTTTCCCGAGACACTGAGACTCGCGGCGCGAATATCGATCCACCCCACTGCCGCCACCCGCTATGATTTGTAGGAACAAACAAGGTAATAGTTAAAGAAAATATATTATTATAATTGCATGAAAACAGCCTTAAGGTGAAATAACAACTTACAGAAAAGTATGTTTTTATCTAAATTAATAATAAAAAAATTATTTTAAACATGATCATTAAGAAAAACTTACAAGATATTTTCAAAGATGATTTTAATGTGATCACATTGAATACTGTCAAGAAAAACCATAAATTAAACGTTTCGCAATCCGTTCGTCATAATGTAGATGTAGAACTTGCCAAGAAAATTGTTTATTATTCCGTACGTAGATGATTAAATAACTCTTGCAAATTTCTAGCACCTGAAACCAGTATTAAACAACTTTTAGTTTCTACAAAACACGTAAAGATGAAAAACACGACGCGCTCTAGGACTATGTAGCGAGCTGGCGGCATGTGCGGAGAGGATCTTGGCCAAATACAACTCAGAACACTAGGAACCCACAAGTGTAAGGAGGTTATAAACTTCAATGCGATATAAGTACCACTACATGTAGCTGTCTAGAGTTGTACCTGAACTCGAAGCTTTAGAGCAGTCAGCAATTTCACTATTAAATTATTTGTTTATCTCAACGTTTGGAACAATAATTAGGACTTTCAAAGATTATTATTTATGCTTCTTTTAATAAATAGCAACAGAATAACAAATTATAAAAGAGATATATTTTACAACAAAGCAATTATTTATAAATTAAATAGTGTCGGCATTACTTATAGAGGGTGTAATATAAGCATGAGTATAAGGTTGTTGTGTATCTATAAGTGCAGAATTTTCTGTTGTGTACCTATGTATTCGGCGCCCGAGAAAACCATGTCCGTAAAGAATCGCCAAATACTAACTGTTAGGGTGCCGGAACGCTTGTAAGATTACTTTATTGTCCGTTCTTTGCTTGTCGATCATGACCCTAAATTAAAAACTATCTCCGCGTCGTTCCATCTTGAATACTTCAATGAAAATTCATAGACCAACTTAAATTGGTAATCACACTAAACAATGAATTAGTAAAATATCTACTAAGAACTACATAGTGGTTTTATGTGATGGCTTTATAATTTATCAAGTATGATCAATAATATTTCGGGCAACAGCTAGTAAGACATGTTCAAGTAAGTTTACTTGAACGTGTATAACTATGGAATCAGTTATTTCCTCACTTAAAATGTAACTTTATAGTACTATATTTTTGCATATAATTACAGTTAATTATTATATTGCAAAATATTTTAGTTTTTGCTTGATTTGTATACTCTCCTACATTTAAAGCTTCCCAGCCTACTAAAAGTGGCTAAAAATTTCAATCAGTTATTAAATCAGAAAACCGTCAATTCTGTTGGAGAAATTCACTGTGAAGTTTAATACACGGCGCGCTCTCGGACTACGCAGCGAGCTAGTTTCGAGGGACTCCTGGCGAAATTACGATTTTCAAATACTAGGGACACAGAAGTGAAAGAGACTTCGAAAATAACGAAATGTGACATAACTACCAATTCCTGCAGTTACCTACAGTAAACTCTAAGCTTGAAGTTTTAAAGTCTAGTTTTGAACGTGAACTCACAACACTTTAACTAACAGAGCATACACTTCATTCACCGTTCGGGCCGTGTATGAAGGTTTTTTATCAGTTTCTTGTAAAATATAACACAAAATTTACAAATTATAACATAAATACGCAGCATTATAATATTATCTACTGGTATGTATGAGTTTTTTTGGCAGAACGGTTGAATTTACAGGGTTATTACAGAATCAAAAAACGCCGGTTAATAAAAGCGGTATGATCGGCATTGCCTAGAAAGTCATAGGTATATTTATGTTTCAGTGCTCTCGTACTACCCATCCCTGTCTGACGCCCGCCTAGTGATATGCATTGCTGTTAAAACAAACGAGATAGTTGTACGTTTGGCTAGTCAACTTTTTTCTTGCACTTCTACAGCGCTGGCTCACGTGATTTTTATACATTGCATATAACTAGCATGAAACGTGATAATGGTTAAACTTCCCTTACGAAAAGCTTTTAAGACCGTAAGCTCGTTGTGACTGTAGTTACGACTAAATTAAAGAGACACTTTCAGCCTTACAGCGTTTGTAAAGTTATGATACTTTATTTTTGTGCATTAATTGTAACGAAAGGTTTTATAATATTTAATAAATATTTAAAGTGAAAAAAAAATGAATTAAAAAAATCTCTTGTCTTGGTTTCTAACAGTAACTAAAAACCTCTGTTAATTAAATTTATGTGGGATCGCACTAATTTTATTAAAAGAGCACTAAATTAAATTGCTTCGTAATATTATAAGAGCATTCTCTAAAAACCGGTTTCAAGTATAGGATAAGGATAATCACGCAAAGTGGAACTAGATTTAAAAAGTATCTAATTCTTGTGCACCCCTTACGATGGTAATTACCATAGCGACTTTAACAAAGAAGTAATTTTAATTACAAAACGAACCGCTATTTCAGCTAATACACGTGAATTAAGTTATTAAGGGTCAAGTTAAAATTTAAACCATACTTAGAACTTACTATGGTCCCACGAATTTGAGCGAAAGTCATACTATTAAGTTAACGTAAAAGAAAACAACCGTTTTTCACCAAAAAAATCTAGCAATTTCGATATTATCAATCGAATGAAAACCTATAGGGGCAGATTGATCTGTAATTACGAATATAGGCAACTAACATCGTTATAGACATTGGCATAGATGTTTGAGAAAATTGGGTCATAAATCTGGGAAAAAAGTACACGATTTGATTTCTGTACAATTTAAAAATGAAACAGATCTCTTTTCTTTTTTTAATTATGAACATAAATGCGACTTTAAACAACCGGGTGCAGACAAGCTTTTGTATTACTGCGTTTTTTGTTTGAACGTTTAATTTATCCCTTAATTTACAGGACACATCTGGCAACTAGCATCTTGCAAATTCTGTTACCCTAGTATTTAACGACAGATGCCTACAATGTTCGTGGTACTTGGTGGTGGTGTTATATTTACAATGGCTGCCTCAGGAGTACAGGGGCTAAATTGACATTGACATTAATATAGCTGTCTCTCACTACCCATCCCTGTCGGACGTTAGCCTAGTGATATGCATTTGTACTAAAGTTGAACGTGACAATTATACGTTTGTCTATTCAACTTTCTGTCCTCCCGCGGCGCTCTTTCACACATTCGGCTGTTATGATAAAGCTTCAGTAGTTTCTGCATGCCTGGTGCAACGCATTTTTTATGTGGATTTTTATACTTTTCGCACACCCCACCCCCGATCCTACGCCATCCAGTACCGCATAGGTTCCAAAAGTTGATTACAACTACAATTATTATTTTTCTAAGGTGTATTTATTTTCTCTTCAAAATGTGTACTTAAGCAGTATTTTGTATTGTTTCAATTTAACTAATCACACAATTATACAATAATTATGTGAAATTTTTACCAACTTTATTCTGCTTTCAGCAAAACATGAATTCTATCAAAGTTTGCAAAAGTTGTGTCGTTGTACCAACGATTGCCACACATATTTGAACATTTGACCAATCAACAACAATAAGTTAATGTAAAATTTTTAATTTAAAACTACACTTATTTAAGATGACATCTAATGGTGTAGACCGGGAGTTCATCGAGCTCCTTGTCAAATACTAAGGAAACATGAAACAAAGGAGTACAAAATAAATGTTGTGTATAAAGGCAAAAGCGTTTTGGAGCCTCAAGCGTCGCCAGATCAGTTGGTAAACTTATCGTTAAACTTATTCAGTAAACTAATTTTGCAACAAGTCCGGGAGTTTATCAAGCTCCGCGTTTACAAGGACTAGGGAAACATAAAACAAAGGATTACTTACTTTATGTATAATGGCAAAAGAGTCTCTGAGCATCAAAAATTGCTAAATGTGATGGTTTCTCGGTTAACTTATCTAGTTATTATTCCAGAATTTATTACAAGTTCACTTTTAAACATCTTGTCCTAAAGAGTTGTTCTTTTTAGAATAAGCGTATTACAAAGGGTGAGAGAGAACCTTGATGGGTAATTTTCAGAGTGATGCTTTCGCTAAGACTGAGCGTTATTGAGGCCAAGATTTTAGATTAACAACGTATCTTGATGTCGACACAAACGTTTTCTAAATAAACGTTTTCTAAATAAAATTTAGAGACAATTTTAACTTAACTGATATTAAATAAAGGTTTTGTATACTACTAGCTTTTGCCCGCGACTTCGTTCGCGTGGAATAGTGACTTCCGGCAAATTTTTGGTTTTAACCACATAGTTCGCGATCTCGCGGGATCTCTTCAAAAATGAGATGTGGAAGATATTCTAGGGAACTCTTCAAAAATCAACATAATGAGCTATACGTTTGAATTTAATAGATGTATACTCACTTAGCCACGCGCACACACGCTATCTATCTACGGAGTATAGGAACAGCTCAACATTTATAGTACGGAATTGAACAATAGATGGCGCTGTATGTCCGGAATATTTTTTTTTTTTTGAAATTTGAAATAAAAACTATCCTATGTCCTTTCTCAAGTTCCAAACTATGTCTGTACCAAATTTCACACAAATCGGTTCAGTAGTTTAGGCGTGATGAAAAGACAGACAGACAGAGTTACTTTCACATTTATAATATTAGTTTGGACTAGATAGTCTTGACTGGGGCATTACGAAGTCTGCCGGGTCAGCTAGTGAAAAATAAAAACCATAAACAGTATGTATGTATAATTAAAAAAAAAAGCTTAAATTATAAAATAAGCTTAACTTATGCTGTGTTTATTTATTGGAGTTACTTATTGACAGTTACTAGAATATAGTTACAAACACTTAAACTACAAACACTTTCATATTTTTTTACTTTTAAATGCAGATTTAAAAATTATAGTGATTTATTTAAATTATAATCTGCCAAAAGGATACCTCTAAAATAGACAGAGCATACATATAATAATAGCACATTTCTCTCTTTAAAACTGAAAAGCTTAACTTTTCAGTTTTAAAGAGAGAAATGTATAAAAATTTGCACAAAAATTCAGTGGCACTAGGAATGCAGAAACTCTGGTATACTATCTATTTTGTTGCTATGACAACCGATACAGGGGTGCAGCGTAAACTCCGTAGTAAAAAATAAATGAATGAAACAGCCCCGGAGGTTGAATAGCCAAACGTATAACTGTCTCTTTTCAATACATCTTAAACGCATATCACAAGGCTGACGTCAGACAGTGATGGATATATACTCGTAGTACGAAAGTACTGAATCATGTATACTAACGACTTCGATCTAGGCAAGGCCGAACACACTTCCAGTATTAACCGGCGACATTTTATTCATACGTAACACTGTAAATACAGCCGTGCCGCCCAAATAAACTCGCTCAACTGGTGAATTATTATTTTAAGATGTAAATCTATGTCATCATTTGAAACTTTTAAGTCATTAATCACAAGAAACATTCAAACACGGCCTTTTAATAATCTAAGCATTGTGAGAGGCCATAACCAAATGGTAAAAGTGATAATAGTTGCCCTTCAAAAATAGACCTTAAATCCTACAACCTAGATCTTCTAATAGAGTACTACGTCTCCTGTTGTTGATAATACATATTTGGTTGTGCGAAACCCCTTGCAGTTATGAGCTCCTAGTATAGTGGAATCGAAGTTTTGTTGAGATCGAAAGTTTTAGTTTTCCAACCAAACTTTTCAGACAACATCGTCTCTAACCCAATTGTATTGTAAAATTCTATTGTAATTTCTATTGTAAAATTAGAATTTTGTTTATTTACCAAATAATTAAATTAATATTTTTTTTATATTTTAGAGATATAGAGATCTGTAAACGTTTATAATATTTACTCAATTAAGTACACATTGATAAGAGCGAGCAACAGCTTTATTGGTAGCTTGTTCGGATGACCGACACAATCGAGGCAATTTTGTTTTTAGTTTCTATACAATAGTTATTCGATCTAAAATGGTTTTGAAATCCAGTTTATTAGAATTGATTTTAGTTCTAATTTATTAATATCAACGGGATTATCGTACTATTATGTCTGTGGGCGTAAACAGCTTTAAAATTATGCAAATTTAAGTGATACGACTTCTTTGGCGTACTACCGGTCAACTGACCTCTACGCAACCTACGGATAATACCCACTCGTATGTCACATGTCTTGTATGCTGATCATAGAAATCACAATCGATTGTTTTAGCCACAAGTTACATAGTGAAGCCATATCGCGAAATCGACTTTCGGCTGCACCGTGTGAATGCTTGCGAGAAAAAATATAAAGTAAATCAATCAAAAACAACCTGTGTTTGATGGAAATGAAGATTTCGTTTAAAATAATAATACACAATCGATTTTACTATGTTACTACTCTAGATATGATAACACGGGGTGTCAGTGGTTAGTCAGAGTAGGCTTAGAGAGCTTTGTAAGCGAGTCACTGAAAGTCAACCCCGCAAGCCGCGCCTTCGTGCAATATCGATTGCGCGTAAAGTATAAGTAGCGTGCAATAAATCTTGATTCAGAATGAAGACCCAGTAGACATGTATATTTCTGAATTATTCGTGTCAAAACCTTTATTTTGACACCAAACACGACTGGTTTATGTCAACTTTGAGTAAGTTACAACGTATTTTTTTAGTAAATTAATTGTCAGTGAATATTTTGCAGGTTATTACTGTATAAATAATGTACATACGATGTCTGCGTAAGGTCAGATTTCAGTTTAACATAAAAACAGTCAGATAATAGTTCACTGTCGTATGAAGTCTGTAACGAAAGAATAAAGTTATTGACTACTTTGACGGCTGGTTAAGATTGTATTTACCCGTTAACATCGATGTCCAAATCGTTTTATCGGCTACAATGTAATTATGATATGTTGAATTTATTTAAAACTGGTGAAATGTTAAAACCTTAGCGACTTGAAACTATCTAAATATAAGAAATAAGCTTTTTGATAGCAGACTGAAAATCTGCTCCCAAAAAGCTGGTTACTCAATTAATTATACATATTGCAAAGAGACAGCAACACTTTGATTGGTAGCTCGTTCGGGTGACTGACACAATGGAGGCAATACAGTTTATTATCTCCGTTCTAAGAAGAAGCCTTGAAAGAATGATAACATATATTTCGTCACTATTTAATAGTCGTAGCGTTGTCGTGTTTGGTATTAAAATAAAAGTCGAGCTGAAATAGTCAAGAGTAACTATGGTTTTTAGTAATTATAACAGGGTGTCAGCGTTTTAGATTGACTTGTAAGAGAAATACGTGTAGTTGGCGCCGCGCGCCGCGCCACAGGCGTCTAACAATATCGATCTTGTGTTAAGCATACGTAGCGTTTGTCGTACGCTAGAGTTGGATCAATGTGCGCGCATTAAGTAAATATTCGAAATGAATACACACCAATTAATAATATATTTCAATTGTTCAAATCAAGACATTCATTTTAACACCAAACACGACTAATTTATTTCAATTTTAAATTAGATAACGTTTACTCATAGGTAAAAATATATCAAATAATATACGTTTATTAAAATTAACTATCAGCATGTAACAATTAATACCACTATCGTAAAAGAAAATTAATTATGTTGTTACATTTAACTGTGTCAGGTCGATCTTTATAATTGAAATACCAAACAAAACGATTTTATACTATTTTAGTAAACGTAATTATGTGAGCTTTCTTTTAGTGAAATTGGTTTTGTTTTTTTCGCTGTACAAAAAATATTCGATCTATAATTATTATTGTTTTGAAATCCACTTTACTTGGTTTTAGTTCTAATTGATTCGTGTCAACGCGATTATCGCATTACGTCTTTGGGCGTAAACCACGTTAAAATTATATGAGTTTAATTATGATTAGATTAGATTTCTTAGGAGTAGCACCGGTCTATTAACGATATTTTGGATTTGTGAAATCAATCAATAGCAGTATTAACATTTTATATGAAAATAAAAAAGTTCTAGAACATCAAAAATTTTGAGATCAGTTAGTTGTTAAACTAATTGCGGTATCTTACTACCTGACCGGGAGTTTATCGAGCTCCTTGTCAAATACTAGGGAAACATGAAACAAAGGAGTACAAATTAATATTGTGTATAAAGGGCAAAAGCGGTTTGGAGTCTCAAGCGTCGCCAGATCAGTTGGTAAACTTATCGTCAAACTTATTCAGTAAACTTATTTTGCAACAAGTCCGGGAGTTTATCGAGCTCCGCGTTTACAAGGACTAGGGAAACATAAAACAAAGGAGTACTTACTTTATGTATAATGGCAAAAGAGTCCCTGAGCATTAAAGATTGCTAAATGAGATGGTTTCTCGGTTAACTTATCTTGTGATTATTCCAGAATTCATTACAAGTTCACTATTAAACATCTTGCACTAGAGTTTGTTCTCTTTAGAATAAGCGTATTGCAAAGGATGAGAGAGAACTTCGATGGGTCATTTCTAGAATGTTGCTTCCACTAAGACTGAGCATTAATTGAGACCAAGATTAACAACGTATTTAGATTAACAACGTATCTTGATTTCGGCTAACCTGACCCCTCACCGCTGAAACATCGTTCTAATTCACACTTAGCAACTCACCTTTCTTCCTTTGCACTAGATTACCTTTAGTGACTGTAGTCATTAATGGTATTTGAAAAAAAAACATAGTTAATGGTTTTAGCTTTTTCAATAAAAAAACAGTAAAATATATATTACGTAAGTATGTATAATTTAAAAGGAAAGCTTAAATTATAAAATAAGTTTAACTTATACTGTATATATTTATTGGAGTAACTTATTGACAGATGCTAGGAGATGGTTACAAACACTTAAAGTTATAATATACCACCTCTATGTGGTTTCCTAGCATAGTCAAAAGAAATAATTTTATTTACTCAAAGAAAACAATTTGCGTCATGTGTCTAGTCTACTCTCTAGTGCCACTAAACTAAAATTCATGTTACATTAATAATTTAACATATTTTTCGAAAACAAAATTATGAGTAAGTAATTGTTTTAAACACAATATGCGTCACCAACAAAACAAATATTTCACCTCAAGATAGATTCGAACAAGTAGTTTACCGTACCTCCGCTTGGAGCTTTCCCTTGGTTGCCATGGTGACCACGCGCCTATTTTGGACGAGGGAAACAGGAATGAACAGGAGCTTATACGGTATTGCGAGCCCCAACGCATATATTTTTGTTAAACTTGTTGAATTGTGCCCCAGCATTCTATCTCTTTCATATCATTGCATTTAACTCACTTTACTGTTCAGACACGCTTCAATGTATTTGTGATAGTATGTTAGTGTGAAAATCAAACCGGTGCATTCTAGATAGCCTAGTACTCGTATTTCCCTGGTAGCTTGTAGAAAAGACAGGTCTGTTAGAAGATTTATCTAAGAAATATGTTGTAACTTTGAACAAATATTTCCATTTTTTGTGTCTACTGCCTTACTGCGATCAAATAAAAAAAAAACAGAAATGCGTGAATACGTAGGTATATTGTTAATTGCTCAAGTAAACCGACTAAATTCTCTTAACGTTAGGTTCGTTAAGAAGTCTTTTTTCTTTTTTTTACGAGCGTACGTACAAAATATCTTCATTTCAAAAGTATAAACGTAAATTTTTATCGTCAGCTAATAATAAATACTAAGTAATAATTTAAGACAAATACAATTTACAAGTAAACTCTGAATAAAGAATAAGCATGCATTTTGCGGTTTTTCTATACTAATATTATAAAGAGGTAAAATTTGTAAGTTTGTATGTAGGGGGTAATCTCTGGAACTAATGATCCAATCCTAAAAATGTTTTCACTGGTAGAAAGCTACATTATTCCTGAGTGCTATAGGCTATAAATTATTTTTATAACATGTATATTAACCGAGATATCACAACTTTTGTCTAGCAAGTCGGAGAAAAATTGCTCATAAAACAGAAACATATGCATGCGCTGCCTAAACAGTTGCTTAAAATTGAATACAATGTATGGCAATCTGATTTGTCTTAATGATTTCTACAAAAAAGTCCGCGACACCATATCTCTATCTTTTATATTTTACCTTTTATACGTCTTTTAACGTAAAAAAAAAAATCGGCTTACTTACTTTGGTTGATTATTTAAGCAATAAAATATTAATTATGATCAAAATAAATTATTTCAGTATCACAACGACATCATACAGATATGATTTGCCATTTACAGTATATCAATAGGTCATACAGTTTCGGAGATAATGTAAAATTACTAAAAAGCAAAATGCCGCTAGCACAATTAACACGCTTTGTGTGGATGTTTTATCTATTCACCCATAGGTATAAAAATAAAGTTGAATTGAGCACCTCCTCTTTTTATTAAAGTCGCTTAAAAAGTACTATGTAGTTAATATGAAACAATGATATTTTCCAAATTCCACGCGGACGGAGTCGCGGGCACAGCTATGTATAATAACTTAAGATGATCCGCGGGTGAAACCGCGGGTGACAGCTAGTATAAAATATAAGTATTTTTATTTCGTGACTGAACTGTTTTAACAAAGTAACCATCAGAAAATTACCCAAGGCATAAACTATTTAAGCAGTTTTTAGTACAACATTTCTATTTTTTTAATTATTTAAATCACGTTTCAAATCATCATAATTATCTACTTAAAAATAATTACATCGAACATAAACATTTACGTCCGTCATTTTATAGTCATAATTTTTTTGTTTAATAGTTTAATATAGGATATGCTCGCATAAACCATATTCGAATTACATCAACGTTAAGTCCAACATAACATGTTTGGTATCAGGACTTGATCTCAAATATTCAAAAAAAAAATGTTTTCAAGAAAAAATAACAAAGGGTATTAGCGGTCAGTGAGAGTAGGAAAACATAAACTTTAATGAGAACCAAGTGTAGCCCCACCCTACGCCACCGAGCCATCGGGCAATATCGATTTTACGTGGAGCTTGAATAACGCTTCTTGAACGCTGCAGTTGTTGCTAAATGCGTGCATCAAATATGTTCTCATAAAGAATATCCACTAGTTATAAAAAATTTCGGATTTTTCGAATCAAGACCTTCATTTTGACACCAAACACGTTCAGTTTCACCAAACAGTTTCTGTCAATGTTGAGTTGTTTATAACGTATTTTTTTAATACACACTAATATCAAAATGTTTAGGTAGCTATAACAATATCTGCATGTAAATAAACGACTTTTCACAAAAGATTACTGTACTATGTAAAATGTTAAAATATTCGACCTGTTGGCTTCACAAATATGTTAAGCATTTGAGTATTTAGGAAGGTTTACGTTAAATAAGTTATTACGTGTAGGAAATGCGAAGAATTTCAGAAATGTGTGGTTGAGCATAAAGAAATGCAATACTATTAATCTAAGAAGATCACCAATTACGGGGTTTATACCGAATTTAGGTTTGTTCAGCAAGTTGCGGTCGTTATAATTCAGGTAGATTAGTTTTGTGACTAAACTATCAGACAAAGAGAGAGTCATTCAGCACAAAAATACTTGCATTTGGATAGCTAATATCCAACTCATTTATTTTTTTGCAATCTCAGTAAATCGGATCAAACCTGTTGCATTGCTGAATGCATTGAAAAAAAAAAGACTTTGTTAAGTTTAGATTAATAGGCGTCGCTACCGAGCACACGCAATTGTTGTGTTAAAACTGTGATATCTCCTAAGATTTGCACTAAATGACATGCGATGCATACAATTTATTTTGATAGGAATGAATATCATGTTACGAAAAACACCTTCAAATAAGGGATTGTTTTAAAAGGTTTTAGTGAGGCAACGTTATAGAAAAGACGAAGCTGCCGGAAAACGTTTGTAAGGACGTTTTAAAAGAAACAATTCCGTCATACATGATTTTTCGTAACTTTAACTGTTAACACACGAAAGCAAAGTTAATTATATATCCACGCTTTTGTATAATTTCTTACAACTTCTCCGCAATTATAATTTAGTTGCAGCGAAATGGTATAAGCCCACGCTTTTAGAAAAAAAAATACTTTATAGGCGTGAAATATTTTTTAATAACTATTTTCTTCTAAATAAAATTCACACTCATTCAATCTTACGATGAACAACAACATAATTATTTAGTATCAAAATGAAAGTCTTGATCTCAAGCAGTCAAATATAACCATTTTCTCTAGTTACAATAACAATGGGTGTTAGCGGTTGATAAGAATAGGCGAAGATAGACATTTAGGAGAACCACGTGTAGTGCGCCCCGCGCCGCTCAGCATTTACGATTTTACGTGGAGCTTGGATAGCCCGTCATGTACGCTACAATTGGAACCAAATTGTTGTAATAATTTGAAATTGACGCGTTCTCACTACATGACGTTTGAGATGTCGTCGAACGTGTGCCGTCAGATTGGCTGTAAAATTGTTTGCTAATGTGCATCATTTCTGTTAAATAAATAAGTAATTAAATATAATGTCTATTAATTACAACAGGTTATAGGCCCAGGACGTAATCTGTTTGTTAAATGTCTGTTGTTTAAAATGCAGTTAACTGATTATAACCGCAATCTTACGTAGTATTTCTAGTAACGGCTTTATAATGTTGGAGTACGTATATTCTAAATAACAGAATGGTAATCTACAAAAATGTTAATAAGTTTTAACGGCACTGTTGAGTACAAAAATCAGTTAACGACAATTTAGTTACGCAATCTGGAAAAAAAAATAGTAAAAATGTAGAACTAACTAGGGGTCTTAGCCACTTTTTAGATTACAAAATATACTTAACTGCGGTTTAGAGTTTTAAAAATATGAATAAAAGTTTTTTAACGGTATATTAACCATATTTATCTCAAGAACTACAACAGATAAAAATAAACCGTAAATACAGATCGATAGAGCTTGTTTTTCTTATTAAGGTAAACAGAAAATCTAAAAATTGACCTGATGTGGGTTAGCGGCATTATAGTCTATGGACGGCAGAATTCTGTAGAGACGAACCAAGTCTGAATGACATTAATAGCGCCATCTACAAAATCCTCGATACACTAGCAAGAAGTTTCCAGTTTTTCCCGCTAGAGGAGGGCGAGGTGCGATGTCACGGAATAATTATATCAGTATTATCACACATTTACGGACGAATCGCGATTTGAAATATTAAATTGACAATAAGGCATTTCATAGTCTCAGAGCAGGCACAAACATTGCAAACCTAAAAACCTATTTGATACTAAATCGAAAATTAAACATAAAAATGTTTTTAAAATCTACTTTACAAAAATAAATCTTGTTGTTATTATTAAACACTCATTCCAGTCGCGAAGTATTCAGTTTAAATAAAAAATATAAATTATCAATCACAAAACTAGAAGGAAACTCTAATTAGGCTGATGTAAATAAAGTACTCTAGCTCTATCGCATGGTTGCATAACGTGTGGCTCTAGGCATTTATTTGAAAGACGCGGCCGAGTTAAAATACTGTTTGGTTGCTTTACCCTGACGACGCGCGACGTCGAGTGTGGCGATGTAGGTTGTCGTGTCAATAGTAACTTAGCCATTCCACAGAGGGTGCTGTTACTATATACTAAAAGACATTTAAAAACATCAATAAACAAATATAAAAACATGGGGTGTATTTTATTTCAGTATAACGTTATTAATAAATACCTAGAAACTCATTCAAGCAATTTTACACGATGTATGTATTTTTGTATAGAATTAACACTTTACATGAGGGCAATAAAAGTTAAGGTATAATAGGTAGTAATGAATTAGATGACTTTTAGCATTTTTTTTTCTGAAAAGATTCTGAAAGGGTATCAGAATTTGAAACTGTATACCACAATCTTCGGTGGTATAGTGGTTTATTACGTCAGCCTTAGATGCTGGAGACTGGGGTTCGAATCCCCACCGAAGAAACAAGTGTAGCTTTGGTTTTGTCTTTTTATTTAAAATTTTATTTTTCCTACTCCTTTTCACGTTATTTTGTGTCTAGATTTCTATGTTTGTTTGGGTAATGTAAGAACCACGTATATAGTTGTAGAATCAAAATCGTATTCAAAGCTTTTTGCTTCAAATAAACTTTTTTGAGGCACTTTTTGTGAGACACATTTTATTTAACTGAAATGTTATTAAATTAAGTAGAACCAACAAGAAACTCCATGAGTTACTATTTTCAATTGAATAAAAATCGTTAGACGCAAAGGATATTACTATGTAATTAAACCAGCCTATAAATCAAATATATTTTCTACTGCTCGGCAAAGAATAAATTAAGCATTCATCGTCACACTTTACGTTACAATTTAAAATTCTTATACATGGAATCTAGGTTCTCTAAGGATTTTGTTCGTTACCACATTTTAGTAATGCCTTAGAGTATATAAAAAAGTACATTTTAATTTAGTTCTTTTGAAAAGTTGTATGTAGTTATATTATTATCAAGACTGGCTGATGCTCGCGCAAATTTCGGATAAAGCTGCAATAACATTACCCCCATCTGACACTGTTGGTTAAAAAGGAGCTTATGCGATATTCCAGGGTGCTACCTCAAACCATATCCAATTTCATCAATATTTTGGTCCAGCGCAGTAGAGTGACAAACACACATCAATCCATCCATACTTACAAATTTTCGGGTTTATAATGTTAGAAGGATTTCATGCAATTACCTGCAAGGAGTCATTGACGAGCGTGAAGTAATTTTTATCAATGCATGAAATATTTATAACGCGCTGTGAATAACTAAGAAATTCAAACTCGGTAGGGTAATTTAATATAAAAATATAGTTAGTTATATTACGGAAAATAATATGCTGTAGCCACTCATTAACAACCTCAAAAACGACTGCGCCACTGGATGGGACTCTATTCCGGTAAAATTGCTTAAGTTGGGTAAAGAAATACTAGTCTCACCTATAACTAAATTTATAAATGCCTGCTTTGAACAAGGCGTTTTCCCCCAAATCTTTAAAAATCACTTATTACACCTATTCACAAGGGTGGAAGCGAGGACGATGTTAATAATTACAGACCTATTTCAGTTCTGACAGCATTATCCAAAATATGGGAATAATTGCTGAACCGCAGACTAATGAAACACTTAGAGCACCAAAAAATAATTTCAGACACACAATTTGGCTTCAGGCCTAAGAAAAGCACCACCGATGCAGTCAACCAGCTAGTCTATTATATTTTATACTTTTTATCTACTAAAAACAATTAAATCTAACATAAACATGTCATTTTATGGCGATTAAAGTATTTTTCAATGACGAAATTTAGACATGTTTCTATAAAAGAATTACGAACTAATTAATTTTTAATACATACTTGTCATGTTTGGTATCAAAATGAAGGTCTTGATCTGAAATATTCAAATAAAACTATGTTTTCAAGTTACAATGACAGAGAGTATCAGCGGTTAGTAAGAATAGAAAAATATATACTTTCATGAGAACCAAGCGTGGCCCCACCCCGCGCCGCCGAGTCATCGGGCAATATCGATTTTACGTGGAACTTGGACATTACTTCTTGTACGCTGCAGTAGCTATTGAATGCGTGCATCAAGTATGTTCTCATAATGAATATCCACTAGTTACAAATATTTTCGGATTTTTCAAAACACGACCTTCATTTTGACACCAAACACGACCAGTTTCTGTCAAAGTTACGTTGTTTGTAACATATTACTTTCATATACCTACACATTTTACAAATTTATTAAGCATGAATAATAATATCAGCGTATAATATAAATGCTATGATCTAAGAAGACCACTAATTATGCGGTTAATTTTTAATTTAGGTCACTTGAGCATTTAACGGTCCAATAGTTTTGTTTTATGACTGAACTGCTAAATACAATATGAGTCATTCAATAAAAAAAGCACTATTATTATGATTATATCCAACAGAGAAACTATCTGTGCATATTTTTATTTAAAACTAAATCAAATGAATGATTACTCTGTACTAGTCTATCTATTATAAAAACCTATATCGAACACGTATATTTACGTACGGTACGCGTGTGCACTATCATCACCACGATCTTCATATTGATTTTTAGTAAATGTCCAACTCATTTAATTTGATAATGTTTTTGGTGAATCGATCATATCTGTATATTACTGCAAAAACTCAGTTAAGTTTTGATTAAACGTGAAATAGGCGTCACTGAAGTGCACGCAAAATAATTGTGTTAAAATATCTGTTATATCTCTTAAGATTTGGACTAATATGACATGCTGAAAAGAGTAGCTCAAAAGAAAGCTATTAAGCCATGATTATTTCCTTAAATAACTATGCTCTTATAAGTGAAATACAAACTAGTTGACGTTAAGATGAACTACAACATGTTTGGTATCAAAATGAAGGTCTTGATCTGAAGCAGTCAAATTTAATTATTGTCTCTAGTTACAATAACAAAGAGTATCAGCGGTTAGTAAAAATAGACGAAGACTATCTTATATGAGAGTCACTTATAGTCCGCCCCTCGCCGCCGAGCCGTAATATCGATTATACGCGGAGATTGGATTACGCTTCATGAACGCTACAGTTAGAGTTTAGCGTGCATTAACTATGTTTGCTTAAAAAATATCCGTTAGATATAAATATTTCCGGATTGTACAAATCAAGACCATCATTTTGACACCAAACACGACCTGTTTCTCTCAATGTTAAGCTGTTTTAACGTATTTTTTTCATACTCACATACTACAAAGTGTTTAAGTATGTAAAATAATATCAGCGTGTTATTTAAAAAATACTATTAATAAAAAGCCAAATTAGTAAGTTGAATATTTACCTTATGTCAGTATGGGATCATACCGACTTCATTCAGTGCTAGGTGATATGATCTTCAACCTTGTGTGTTTCGATATTTTAAAGTTTTTAGTACCGCTGATTTTGAAGTCGTTTAAAAAGAAATTAATTTTAATAAAAGATACTTTTTATTATAATTAATTTCTTTTTAATCGACTTCAATAGTAAGCAGGTTTTTCAATTCGACCGTATAATATAGACTTTTACTTTATGTTTGCTCTCGGATAACTTCGTTCGGGCTGAAGTAATTTGTTGAATTTCAACAAATTACTTAAGCCCAAACTAGATACTGAATGACGTCGGTGTCTTACGCCATTTCAACAAGATAGAGAATACTTTTAGATTTTTTTATTATAAATCACTAAAAAATCTTATTTGTATCGTATAATAATAAAAAATACCAGCAAAATCGAGCTTTTTCTCGAATGACTTATATTTTTTTATTTTGTTAATAACGCCGAATATTTTAAGTCTATAAGCACGAAAATAAAATCTAACTATCTATGGTAATCATCTTCTCTTTCTTTATATACAGGGTGTAAGAAAACTACTATAACGATCCTGAACAGGCGTATACTACTATCAATCTAAATACCAGAAAACGTATTTTTGGAGGTCAATATCAAAAACTGTTAAAGTTATTAATTTTTGTTCCATCCATCTAACGCAAAATTCTCCCCAAAACTCGGCAAAATTTCATAACACTGACAATACTCCACACCACCGCGGCATCTATGTGATCTATTGTACTATTGCTTCAAAGGAGCCGACCAGTCCAAAATAAAATAAAATGTCAAAAAATAATGTTATTTATTTTATGTCAAAGGAACCGCCAGCCCTTTCGGCGCGTGCACAACTACCGCGGATTCCTTTGATGATGCCGCCGACCGGCCGAGCGACACTGACGACACTCAGTCTCGTGTAGAAAGCGCTTCCGACAAGACGTACGATTGCTTGTTGTTTTCCAGCTAAACATCGTTATTTCTTTACCATCGATGACTATTGATCATCCTTATCCTGACATCAGTCTCGTGTATAAATTTGTGTCGATAAGATCTCCGAATAGTTATAAGTTTTTCGCGAGAAGTTATGGCGTACTCTAACGTAACTTATTTCAATATCAAGTGTCCGAAGGAAGTTTGACGCGCAATGTTGTTTGCGAGTGGTGTAACAATGCCGTCGGTACAAGTATTACTAGCATCATCTTCACATAACGAGCCAAATTGTGAGTGTTAAGGCGAGTCTTAAAGCCAGTACAGGTGTGAAAGTATCAGTGTTACATTAAGAAATGTGATTAAACGGTTCAGAGGAATGTTAAAGTCAAGCACGATAAACAAAATTTACAATTAAAAGTGGTAGCTTTATTACGCACGTAAATTGCCGGAATACCAGGTTGCTGGCCACCTACATACACCTGTAAGTACCATGAACATTGTTATCATCGCACACACACAAATAAAATCAAAATAATTATTGCGACTTTAACGACTCGCTAAACATACCTAGACTAGTCAAGTGAATTTCATACCTACGTTCCTTTCTCATAGTTATTATTTTTGGTTAGAATTGTATTGCAAGGACCAGGTAAACAGAGGTCAAGTAGTAGTAGTAGAGAGTTTGTATGTCGAAACCGTTGACGAGATCTCCCAAGTAGTTATTGTTACGAATTCTCGATCGCCAGCTGACGGAGTAGCACGATCGACAATTCTTGATCTTTGATATTTCGAAAACAACTTATTAATCATCGTATCGTTTGTCGTACTACTACCTAGTGTAGTATTGATATTATTTTGTGGTAGATAAATACAAAATGACTGTGTTCAATTAATAATGTCAGCTCACGGCTCACAACGAAGATACCGCCGTAAACTTGTAGAAAATAAATTCAATAAATAGCATACAATTTTGGGATAATTTACGTAAAGTGTTTAACCTTGTGTCGTTACCAGTAAAGTTGAAATTGATTTGCAACGGTATTTTTGGCGATATGATCAAAGTATCAAACACTTGCGCTTGCGCTAGCGGCCATTCTTGAGTTCAGGTCATGACCCGAACTTTATCATATGTTCAGTGTGGCCACTAATAACGGTGGGGAAATTTAGCATTATGAATTAATTTAAACGGGGGAAAATCATAATCGCGTATCGAAGTAAAAGTCGCAGCAATGTGTTTGTAACACGAGACTACATATGCCCCTTCACGATCGTTATAGTCGTTTCATTACACCCTGTATAAAAATCAATTGCTGTTTGTTAGTCTCGCTAAAACTCGAGAACGGCTTAACGGATTTATCTCATCTTGGTCTTGATTTGTTTGTGGAAATCTAGGGAAGGTTTAAAAGGTGAAAAAAAACGAATAATTAAAATCTTTTTTTTTTCTATACCTACAAAAGTTTAGGTCTTTTATTTATCGTTGGGGCAGTACGAAGTCTGCCGTGTCAGCTAGTCATTTAATATAAATCCACTTTATTTGTATTGATTACTTCTAATAACATTTATAAGTTACCGCGCCATCTATGAAAAGAGCGCTGCACTAAACGCCGCACCTTTTTCCGCTACACGAGACGTCACTACGTTACCTAAGCCTTTTGCGGGCTAGTTAGTAACGCACCGCTTTTGCAGATGGCGCTGTACTCATTACACGTCGTTAAAAAATATCATTAAAATAAAAGTGGATTCATTTAATATGACTATCAAAGATACTTACGATTTTTTTTCATGCTTATAGGTTGGATAGCTTCGGCGTACTGACCAAAATAAAAAGATGATGAAATTTTAGAAAAACTCTGTTTTTATTGCTATTCTGAATTATTTAATTACTTTATAGGTGTGGGAAGGAAGCGAGAAATACCACAGAGCTTAATGATATATAAAACACAACATAATTATAAATATACATATATTTTCAATTTATCTAATATATTATTTCTACTAAATAAACAGCACTATTAAGAGAATACAATTATGATCAGCTAGCTTCTTGTTGATCTATAAATACTTTTTATCTGAGAAAATCACCTATTAAGGAGTATATATTGAATTTAGGTTTTGTTTTGTGACTGAACTGTCAAACAAAGTGATAGACATGCAATAAACAAAACTTGTATTTAACAGCCAACGACATTTAAAAAAAAGAAGTTATATAGTGTAGTGTTAAGATGGACTACAATTAAATATGTTTGGTATCAAAATTAAGGTCTTGATCTGAAGCAGTCAAATATAAATATGTTCTCTAGTTACAATACCAAAGAGTATCAGCGTTTAGTAAGAATAGGCGAAGATTAACTTATATGAGAGTCACTTGTAGTTCACCCCGTGCCGCCGAGCCGTAATATCGATTTTATGCGGGGCTTGCATTACGCTTCATGTACGCTACAGTTGGAGTTTAGCGTGCGTTAAGTATGTTCTCATAAAGAACATCCACTAGCAATAAATATTTTTGAATTGCTCAAATCAAGACCTTCATTTTGACACCAAACACGACCGATTTCTTTCAATGTTGATTCGTCTATAACGTATGTCTTTCATGCGCACATATTTCAAAATAAAAATACTATAAATTAAATTCCAAATTTGTAAGTTGAATATTTATCATATGTATGGGATTTTGTGTATAGGTTTTGACACAGGCGAGACAAACAAATCTACAATCAGTACAATCTGTATCTAGTAATAGTCGAACATTTAATAAACCTTTTTTTAGAAATCTAAGTAAACTGCTGTCAACATTTGAGTAATGTGTTTGTTCCGCCTGCATTATTTTTTATGTACATTGTACTGTATACTCTACACACTAAATGGTAGAGCTTGTCTTAAAAATAACTCTATGTAAGCTAGACTCACTCACACACTATGTAAGCTTTAATCATATGTTTGTGTTATGTTTGCGATATCATTTCTTTTAAAAAAAAAAAAACGTTTTCGTATTAAGTCCAGCAACAACTATGAAAAAACATTACTTGCAACATTGCGAATAAAAACTAGGTCAGTGTTGCCCTAAGTGGTTATTCAACTCCATACGTTTTAAACTAGTAGCCCATTCTACAGCGGTATAGATAAATGACGTTTGTTGTAATTAATGAAATTGATGCACTGACTTCATATTACTGACTTATTTTTGTATTGAATATTCCTATTAGCGAAACATCACATCACGAGCAGTAAAATATACTAACCTGTCGAGATTGTTCTCCACGCTTGTTGTTTTTTGACCTGTCGTTCTTTCTCCCTCTTATCAACGCCTCTATCTCACTCTGTAATTCAGATACGCTTGAATGTGTGAGGCAGTACGTTAGTGTGAATATGAAACTAGTGCATTCTAGACATCCTAGCACTCATGATTTCCTGGTAGCCACTAGTAAAGCTAGTGCATGTTTATACATTGTTACGTTGTATTCTTCGCATGGCGTTTGATTTAATTCGTAGGGCAACGGGTAATAAACGGTTTTGGCTTGCAGGGTTTTGTAATAGGATAAAGAGTTGTATAGAAATCCGTCACTGGTCACGTTAAAAAGAATATCTTCAACACGCGTTTTCTAAAATATACTACCTGGAAGTTTGAAATAGGGATTAAAAATGTGTATGTATGTAAATAAACATGGTTTCAAAACGGAATGAATAGACACATTTTTGGGGTGAATGGAAACAGTTTTTCCTAAATGTTGCAAGTTTTAGGAGACATAATTATTATTTTAAGATTCTTAACTGTGTGATAAAATACAAGTAGACGATGGTTCATGTAAACAAACTTATGCGAAAGCAACTTATATATTTTTTCTATTCACCCCTTCAACCCGTTTTAACGATATTTAAGTTTGTTGATACACTTTCATATGTATAAACATAGCTAATTGTTCTATAAAACTAATTCACCAAGTTACTCTGGTTACTTTTTCAGGTCCACTACGATTTTGGTCTGCGTAACATTTTGTCCGTGCTGCGTACCCTCGGGGCGGTGAAGCGCGTCAACAGTAAGGACAACGAGAGCACCATAGTAATGCGTGTCCTCCGCGACATGAACTTGTCCAAGCTTATCGACGAAGACGAGCCGCTGTTCATCTCGTTGGTGGCCGATTTGTTCCCAAACCAAGCCCTTGAGAAAACCACGTACACAGACCTAGAGGACGCCATCAAGAAACAGGTCGATTTATTAGGTCTCATCAGCCATCCGCCGTGGCTCTTGAAGATTATACAGGTTGGTTCTATAATACAGTTTTGTTTTTTAGATTTACCTTTTATGTTAGAATTAAATGGAATCAACATTTGTTTAATGAATCACTTTTAATGTATTATTTATCTTTAGCATTAACCTGTTACAATGTATTGCGTTTCAGTTGTACGAAACGCAGAGGGTTCGTCACGGTATAATGACTTTGGGTCCTCCGGGAGCTGGCAAAACAACCTGCATAACAACACTTATGAGTGCTTTGACGGAAATAGAAAACCCGCATAGGTAAGTAGGGCACGAATTTAGAAAATATAGGAATCTGAAATGCTCCTACGATTCGTAAATCAAAATATAATTAACCTAATTTATAAGATTAGACTAACATGCGCGTATGAAGATCAATTTAATATGATTTTCTAATAGGAAAAAATAATCTAATATTGTCGTATAATAAAGACTTAGATAACGACGTAGGCCAGACTACGCCGTAGCACCTTGTGTTAGCGCTACGTCGTAGTTTCTGCTACGTCAACTAATCGTAGTAAATACAATGAGACAAAGTTACATTATGATGAGTTAATACTTTAGACAGATATATTTTATTATTATAATAAAAAGCAATGTTAGTCGTGTATCACGTATTGCAGTTTATATACCTGTTGGCATACGTAGGTGTAGCGGATGGGAGGCGACGTCATGATATTACGAACCAAGGTCATGTTAGGTTCATATCGTTCAGGTTTATGGTTTCCTAGTAATTTGGATATAGTGCGCATTATTTTCGCGCATCGCCTGCGCGTAGCCACATGCTAAGGGACTGCACTCCCCGCAGGTTAGTGAGTGTGCGGCCGCAAGAGAACCGCACGTTGTTTTAATTATGAATCGATAGTATTTTATTTTTCTAAGAATTATATTAAGATCTCTTTTAGCCATGGGATAACTATATGGCAAGGTCATTTTGTTAAAGCTTACACGGACCAACCAGCAGTGATATATTATGATTTTTCCTTTTTGAGTAAAATGGGTACCCATGCATTTTAAAGGATTACAACGTAGATCGATGCTTAATTTGATAATTATTTCTACCTATATTACAATGTTTTTCAGAAACTATACTATCAAAAAACATTTAAAATTGAACTTGTATTACTATGAAATATATATTTACAAAGCGTCAAAAATGTTTCGTCAACTCCGCCACTGGTGAGGAACGTGCCCAGGAGACTGGAGGCATTACCACGTTGAATAGCAACGCCAACTCTTTATGCGAAATTCAGTCCAGCCTTTCACCACGGGTGGAGACGACCAGGCGCTTTGCAAGTTCTGTATAAAGAACTGGCGGAGCCTCAATACCCCGAGTGTTTTAACCCCAACCGTCTTCAAAATATAATTATGTAAGGTTATTATAATCAAGCAGCAGCGCCGGGTACGACCACCAACCTTGGAACATGAGATGGTGCAAGGGTGTCGACGCACGTTGCGTCCTACACCAAACGCTGGCCCAATTTCTACCATCGGCGATCTTTGGCGTCTTTTACCATTGCTGCGTAAGATAGCTCTAGGTTCTAGAACAGGATAATGTACGACTAATAATGTCATTAATAATAGCATAGAGCGGTTTACTTGCATGGCATGGTATGCACCCCACAATAAATTCTACTGCAGGATAAGCCAAGATGATCAAGGCAATCGACTCTTTCACCGCATTGAGAGAGATGAGACAAGACACATGGTACACCTAAATGCAAGCTAATGGCGCGGCGGCGAGCCGAAGAGTATTATTATTTAATATCGTACCAACGTTGTTGACGAAAGTATTATTTCTTTTGTATTGAAATATATTCAACGTATTTTAACTAAATCCGATAGCATTTTAGGTGAATTAAATTGACCAAAAATTTAAAAATTCGATCAACATACCTAAAAGACATGGGCTTACAAATTTTTTTTTTTCGTTTACAACAATGTCATTTAAAAATGAACAAGCTCTTGCACACACGCTTGAGATGAAAGAAAACATTCATGGCTTTACCTACCAACATAGTCAAGTATGACTGTATGTACTGTATAAAGAGTCTAACACTCCGTCACTGGGCATCGTTCGGAAGAGCAGTGCACCGAGAAATAGAGACGGCTGCCAAGAGTACTAGGAGACCATAAATACTAGGGAGTCTACCAATAGCATCACATTGAAAAGTGAACTAAGTTCTTACACGCACACACACATTGAGCGCATCCATCCGATGCAGGTAGAGCGAGACGCAACTACATACAATGAATTTGCTACGCTGACCTTGTAGTACAAGCGTCATAATATCTGTATGTAAAGTTATATCTAAATTTCATTGACTGGTTTTAACTTCTGAACACCGTGTGGGGTGCAGAAATCGATAATATGATAGAGGGCATTGCACCTATTGATCTACAGCCCTGAATATAATCGATTGGCGTGTGTTATTTTTGTGTCACTAGAGTGTGAATGTACTCATTTCATATCAGATCGATGCCAATAAGATTTGTTTAAAAATTGAATAGTGCTTCCTTGGTTTAACAATAATTAATGAGGTACTATGAACGAGGCAAAACAAGGTATAAAAGTGTTTTTTTTTTTAATATAACCCTACTAATATTGAAACCTTATAATAATATTTTTCACTTAAGATAATTTTAGGGATTCGCACAAACCTTACTTATAGGTAAACATTATTTAAAAAAATCATCACTTATCTAGTAAACGTAGATTTGTTATATTTACAGATGGAGGTATGTGGTTCGTATAACTTAAGTTTTGAAATAATCAATGGTAATAAGAAGGCCTGTTTTTAGATTTTGAGTAAAAAAAGTAAAAGTTATTTCGTCGTTGAAACCACTATCATTGTCATAACATTCACTATAGTGTTACGAGTCTGGTTAGAGAGGCACAGATGTGATGCAATATGTACTTAGTTAAAATATTGATCGTAAAACATTTGATCTATCATAAATAGTGAATATCAAAACTCGTTGAAGTTCTCTTTTTAAAATGAATCACGTAATTAAACAAGTAGAATTTTGCAACAGTATCCTCTGTTGCATTGATTATGATACACGTCATATAGAAGCATTTCTAAATAAATTAAATATTCATAATATGTTTTTACATGGTGTACCGTACATCTATTGATTATATTTCATTGTTGAGTGATAACCATAGTACCATTCAGTACCAAATCAGAGTACACAGTATGTTTCGATCACTCTTAACCTTTAATTGATCATTAGTAGATGTTTAAAAAACCGACTTCAAAAAATATTTTTGCAGACAATTTAATAGGCACTGTTAGGTTAGTTCTCACTCAAATTAAAAAAGGACCAGATGACAAATATTATCTATCGAATGTTAAAAGTATTATCATACTTTTTGTAGTATACTGGCGCTGAAATACGGAAAAAATGAAAAACCTCTCTTTTGAAGTCGGTTAGAAACATGATGTTTGATAAAAGTTCATTTATTTTTTTAAATAAGTGTATTCTATTTTCAGAGAAATGCGAATGAATCCGAAAGCTATAACGGCCGCTCAGATGTTCGGTCGACTAGACGTGGCTACCAATGACTGGACTGATGGTATCTTCTCAGCACTGTGGCGCAAGACTCTGAAGATAAGAACCGACGAACATATCTGGTTAGTCCTCGATGGACCCGTTGACAGTATTTGGATCGAAAACTTGAACTCCGTACTCGATGACAACAAAACTCTAACTTTAGCCAATGGCGATCGTTTGACCATGTCTCCTACATCTAAAATCATATTCGAACCAGAAAACATTGATAATGCGTCACCAGCTACTGTGTCTAGAAATGGTATGGTATACATGAGCTCTTCGGGATTGACTTGGGATCCAGGTAATATTCATTTGTTTACGAACCTTTTTCAAAGTTTTTTGTAAACTAGTAATCTTTATCTTTTAAACTTTACTTGTTCAAAAATTTCAAAAAGTTGACTAACAATAATTTCGTCTTCTTTTTTTATTTCCAGTGCTGCGCGCTTGGCTTAAAACTCGGTCACCACGTGAAAACGAAGTTTTTACTCCACTATTTGAGCAAACGTTTCCTGTCATCTTTACCTGGTGCACACAAAATCTTACCTTTAGCATGCGGGTACTTCAAAGTAATATCATAGCTCAAATGTTAAGCCTTTTGGAGGGTTTGGTTCCCCCTCAAGTTATAGAAACGGAAGATCCTTCTGGCAATAAATCTCTTAACGGTGATGACGATGAAGAAGAAAAAGATAAGGGAGAAGAAATTATATTATTTACACACGAGCATCTGCATAAAGTGTACGTTTTTAGTCTTATCTGGGGTTTCGGATCTCTGCTAGAGACCGAAGACAGAAAACGTTTTGATGGTTACTTGAGAAAAACCTTCAATGAATCTCTGGATTTTCCAAAACATCCAAATAATAAACCTTGCATTGTTTTCGACTTTTTTGTAAAACACCCTGGAAAATGGGAATTGTGGGATGATTTGATGATGCACTATCAATACCCCGATACAGCAACACCTGACTATGCAAGTATTTTAGTGCCGATAGTTGATAACGTACGAATTAATTATTTAATTCACTGCATAGCTAAACAAGGGAAGGCTGTTCTGCTTTTAGGCGAACAAGGTTCAGCAAAAACTGTTATGATGAAAGCTTACATGAAAAATTGCAACCCGGAACAGTTTATTGGTCGTTCATTCAATTTCTCTTCAGCGACTAGTCCTTATCAATTTCAAAAAACGATAGAAAGTTATGTAGAGAAACGAAGTGGCATGACGTTTGGACCACCAGGTGGAAAGAAAATGTTAGTTTTCATAGACGACATAAACTTGCCACAGATTAATGAATGGGGCGATCAGATAACAAATGAAATTGTAAGGCAGACTATGAGCATGAATGGTTTTTATAGTTTAGAAAAGCCTGGAGACTTTACTACAGTTATTGATATACTATTTTTAGCTGCTATGGGACAGCCCGGTAAGTAAAAACATATTTAACAATTCCATAATTCAAGTGCATAATAATATGAGTTCAATGAAAATTTACTTCATGCTTTTTATGTTTAGGCGGTGGTCGAAATGACATTCCAGCTCGTTTGAAGCGCCAATTCTCAATATTCAATTGCCCTTTGCCCAACAACGATTCGATTGATAAAATTTTCAAAGTTATTGGGGAAGGACACTATAACGCAAAGCGTGGTTTTACTGCAGAGGTGCGATCTCTCATAAAGAAAGTAATACCATTGACAAGAGAACTTTGGGCAAGAACTAGAGCTAATCTATTACCTACCCCAGCAAAATTCCACTATGTTTTCTCTTTGAGAGACCTTTCTAGAGTTTGGCAAGGAATGGTCGGTACGTTACCCACTGTGATCGAATCCGAGAAATGTCTAATGCTTTTGTGGAAACATGAATTCTCAAGAGTTTTCTCCGACCGTTTCACACACGAAAAAGATAAGGCTTGGTTCAACAAAGCTTTATATGATATTGCTGAAGAAATTCTTGGAGTTGAATATCGAAAGATGATGCTAGACAAGGAGCCGGTCTTTGTAGACTTTATGAGGTAAGCAAAAATAAGATTCAAGTCGGATGTATAACTCAACAAGCTATTTATTTGATTGATTCTCAAAATTTATTAAAATATAAGTATAGAAACTGAAAACAGGTAAAAAAATAACGTTTATAAATCAAAGATTGAAAAGAAAACAAGCTGAGCGCTGGTAGCAATTATTTACTAAATTGGTCCTTCATCATTTAATTTTCAACTTACGGCTATCTGCCAAGCTTTTTCCGGAAAACAATGACCGCATAAATATTCATGATAGATTTTTGTACAAACCTGGCAGGACTGCCCATAGCACTATTATTTTAATAATCAAAATGATATGCATAAGGCAGATATAAAAAGTCCACAACGTGTGTTAGAGTCCATATTTATTTATTTATGGGCCTGCAACAAAGGCTGTACGCATCAAATTCTTAAAATCAAGTACAGGGGTATGCGTCCTGTGTACTCCTTCAACTATAGGAGACCACAGCATGCACAAATATGTGAACGATACAACAACAGCTTTAAGTTTTAAGAATTATACAAAAGTAAAATGAAATAAAAATCATAATGTAAAAATAAATAATTAGAATAAAAAAAATAAGAAGAAACAAAATCAAAAATATACATTTTCAAGAAGTTATTAAGACGTTATCATAGGTCAAGATAATAACTTAATTGGAATACTACTGCTTTAACTACGGCTATTGTCTTTCTAGGCACCTAGTCCTATCGATTTTTTTATCTTATGCTTTTAAGAAACCACAAAAAAAAACTTGCATTCTCTAAAAACTTAGCATGAAATGTAAAACTTTAATTCGTTATAGTGGTTAGTATTTTTATTGATAATTACGCTAACGGCTATTTGGTTTGAAGATATTATTTATATCTTTGAAACTTTGTTAAATAATATATTGATTTCATTATAGTGACGCACTGCGTCCTTACACGGGCGCAATGCTAATACTAAATAATAATATGACCCTGCGTTTAATAAATAACTTCGAAAATAGTTAAATAACGGGCTTGTATTTACGGATAAGGATTAATGTTTTACCGCCTGAAATCTCTTCCTTAATAACCATTATTTCTTATAAACAGTACAGTCTAAATATTTGTTGTGGTTTTATGGTTTATATCCACGAGATAGATATATACCAGAGCAGATTTATTTGTTGACCATTCTAAGGAGTACAATACCATAGTGCATTTATTTTGTGCTATGTCGTTAGATTTAATTAGTGTTTGCAATGTAAAAAAAATGTGTTTATTTTTATTTACATCAGAAACCTTTAAAATGATGACGTGCTATCTAATTTCGTTTCCCTTAGCTGAACATCGGAACACTGTTATTTAACCGTTTAGATGTATTTGTTGCTAAGCTAATCCATTCATAAACTTAATGAGACACGAGACGCTCCTGCCTTAGTACTATAACAAATTACGCTTCTATAGTCTCAAATACAGCCTGTATAAGAACGTTCTTACTAGAAAACGTTCTTACTAGAAAACGTTCTTACTAGAAAACGTTCTTACTAGAAATTCTTATTGGTATTAGTGAAATACAATGAGGTTTTTATTTATTTATAAATTGACAAAAAATATAAGAAAATTTTAAAACAACCTCTGAATATCCCAGAAATTGATTTGAATACTGATACATTTTCAAGAAGTTTTTAGATTTTTTGCTAGCTGTGTATTTCCATAATAAAGTTTAGTGTGAATTATATTGTTTGCGTTATGTGATCGTGAATATTTTATACGGCATAATATTTAAAAGCTCGACACGTCTGGTCCAGTCCCTGTCTGTTGTTGCACTAACATGCTATTTCTTTCTAACGCTAAAACGCAGGTCTCAGCTGCACTTGTACACTCAAATACAGTTAAAATAAATGAAAAGATAAAACATTTATTTTCCCTATCATAGTAATTAAAAAACGTACAATGTTGCATACATTATTAAGTATTTGAAAACTTACAAAGAACAGTAAAAAATCTTCTGCTTTATAAATTCATTTTATTTTGAGATATGTGTTTTATATACATTTTTAATTTATAAGTGATGAAACTAGGTTGAAGATGGCATTGTAAGCTTGTTGATTTATAGGCATATAGTTTAAAATAGATGGTGTTATTTTAATGGCAAGTAAGCACATTTTTTTGGATGTATTTTCAAGGAATCTACTTATTAGCGCAAATTTAGAATTTAAAGGGCCAATCTCCTCATGGGCTGGACAAACTATAATGTTACGTTAACTACCAGATGAAGGGAGATAATCTACGGACGAATTTACAGCGCTCAGCTAGTTAGTGTTCACGCATTTTAAGCTTTTACTAACTGACTGTACTTGTTTTGAGGGAGAGGGCTTGAATGAACCTGGTATTGATTTCTCAGCTATCTGAGTACTAGGACTACAGTAACGCTTAGGAGATGCGACTCAAATATTATTTCTGTATTTTATACTACACGGCTAGATATGAGTATTGCCTTTTCGTACGGTACGGGGCGGGACTTGCTAGCTGCGTGTACTACGGAATGTTAAAAAAACAATGTTGTAATCACAGCTGATCAGTATTCTTTTAGACACATTATTATCTTAAAGACACATAATATGATCGCGTTTTTTAACGCGGTAAGTCCCTTTAATAGTGCCATTCAAATTTACTGATATTTTTTAAAGTGTTGAAACAGTTGATTTATTTTCTTGTTTAACTTATAGTTTAAACAAATGTTGGTAGGGAAACTCAATACTTTTCTTTTATCTCTTTCAAAATAAAGGACAATAGACAGTTTTGAAATACTGTAGGCATCATAACAATGACATCGTCGAGTAATGTTTCACCAAACAGTTAATGTTTATCTTACAGTTCGAAAAGGTATTAATGGGAGCACTCACGAGGAAAACATAGTTTTCAACATGATGTAGTGATATTACTTCTTATCACTACGTTTGTGAAAAGTGAGAGTAGTACGATAAACGAAATATAATTAGGTAACACGCGTCATCAAATAAATAGCGCTTCTGTTTTTTAAAGTATTTATGAGTCTAGAGATTAACGTTTAAAAACCAAATGTAACCTCACCGTAATAATTTCATTAACATAACGTATAACGCATAGTACGTTGACACTGTCGTGTGTTAGTGAAATCAATCAAGTTCAGAAACTAGGTGAACGCCAATCACGCCTCCTTTAAAGCCGGCATTATTGGATTCTAAATGAATGAGGCTGTAAATATATCTGTGCCTCTAGACAAACTAATAACAACATAATATTATGTTAAGAATCTATGTAACAGTTTGAAAGTATTATGACATGTATCACAAGAAATTTTCAAAAAACCCTTAATGCCGCCCTTTTATGACCGCTACGTAGAGAGAAGCCTATGGTTAAATAATCGAAAGTCCCAACAGCTCGCGTTCAAAACTAGACTTTATTGCTTCGGGCTTAAATTCTACATTATAGATTTCTGCATACAGTGGTGCTCAACTTGCATTTGTTAGTGTTTGTAGCTCCTTGCATATCTGGGCTCCTGGTACTGAAAGCGAAGTACGGCCAAGATCCCCCCGACCCATGCCGCCGCCAGCTCGCGTCGTAGTCCAAGAGCGCGCCGTGTATCATATTTTTGTTTAGATTATAGTTTTGTCTTAGAGACAAGAAATTCACAAGAATTATACAAAAAAGAAATAAAACAAACAAGAAACATTTTTGGCTGAGGTATAATTATATAGTCAATGACTCTATTCTACAATTGGTGTGTGTAATGTATATAGGTGATGTTATATGGTATCAGCCGCAACCCGCGAAATCATCCATTTAAATATCGATTGTACTACATTACCCCTCTCTGACACAGTCGGTAGCAAAGTAGCCTATGTGTTTATCCAAGGGGTCAGCTAATTGCATAGTATTAAGTAACAATCATATCTACTCACAAACTTTTAAATTTATAATATTCTATTAATAGGATTACATGCGTAATTACGGAAGAAACTCATGTGCAAGAATACAAACTCGTATATTACTCCTACAGTTTTTTATATATTTTTTATATTTTAGCCTGGTTCATTTAAAATCATTTTTCTTGATTCCAGAGACGCGCCTGAACCAACCGGTGAAGAGGGTGAAGACACAGATATGGAGCTGCCAAAAGTATATGAACCAGTATTTGATTACGCCGAGCTCCGCGAACGACTAGATATGTTCTTAGCACAGTTCAATGAGATGGTGCGAGGCTCCGGCATGGATTTAGTATTCTTCCCAGATGCTATGCTTCATTTAGTTAAAATATCCAGGGTTATAAGACACCCCAGAGGAAATGTCATGCTTGTCGGTGTAGGTGGCTCTGGCAAACAATCTCTGACTAAACTATCTACATTTATAGCTGGTTATCGCTCTTTTCAAATAGCTTTGACCAGATCGTATAATGTTGGCAACTTTTTAGAAGATTTAAAGTTGTTGTATAGATCATGTGGCGTTCAAGGAAAAGGAACTACTTTCATATTCACTGACCTTGATATCAAGGAGGAAGGATTTTTGGAATATCTAAATAATATTCTATCATCTGGTGTTATTTCTAATCTATTTACAAAAGACGAGCAACAAGAAATAATATCTGAGCTGACTCCTATCATGAAACGTGAAAATCAAAAACGAACTTTGACTAACGAATTGGTAATGGAATACTTTCTGAACAGAACTTGTCAAAATCTTCATGTCGTACTTTGTTTCTCTCCGGTAAGTAACAACATTTCAATTGTGCTGTAGGTTACAAATAAAATAATGTTATAGAGTTAAAATAAATACGGCCACGTTCCTCAACAATTAATAATAATTAAATCTAAAAAAATTGGTCGCTTCAAACAAATTCAGTTTGTTCACTTGCAATCTTTACAGAAACGAATTATGTAGAATACTTCCGTAAATTTTTAGTTCGTTTTTAATTAAAAAGTAAAAAGAACTTAAAAATATTATTTATTTTTCAGGTAAGTGAAGCTTTCAGATACCGTGCAATGCGATTCCCTGCTCTCATATCTGGGTGTACAATTGATTGGTTTCAACCATGGCCTAAAGATGCATTAGTTTCTGTAGCTGATCATTTCTTGGCAGAATTTGAAATTGAATGCACAAAGGAAGTGAAAAAAGAATTAGTCACAGTTTTAGGAACAATTCAAGACGTCGTATCTCAAGTTTCAGTCGAATATTACAACAGATTTCGGCGTTCGTCTCATGTCACACCCAAGTCTTATCTTAACTTTATTGGTGGTTATAAAACTATTTATCAGATGAAGCAAAAAGAATTAGGTGATGGTGCTTTAAGGATGGATACTGGTCTTGAGAAACTTCGAGAAGCTTCTATATCTGTGGAGGTGTTGAAAAAAGACTTAGCAGTCATGGAGCAAGACTTAGCATTAGCATCAGAAAAAGCTGGTCGGGTGTTGACAGAAGTAACAGAAAGAGCAATGCAGGCTGAAATCGTAAAAAATCAAGTGCAGATAGTCAAGGAAAAAGCAGAAGCTCTTGTAGCTTACATTGCAGAGGAAAAAGAAAAAGCTGAAATAAAACTAGAAGCCGCAAAACCTGCGCTAGAAGAAGCTGAGGCGGCTCTAAATACTATCAAACCGGCACATATAGCTACAGTTCGAAAGCTAGGCAGACCTCCACATCTTATCATGAGAATCATGGACTGTGTGCTCATTCTCTTTCAACGACGTTTACACCCTGTTATATCAGATACAGCTGCTCCCTGTCCCAAACCATCTTGGGCAGAATCTTTGAAGGTACTGCATTACTTTATAAGCATGTTTTGTTGCCTCTCATTGTAAGTTCTTATATAAGTTTATTTAAATCTTCAGATGATGGCCAGTACGACGTTTTTGTTGCAACTTCAAAACTATCCAAAAGACATAATCAATAATGAAATGGTTGAACATCTTAATCCATACTTTGAAATGGAAGATTACAATATGGATACAGCTAAGAGAGTATGCGGAGACGTTGCTGGTTTACTCTCTTGGACAAAAGCCATGGCTTTCTTCCACAGTGTCAATAAAGAAGTGTTGCCTTTAAAAGCTAATCTTTTGCTGCAAGAAGCTAGATTGAAGGTAAAATATATAACTCGTTTTTTGACTTATTATGTTCTGTTACAAATATTTTTACTTCATGTAAACATTAGTGTAAACTTCAGAACTTATAACTTTGTTATATTTAAAGGTGGCTATGGACGACCTGGCCTCAGCTGAAAGACAATTAGAAGAAAGAGAAATGTCGCTAAGAAAGGTAAAAGAACAATATGAATCAGCAGTTTCTGAAAAACAACAACTGACCGACGCTGCAAATGTATGTTTAAGAAAGATGACAGCTGCTACAGCACTTATAAATGGACTGGGAGGTGAAAAGATAAGGTGGACTCAGCAAAGTAAAGACTTCAAAGAACAGTTGGGAAGATTAGTGGGTGATGTTGTCTTAGCTACTGGATTTTTATCGTATTGTGGCCCTTACAATCAAGAGTTCAGAAATAGTTTACTTAAGACTTGGATGGGGATTTTGACAAGCAAACAGATACCTGTAACTCAGGATTTAAATATTACTAATATGTTGGTAGAGAATGCCACTATATCCGAATGGACTCTGCAAGGACTCCCAAATGACGAGTTATCAGTTCAAAATGCCCTTATTGTGACTAAATCTAGTTCATATCCACTTTTGGTAGACCCTCAAAGTCAAGGAAAGAACTGGATAAAAAATAAAGAAAGTTCCAATGAATTACAAATTACTTCTCTGAATCACAAATATTTTAGAACACATTTGGAAGATAGTCTATCTCTTGGAAGGCCATTACTTATAGAAGATGTTGCAGTTGAGTTAGATCCCGTAATAGACAACGTACTGGAGAAGAATTTTATCAAGTCAGGTTCAATTGAAAAAGTAATTGTTGGCGATAAGGAATGCGATGTAATGCCTGGGTTCATGCTGTATATCACAACAAAACTTCCTAACCCTGCTTATTCGCCTGAAATCAGTGCTAAAACATCTATCATAGATTTTACTGTTACTATGCGGGGTCTCGAAGACCAGTTACTCGGGCGTGTGATCTTGATGGAAAAATCTGATTTAGAAGAAGAACGCGTCGCCTTATTTGAATCTGTTATGAAAAATCAGAGAAGTATGAAAGAGTTAGAAAGCAATCTGCTTTGTCGTTTAACATCGTCAGAAGGATCGTTAGTAGACGATGAAGCTTTAATTCAAGTATTACAGATTACAAAAACTACAGCTGAAGAGGTTAACGAAAAGCTTAAAGTAGCTGAAGTAACAGAAAAGAAGATTGTAAAGGCAAGAGAAGAATTTAGAGCAGTTGCTGCCAGAGGCTCTATCTTGTACTTCTTGATTGTTGAAATGAGTAATGTTAATATAATGTACCAAAATTCATTGAAGCAGTTTTTAAATATATTTGACAATTCAATAACTAAGTCTACCAAGAGCAATGTTACTGAAGAACGAATAAATATCATTCTAAAGTATTTGACACATGAGGTGTGGGCGTTCACTTTACGTAGCTTGTATGAACGTCACAAAGCCTTATTTACACTTATGTTAGCGATGAAAATAGATTGTCAAGGTGGTTTGATATCGCATGACGAGTTTATGGCTTTTATTAAAGGCGGTGCATCATTAGATTTGAATGCCGTCACTCCAAAACCATTTAGATGGATTTTAGACATCACTTGGTTGAATCTCGTTGAAATAAGTAAACTTAAAACTTTTGGCGACGTGCTTAGCAGGGTAAGTGAAATATTTGATATTTTATTTAATTTACTTGAATTATCATACCTTATCTAAGTCTCGATTAACTTTGTTTTTATTATTCAGATAACGAATAACGAAAAAGAATGGCGTGTTTGGTATGAAAAAGCAAAGCCAGAAGACGAAAGTTTTCCATGTGGTTATCAAGAGAGCCTGGATGTCTTTAGAAAGTTATTGCTGATCAGATCCTGGAGTCCTGATAGAACATTGTCACAAGCCCGAAAATATATATGTGGTGAGTTAGTAAAATGGTTTACATAATTTTAAAATTATTATAATATTATTTTATTTATTTTACTAAAATTGACTATTTAATACTCCATTCTGTGTCTCTTTTGCAGATTCTCTTGGGCCTGAATACGGAGAGGGCCGCATTCTCAACTTAGAAACCACTTGGGAAGAATCTGAACCACGCACCCCTCTCATTTGTATTTTATCTATTGGGTCTGACCCTTCAGCGCAAATTGCAACTCTCGCAAAAGCAAAAGAAATTGGTAAGGACAATACGTGACTACTACCTTTTGACTAATAAATATTTTAAAGACATTCTCATTAGTCTCTGTTTGGTAATATATTATTGATTTAATATTGTAATTTGGAAACGAATTAATAATTTTACTGTGTAAACTAATTTATAAGTGTTATGTTTTTTTGAATATTGCAATAAATTTACTTGCAGTTTTGAAATCGGTATCTATGGGTCAAGGACAAGAAATTGTGGCAAGGAAAATGATTTCCGATTCAATGAACGAAGGTGGTTGGGTGCTACTCCAGAATATTCATTTATCACTTCCTTTCTGTGTTGAAGCAATGGATGCTCTGATTGAAACAGAACACATTCAAGAGTCTTTTAGACTCTGGCTTACGACTGAAGTGCACACTGAATTTCCCATCGGCCTTTTACAAATGGCTATTAAGTTTACTAATGAACCTCCTCAAGGCATAAGAGCGAGTATGAAGCGAACATATCAAAACATAACACAAGACAGCCTCGACTATTCATCTCTGTCTCAATGGCCACCACTACTGTACGCAGTCGCTTTTCTACACACGATCGTACAAGAACGCAGGAAATTTGGACCCTTAGGTTGGAATATTCCGTACGAGTTTAATCAATCAGATTACGCTGCTAGCGTTCAGTTTGTACAAAATCATTTAGATGAAATTGACCCTAAAAAGGGTATATCTTGGCCAACAATATGCTACATGCTTGGAGAAGTCATGTACGGTGGTCGTGTCACAGATGACTTTGATAAACGCTTGCTTACTACTTTCACAAACGTGTGGTTCTGTGATGTACTTTTACGCCCTGGTTTCGAGTTTTATAAGGGTTACAAGGTTCCTACCACGCGAAATATTCAAGGCTATGTAGATTATATCAATCAGCTGCCCCTAACTGATACTCCTGAAGTATTTGGGTTACACGGGAACGCAGACATAACTTATCAGATTAACAGCGCTAAAGATATCTTGGATACGATATTAAATGTACAGCCCAAAGAAGGAGGCAGTCAGGGTGGCGAAACAAGAGAAAGTATTGTATATCGGTTAGCTGAAGATATGTTGGAAAAACTACCAAAGCAATACGTCAGTTTTGAAGTTAGAGAAGCGCTTGTAAAAATGGGTGCTTTTCTTCCGATGAACATTTTCTTGAGGTAAATTACTCGGTGGTTACTTTAGAAAATATTTATTTTATCTATTTCTATTAAAATTATGTCAGTTCTAAAGCTATAATCTGAACGTTAACAAAGCTTAACGTATTATACTATTATTTTTACTTTTACATTATTATACCTTCTACGTTGATGAAAACAAGTCAACAATAATACTAAAGTCAAGTTGTTTTGTATACACATATATTATGTTCTCATTCAATAAATAACTATCATTTATGTACCTATCACATTCGCATATTCTTTTTTTCAGGCAAGAAATCGATAGGATTCAAAAAGTAGTAAAAACAGTTAGTTCTACACTATGTGACCTGAAATTAGCAATCGACGGAACCATCGTGATGAGTCAGGGCCTAAGGGAATCGTTGGATGCTATGTATGACGCCCGTATTCCTCAAAAATGGCTCAAGGTAAGAACGAATTCATTACTTTACTAATAAATGAGGAATATAAACATTAAATAGTTTAACTGGCTATTGCTATATTTAAAGGTTTCTTGGGAGTCAGCGACGCTGGGGTTCTGGTACACTGAGTTATTAGAGCGAGAACAGCAATATAGGATTTGGCTGCGAAATGGACGACCCTCGGCGTTTTGGATGACTGGCTTTTTCAACCCACAAGGATTTTTGACCGCTATGAGACAGGTACTTATTGATTATCAGTTTTGTTATAAAACTTGTTGGCTATGCCTAATTATATTATACGGAAAATAATTATATTACACTAAACACCGGCGTTATTTTAGATTATGCCATTCTTGCCTAACAATCGTGTATTATAACACTATAATAATAAAATGTTGTTCTGTAGGAGGTGACCCGTAGCCACAAAGGTTGGGCACTCGACTCTGTGGTACTCCAGAATCACATTACCAAGCTTAATCGTGAAGAAGTCCACGAGGGTCCCGCTGAGGGCGTGTATGTTTACGGACTGTTTTTGGAAGGTACACCTTATCTCATGCAATTTTCATGTTTAAAAATAGAGAAAAAGTAACATTCTAAAAATAATAAAACTTAACCAAAATCATCTAAATTATTCCATTTACAGGAGCCTCCCTGGACAGAAAAACCGGTAAACTAATCGAGTCAAAGCCCAAAGTTCTATACGAACAAATGCCGGTTATCTACATCTTCGCTATCAACACGACTGCGGGGAAGGACCCAAGATTATATGAATGTCCAATCTATAGAAAACCACAGCGAACAGACGCAAAGTACGTAGGATCTATAGATTTTGAAACTGACAGTAACCCAAGGCATTGGACCCTGAGAGGCGTAGCTCTCCTGTGTGACATCAAATAAATGTTAAAAATAAGCTATGATTTATGTAGACACTGGAAATAAAAAAAAACACTAAAACGTTAAGTATATTTTATTTATATCATTCACATAATAATATGTTGAATCCAAAAAGTTAAAATAAAAATAATTTATGTTAGACAGCAAATGTCCACATTGTTAGTTGTAAAAGAAACAACGAGCGAATCTATGCGCCAACATGTTTCCACGCACCGACAATGCCCTCCGTTCCCTCTCGATACCCAGATCATCCTTAAAGACTCATCAAAACCTCAGGGAAATGTACTAATTAAGTTTATCAAACTGTTTACTTTTTGATTTAGGCCTTACATTTTAAAGTTGGAAAATTACTACATAACACCTTTATTTGTAATATTGATTGACAATATTTTTAATACGCAGTTTTGGTAGATATGTTATGGACCAAGTGATAAATTGAGCAGTATACATAATGCCCGGGCACTATGAAAAATGCCCAATATGAGAGTGCACTTTGATAATAATTATTCAAATAATCAAATTGACCGGGCACTATACATATGGCCTATCACCTTTTGGGCAAAGTAATACAAATGTTACAGCCAAAGTGATCAATCTGGATATTATAGATACTGTTTAGCTTATTATTATAATATCTTCGAAGAATTAGATAAAGTAATAAAACAAGTAGATATTCGTTTCAGAATTAATTTGTATTTTAATTTGCCTTAAGCGTACATAATATCATTAAGATTATTTTAACAATTAAAATAACATAAGATGATATTTTCACCTCAATAATAAAAAAAAAACCTAACCTCACCTAATTTAGGTTAGGTTTTTTTTTTATTTCTTCCAACATTACGACCGCAATCAACATCGGAACTCGAACTCTTACGGTGTCTCCAATTGCAGCCATGGTTTATTTAGCGCTTGATACAACTTAAATATAGCATTAGTATCAAATTGCCCAACTATCATTTAGCAATATAATAATGACCTAGCGATATGATAATAATGAAGTTAAGATAGTAATTAATCACTTAGCCCGATAATGCTAGGCATTATTCATAATGCCCAAGCATTATAAATAATGCCCGCATTAATCACTTGGTCCATAACAGATACACTCTTTTTTTTGTATTAAGGGTCAAATGCTTAAATCAAATCAATATATTAAATTTAGTTTGTTATATAAGGCACTTTTCCGTCATTCACAATACCTTGTCTTAATAACTATTTATATTTCACTATAAAAAATAACAAAATTTGTTATTTGTATACCTACCTATATAGTTTATTTATGTATGTCCCATTGCAAATAATTACATATTATCTAACATTTGTATAGTTTTCATTGTATATATCATTTGGTACTGTTAAGTTAAATACCCATGATTTTTAGGTACAAAATCTTGGACCAGGATTTCCACACATTTGTTCATTATTCACTCTAATGTACTATGTGGTACATCTAATAATGTAGACAACCGAACTTCTGATTTGCCAGTCCTCATTTACATTAACAATGCAGCTAACCTCAGAATGTTTTTGTGTATTCCTTGTGTGCGAGGAACTTCATAAAAAAGAGTGAAAAAGTCTTGTTTGGATCTTTCGTCCAAAAGAAGAATATGTTAGCTTCAATTTCTTGAATGGCATTTATATTTGTGAAATTAAGGTAGGTCTTGAAAGCATTAACAAATGAAAAAATGTGTTATACTTGTAGTGAAAACATACTTATGCTATTACTCAACACTTACAAATTACTCCATTCATTACTCAGTCTATGTTCTGTATAGACACAACTGTCCACAGGGATATAATATTTATATTGATTTACACGGCTTGAAGCCAATTACAGGAAAAACTAAAAGTAATAATTATACAATTAAAAATACATTTTATTCTAACTACATCATAATTTTTAACTAACAATAAATTGAATAAATCTACTTCTTACATACAATTTTCAAAATATAAATAAATAATTACTTTGTGCTGGAATCGTGGATCTCTGGAGCATTGGCTAAATCCGGAACCACTTTGAGCATCATGCCCATCTGATTACATATTATGTACTGAGTATTGTTGCCCTGAATGAATCTTCCATATTATGTAGATTAATATTAGTACAGTACAGGGTAAAGACAGTGAGAAGCAGTAATTGCTGCCCGTCTATAATTTTCTAATTTTATCTCACTAGATACAAGTTCAGAGGGCACTTCCACACTTACCATAACATTACCTAGTTCAGCAGTGATTGGCTTAGAGTCACCTCAGTCAACTTCTTCAGTAGTAGTGCATGAGTTTCATCAACATGCTCAATATGTATGGCAGCATGCTTACAACTCATCCAGAATGAATGGCATATTAAAACGAAAGAAAAAATAGAATTAATATCATGCATTGTAAATATATACATAGATGATATTTTCAACATGATTTTCATGTTTATATGTACAGCACTTTGAGGCTAAAACTAAAATTACTACAGCATCAGTCAATCACTAACAGATATAATCATTTCTGCACAGAAGACAAAAACAGAAATAATCTAGAATTACAGAACAAAGTATTATATTGTCAAATAATGAACAATACAGAAACATGAATACCTGACATGGTACGATTCTTGTTTCTATAACAGCATTTATCTGTCTTTGCTCTTCTGAAGGATTATCTACGATTATGTGTTGACCGTCCAAAGACTGCACACTTGTCTAAGCCCTGGTAGCATTAATCCTGAAGCTTGAGCACCATCACAAGTTGTTGTTATTTGCTGGTTTAAGTCTTTCATGACAACATTCACAAATGTAATCTTCCTCAGTTATCTAAAAAATAGGAAACTCAATATAAACTTCCATTGATTACAATCGATACAGTTGCTTAATGCCAGCAGCACATGTTGAACATTCTACATTTAACATCTACATGAACAATAAACAACAGAGCTTTGCTTGAACTTTTACGATGATATGATATATGACTGATATTTTTATATTAAAAATAATAAGCATAAATATTTACGATTACTGGTGATATCCACGCGTTAACGTAAGTAAATAACTCTTGTATTGAGCTCATGAACAAGATAACGTCGAAAAGTATTTATGCAGACGTTGCAGAGAATGCAAAGACTTTTTACTGAAGGTGGCGGCATTGTCAAAAGCAAGGGTCGTCAGGTAAGGAAGATATCGAGGTCCAGGGGTGGTAAATACAGTCGTTGGAAGAAATAATACACACAACATCGCACAGTACACAACGAAACGGAAACGCAACAACGAAGGACTGCGCCAACGCCGATCACGCCGATCGCAAATTCGCAAAACTGCCAAATGTCAAGAAAATCCGTTTCACTCGTGCGTAATTAATTACTTACTGCATGATTAATTTATTTAATTATAATGTTATTTTCTGTTAATCTATAATATAAAGAAATACCTCCTCATGAAAAAAAACTGTTAAACAATGCACAAAATTCAGAAACAGAGTTGAATAAATGCTCTTATCAAGTAGCATTGTGTAAAATAGAACGTAAAAAAGGGTAGTAAGTATGTTGAAGATGCGTTCGAAATGGTAAGCGTTAACCCCTGACGTAGAATAAGCTCACAGGAAAATTTTAAAATATTTTTTCCTGTGTTTCTTTTAACATTCTGATAAGTGTAATAATTAATTATACCATTTAAATATGTAGTTAGCTGTATTTTAATATTTATTTCATATCTCTACATAGTTAGGTCAAAAATAGGCAATCTTCTTTACTAGCTATTCTTAGGTAGACAAAAACCAAAAATTAGTCTGCAGAAAAGACCAAGTAACAATAACTCGATTACGCATCGGCCATACTTAAATGACTCATAATCATTTAATCAATGGATATCAGTCATTTCATTGATTAAAGTCCATTTAGTCATCAAATCTGTTGAAACAAATGCATAATAATGTAGACAAGAACTATCAGTTTACCACCTCTTGGTAGAATGTACAGCTTTTAAGTATGAGAAATGTGTAGGTATACCTATATCCTGTTAATTTAGTCGATTGATTAAACAACCAAGAAGGTTCAAGTAAAACATTGTCTTTCTTAGAAATCATTAACATTTGTTAGCTTATTTAATTATAGATTATTGTACCAGATTGTCGTTGTTCTATGTCTTGTGGTCGTTGTATGACCTTAGCTGTTAAAAAGCGACCATAAAAAAAAAACAAATAAAAAATGAGCACCTTTTCATTATCCTTATTAACTTTTATTTTTATTACCAACAATGTTAGTAATAAAAATAAAAGTTTATAGGTCCAGGTCTTTTTATAAAATACCTACTATATCGTCTGCATAAAGAAATAAAGCATATTTTGTTATATTTGCTGAAAGTAATCTTCCCTAGCTGCGACACAAACACAAAATGAAGTTTTTTGAAAGAAAAAAGTAGAGCAATATCATATTTATCTACAACTAGCTTTTGCCCGCGGCTTCGCACGCGTTAAGAAGTATTATTGTTTAGCAAGTTAGTGTAAAAAATTAGGGCCTACAAAACTTCCTTGTACACAATATTCTTAACTAATTTGTCATTTGGCGCTAAACCTATCAAGCTACTGGGAGAACTTACTCGTGAGCAAGCAACATAGAAATACCCGCATATTTGAGAGTTTGCCCCTGAGACTTGTTTATAGTCATGGCTAGTCAAAAATCTAAGAAGATTTCTACAAACATCCCCTATTTCATCCCCTTATGTGTGGAAGTTATCAAAATCTTTCTTAGCGGATGCCTACGTTATAGTACCTATGTGCATGTAAAGTCTCAGCCCGATCGGTTTAATTTTGACAAAGTTTCATAAAAAAAATCATCCCCTATTTTATCTCCTTGGGGGTGCAATTTATCAAAATCCTTTCTTAGCGGATACCTACGTCATAACATCTACCTACATGCCAAATTTCAGCCCGATCCGTCCAGTAGTTTGGGCTGTGCGTTGATGCATTAATTTCGATCGAATTTGATTACCATAAAAACGGTTCTAGTGAGTTAACCTTAAAAGATAGACATATACTGTCGCGGACATTTTTTTAGATCATTTCAATAGGAATAATTCTTACATACATATATTGTGTGTATCTTTAACCGTTTTCGCAGCGCACGCAACGGAAGCCCTCAAGGATGAACAATTTTCCCCGTTTTTTTTCACATTTTCCATTATTTATCCGCTCCTAATAGTTGCAACATGATATTATATAGCCTAAAGCCTTCCTCGATAAATGGTCTATTCAACACAAAAATAATTTTTCGATTCGAACCAGTAGTTCCTGAGATTAGCGCGTTCAAACAAACAAACAAACAAACTCTTCAGCTTTATAATATTAGTATAGATATAAAAATGAATTGCAAAATATGTTGGTAAGCGCATAACCTAACAACACCTGGACCAATTTGGCGAAAAAAGGTGGTTAATGTTTTGCAGTTATAACCGACATGCATGCGGGCGATGCCGCAAGAAAAAGTTAGTCTATTCAATAAATTGATTTATGGATAGTTACTATTAAATATTGCTAAATTGACTTGCTGCAGAGTATACGTTCTGGTCGGACCACACTCTACGACATAACTCCTTAACTAAAGGCGTTCATTGAACTATATTTATCGTATTCAAGGTAGGTACTCTTTAGGTAGTTTTTTTTTTCGGGATATAATTCATTATTTAATTTGAGGTGGCACGGCCAGAGTATTGGCGGCTGGACCAACAAATTGTACCTAAATTAAAAATATCTCTTGAAGTACCTACTAAAAATATTCATGTATTCCGATGAAAGTAGACTTTCGGTAGGTATTATTTTGAAATAGAAAAAAAGAGGATCACACTGAAGCAAGAGCTACTTTGTGTAATATTTTGATGGAATTTGTAACATTAATGAGTGACGTTATACAATAAACTAAAAGCTAATGCTTTCGAACCTGTAATGTCACAATACACGTGAATTGAGAAAGTATCTTTATGTCAACAGCATTTTTATTCGCCAGGCGGCGGATAAAATAAAACAATAATTATATATATAAGTTAGTCTTTATAAAGATAATTTTGCAAGCTTTACACATTTTAGTAAATCAATCTGTAGACAATAATAATATAGCTACTATCAAATAAAACCCCGAAATAAAAGAAAAAAAAACTGTATTAAAGAAATCATTTTGTCATTTTAAACAAATGAACTTCACCTAAAAATGACAAAACCAAGAACAAACATCAAATTTGCCTAATATAAGCTATAACACACACGAACAAGTCAACGAGAAAGCTATACCTAAAATAGCTTTTTAACTTCGTCGTATAGCACCAATACTAAAGCTGCTCCAGCCCCTCTGAATACGTTAGATAAAGCACCTTTGTAAAATGCTTTTATTCCCTCCTTCTTCAATATTGACGCCCAGCAATGTGCTGTACTTTTATATTGACGTTGCTCTACCGATCGGCCAGACTGCATCATCATTCGTCGCCTTACCGTGTCCAGAGGGTATGAAGTGAACCCGGCAAACGTAGTCACACTCTGTAGAAACAAATAGTATTATCACTATTAGCCAGTCATACAATGATCCATACTAAACAATGACAAAATTCTTTGAACGTAAATAAGAATGTTTTTTTTTGGCATTCAGATGCAAATATTATCGGCGCTGGCATAAACACAAAAATATTAACCTGAGCGATCATCCATGTTATTACCAACGGCGTATTTTTTGGGTCAGGCAAATAGGCTCGTGCCGTATCAAAGAAACCGAAGTAAGTAGCTCGGTATATAATAATACCCTGAACTGATACCACGAAGCCACGATATAAGCCAACAGGTCCGTCACTCTTAAATGTTTTCACAAGACAATCAGTAATCCCCTGGAACTCTTTTCCTTTTCCTCTCCCGACGTCGGCTCCTAATCTGAAAAACACATAATCATTATGTTAAGTCGCGATTTCTACTGCAGGACATCAAATAGAGTAGTATAATATTAATATCAATTTGTTAGGTTACCTTGTTCGGGCATAATCTAATGGGTATACGAAGCACATAGAGGTCGCGCCAGCCGCGCCTCCCGATATCAAATTTCCGGCGAAGTATCTCCAAAATTGAGTGTTTTTATTTATCCCTTCAAGGAATATGGTTTTATACTTGTCTTTAAAAGCAAAATTTAAAGCCTGTGTCGGGAAGTATCGGAGGACATTTGCAAAATTACCACGCCAGAAAGACAATATGCCTTGCTCTTTTGGTATGCGTTTAATAACGTCAAAGATACCTAAAACAAAAAAATATGTTCTTTAGTAATATCTAACTAGTTACCTACCAATTAAAATACATGTATTTACATCAAAGCAAATTTGCTATAATATGTTGATTGATATTTGTGATGGTGTTTGCTTGAGGTCATAATATATACAGCCTATAAAAAAAAAAATATTACATACGCAAATCTAGCATGAAACGTCAAATCTATTCTTTCGAAAAATAAAAATTCATAGTAATAAACTTCAACAAAACAAACCTTTATAGCGCTTATCTGCTTTAATTTGTTTGCTTGAATGCTGCACCTGTAAGAGCAACTTGACTCGTTCTATTGGCGCAACCGCGGTCTTCGAAACTGCTGCCGACACGCCGCCGGCAAAGAAATCTTTGACGAAAGCCCGCTTTTCTCGCGCTGGTTTTGGCTGTTTACCGCCTGGTTTACCGGGTGGTTGGTCTCCCATTTTGTATGACTAATCGCACCTAAAATATTTTAAGCTCTAGTTAAGCACTAAACTATCTTTTCAAATTCTCTATTATTATACCGCACTGCAAAACTTATTAGCTGATTTTGCTATCATATTTTGAGTTTGGCGTGGTATTAGTAAACGAAGAACTATTATAATTTTCACAAAAAGATTATTCTAGTAACACTTTGACTTTTGGCAGATTCATTTGGAATAATTTTCTTATGCTCTGTAAAAGTCACACTGATTCGAAATTAGAAAGACAGTGTTTAAATATAGAATGACTTTAGGTAAGCCATAAACATTAGTTATAGACTCCTTTTTAACACAAGCATTCAAAACTATTTTAAAATTTAATTTTTGATCAACTTTTCTTTATAATCTACTAGCGACCCGCCCCGGCTAAATAATAAATATACTATAGAAAAACTGAAAGTTGTATATAAAAACATAGCGGCCCGCTCCAGCTTGACCGCAAACACTACGTCCCGCAATTTTTAAATCTGTAATATCTTCGAAAATATTCATTTAAATCATATGCTGTACAAGGCCATATAAATCTATATTAATTTAACAATGTATTTAAGGTATTTAATTGGATAAGGATTAATGCGGTATTGGTTTAAATCGCTTCGAAAATTAGCCATTATTTGATAAAAAATGATATTGTGGGATATCTATAAGAGATAGACATATACCATCGCGGACTTTTCTGTAGACCTGTGCAATGTGTACAAATAAGTAGTACATTATTTTGATAAATCTCTTAGGGTTCAGCCAGCGTTTGCAATGTAAGCGCGAAAAAATTTGTTTATTTACGACTTTGCATTAGAAATCTTGAAATTATCAATGGTTCTCTAATTTATAAAACATGTACATATAGCCCTTTCTCTTGAATCACTCTATGTATTAAAAAAAACCGCATCCAAATCCGTTGTGTAGTTTTAAAGATCTAAGCAAACATACATACAGACAGACGCGAGAAGCGACTTTACTTTATACTATGTAGTGATTATTGAAAGCAAGGCTCCCATTGATAATCTACCCACTATTTATACTATATAGGGCTTCTATAGACCAATAAAAGTGCTTCAATGATCTTTTGGTACGAGCCAAAATCGAAACTAATGCCGTAATATAGCAAATAGTCCGGGATCCAGGGTCTGTTTTTGCACTTATTCTATCAAGTGAATTTGGTCTTGTGTAATTTACAATTCCTAAGCCTAGGATCAGGATAACGTGCCAGGAAATTTGTAGTAAATAACTGGTAAATCACTTATGTAATTAAAAAAAAAACATGACGTCATGTCATGGATAGGTACATGTTGGAAGTAGTGATCATTTCCATCAAACCATAATATATTTTTAGGACAAATTAATTCTGAATATTTTTTTTTAACATACACCTCACAGAGTGGGCGTTATGAAGACTATTGCCTTAACTTAAAAATAACTATAGAATTAAAATAGTAATGGTTTTTTGAGAATCAACAATCTTAACAAAAAATCCTGAGGAGAGTGCTGTGCGTATCATCAAATTAAGCTATTTACGAAAAGTTAACTTTACTACTCAACAATATTAATTGAACTCAATAAATTATCAAAAATTTAATAATTATCCCTGAATCCTAGTCTACAAACGTCAGTTTTATTCTTTTTGTTGGATGACATAGACATCAAATAAAAACTCTTTAGTCTCAGAAATATGAAATATTGAAATGAAATGAAACTTATTAAACTTTATTCGCGTATTAATTTATTCAATCAAAGCACAGGAAATAATCATATGATGAAATATATCTTTAAAAACAAGCATGTGAATGAAATTGTTTTTTTTTTAATAACCATAGACGCGGGGTATTTTTACTAAAATTGTATTATAAATAACCATAAATGAGGAGTATTTTTACCAAAACACGGTCAAAGGTAATATCCATTACTGTAATTATTTTTAGGGTTAATTTATAAATTATTGAACAAATCCGATTTCGGCCACTTCGTAAAAATCCTTTTAGCATTAGTATTAGTTTCCTTAAATAATTTAACTACCGCTATAATTGTTTATACTTCAATATGTTTTCATTCTTCAAATTAATTGCGTCTTCATAAATAATATACCTAGTTAAAGGAATACACATGTCACATTCTCTTGTACTTAATTCTAAGTTTATATGTACAGACTTTTTTTTGAAGCCCATAAACAAATAAATATAACCCTGCTCAGTCCCATCAAAGTTCAAAGTAAAAACTTTTTGCCACTTCCACCAATTTTTATTCGGCACCTACCATCGGCATCCGAAAAAAAAAAAGTTTTCACTTATTACTTTCCTGATCTGTATAATATTGAGTTTTGAAATTGATGGAAAAAAGTAATTGGGCCAAATAAGTCTTGTATTTCATTTATAAATTAAATATAAAACCTCATTATCCCTTTTTAAATTCAAAGGTTCATGTTACTCGGAACATACTGGCCAGTTACAATAAAAAGTAAGTTATAATGTCAAACTATATAATGTCTACTAAGCGAGAGGCGTTTGTTTTTTTTCGTGATAGCGAAAATTTTATTGTAAGTAAGTAAACATAAATTTATTTAGTTAAAACAAAAAAAAATTACCTACTTACATAAATATAACCAAATAACATTCAGTAATTTTCATTAGAACATCCATATATTTTAGTTAGTAGTTGGTAATACACAAGCTAGTAGATAAAAATACATTGTTAAATTTGTAATGTATTGTAGGAACATGAATAAAAATTTTAAAAAATATTATAAAAAAATGAAATAACGTAAAGCAAATATTTTAGTTACCGTATAAAAAGTAGAATATTAAACAAAGAACAAGTAAAAAAATGCTTGTAAGAATAAGCGTTGAACTGTGATACAAAAGAAAGCCAGAATGAATAAGTAACGTGGCATTGTGTTCTATAATCCCTTAATATTATTTACATCACCCTCGCCCCAATTTCGACTAGGATGAGAATTCTTGTCCCCATTCATAATGGTTTACGAAACACGAATGCTTGTAAAAAGAGGGAGAGAATCACGCTGTCTGCTATCTCTTTCTTGCTTTGTAGCGGTGGGTATCTATCTATATTTTCGTTGTTTCCTCGAATTTTTTGTGATATTTGAAGCATCTTTGTATTCGTTATATATACGCATGAAATATTTATTTTTATGTTAGTAAGATTTGAATTCGATTTTTTCGAAACAAGATTTTGTTTTTGCAGTCGGGACGCAATTCAACTCATAAATGAACAGCACCATTTCTATAGGGGCTACTGTGAGGGATAAGTTCGTTGACCCAGGGGGTTGATTTTGACATTGGTTATTCTAAGTTGCTTTTTTACTTTCTCGGTCTGGTATTTAAGTCTTATATCCAAGTAGTTATAGGGTAAAAAAAAAACGAATGTCCAATACAATTAATTTTAATATTATATTTGTTTACCGATACAAAAGTCATTTAATATTTTGAATTCAATAATTTATTTCTCTCATCCAACATAAATTTCCGCCGAAATTCAAGGTTGTCTTGTTGTAATCGCTGAAAGAGAAAGGCTCGTATAACCCTCTGCATTATGTATATTGCCACAGTGGGGCATTGGATTCCTATGGACGGATTCAGAAAAGTTAGAGACTCTGATGTGGGAACACGTATATTCAGTAGCAAAGGTTAATAATTAAATAATATATAAAAGTTGTGGTTGTCGTGTATCTATAAGTATACGAAGTGTCTTGTGGTTTATGAAAAAAAAAAAATGTTGCTATATTTTTGTGAAATGTTCTGCCGTGATTCGCGCCATAGTGTAGCGTTCTGTGCTCTGGAGTAAGTGTATTTGTTATCTCGGTCCGGTCTTGTCGGCGTCGAGTGATGCGGATATTATGAAAGCAGTGCAACAACACTGCATTCCGGCCGTGTTTATGAAACGAAACAATAGTAAGCATTTATGATATCTCACACATTTTTTTTATTTTGTTCTTCTATCAATAATGACGTAGGTATCGAGATAATTTTAATTTTACGAGCTTTCTTAATTCTGTACGCTAGCTTAAAATAACTTTATTTACAATCAGTGAAAAATTACAAGCTATTTTTTTATTTTATCAATATGTATAACAAACACACTTACACTACTGTATAACAAAGCTTAGAAATGGTGACGCTATGCCACCGAGTCGGTATGACTCTTTTCTTCAATCGCTGGAATATAAAGGAATTTATAAGCATTTAAAACAATTTAAAGCAATTTATCTAAATATAGATTATTATTTATAAATTTAGATACGCTTACAAGCATTTCACTGTAGTTTACGTTATCATTCAGTGGTGTAGTTAGAAAAATATTGATTTTCTTACGCTACTTGGCACAAATATTCGTGGTTCTTATTCCTATAAGTGTAAGGTATACATTATGTTGTTTGAGTCGGTTTGTACGCACCCTTAAGGTCCATGTTATCCTAGTAGTGATGCGGACTTGCCCACTGCGGATGAAGTCGACGAGCGTTTTGCACCTTTAGCTAAAACACTCGTGGTTTCGCTTCAGGACTCTTAGAGAAAAACTATATTAACCCTAGAAACATATTAAGCAGTACACTTTGTATAGCAATAAACGCTATACTATCGATATTTTAGACAAAAACTTTAATGGTCGGTACCATTGAAAGTCTGATGAAATTAATGTTTTTTTTTTCTTTTTTAATTCTTGTTTCTGCTTAGTTTAAATACCACGAACTTAAGTAGTTCGTGGTATTTAAACTAAGTTGAGTTTGTAGTTTTTGTTATTTTCTACGTACTTGGAGAAATCCGTATAAGGGCGCTTTATTAAGTTAGTGTTCAACTAATTTAATAACACGAATGACTGACTGTTGTGTAGATCAAGTTTATAAATTAAAATAAGACCGAGGTCTTTGTGTTGTTGGTTTCAAAGATTTTTCTAGCATGTTATTTTTCCACCATTAAACCATATTGTTAGCAAAGTTATACTAAGTTCTACTTACAATTTCTCGAAATAATAATAGTCAATAACTTAAATGTAAAAAAGTCAAATTGCACAATTACGATCAAACTTCATTAATATGGTAGGTAAATGTACCTACTTATTTTTGTGTTTGGTAGAAATTTTATAAAATCATGATATTTTCTCAAAATGTAGGTATTCGTTGATCGTAACAACAAAAAGGAATCACTAACAACGAATAGGTATTCTGTGCGTTAATACATTACAGAAAACGGGATTGCTACTTAACTACATAACGAAAAAGTGAGGAAACTGTAAAAAACATAGTCTCTAAACTTCGTGTATGAGTCAAGAAGGTTCATTAGTATCATTTAAGGCCGATCGATAGTCAAGGTCGTTTGACAATTTTCACGCCCGGTGACCTCACAGTTAGGCTTACTTTCGATCCACGTGGACCTGGGTATACTGCGCTTGCGTGACTGTGGGTCCAGCGCCAACGCGATTGTTACACCAAACACAAGCATCAGAAATGGCAACAACAACCGAATGAGTGCAAAAAGATACGGAATATTCAGCCTCAGTTTTGTTTCCAAATTGAGTTTTTTTTTTTAAACAGTGGTATAGCACTTATAGGTATTTATTTGAGTGGGGTAGGATGCAGTTATTTTAGGCTTAAATAACCACAACGATATAATTTATATTAACAGAACTACACACTAAAGCGATCTTTAGAGATCGTCAATTTTGTTACTTAGGCAACGCCCGCAATTGAGCATTTTTATAGGTTTTTTTTTTATAAGAAGGACTAGTAAAAGTTAGTTAGAGAGAAATAAGATATTTGACAAATTTATTTATTGCACATGTTTTTTGTAACGTTAAAACTCAAGTCTATTTCATCCTTTATCATATTTTCGTCGTAGAGACATCTATCGGCACAACACAGTGTTACTTAAACTCCCTTCATTTGAATGTAGTTCACGGCTGTCACGGTTGGCGGTGTGATCGCTAATTTAATACTTTATATTTTTTCAGTAAAATATGATTTTATTAATATTATCTTAAAAAAATTATTAAGTTTTGTGGATTCATCAAAATGTGAAATTTAAAAGAATTGCAAAAAAAAATGCTATTTAGTGCAGTCTCGAAGTTTAAACATCAAAAAGAGTAGGAGTAAGAGTTATTGTATATATCCACTATACTATTATATGATTCACAATTTCTGCAAACACTTTAAAACATACCTACAAAAGTTTTCAATGTTGAACTAAGAAGGCCAACCTCGGTGGTTTACCCTAAGCGTTTTATGAAATGGATGCGCAAAGAATGAAAGGGATAGAGCATGCACGGAATGTGAAGTGTCTATAATGTTCCGAGTACAGTCCACTCGCGGCAGTAGTTGTGATAGGACGTGGTATCTAGTTTAACATTGTTTAAAATTTTCTTCGGATATTTCGTTTTATTTCTAAATGAGTGGGTGAACGCTAAACTGAATTATTAAATTATATTATTATTCTTGACAAGTGTCGGCCGTCCGTTGCTAGGTCGCACCAGTACCGCAGCGTGGCAGTTACACGATTGCCAAGGCGTTCCCCCACCTCACTCAAGCATTATGTCAGTTGTTTCTTTTGACTTCCGTGGTTTGAAATAAAGGTAAATAGTTATTTAAAACTTCAACCCGCCAAGCGCACAGCGAATAATGTTTTCTAACTTAACACGTAGTTTGTTTACTAATATTAATTGGCTTAATGCGAATGTCATAAGAACTGACTGCCATATGCTATATTAGAAATAATTAGGTATATGTTGTATGTCTTATGGTATGAGGTAGAGGGTAAGATAACATATACTCGTAGGTAAGCAATTAGGAGTGTCCTCATAATCCTAGTCTCATTTTTAGCTGCTATGCTTGGCTATAAATTGACGGCAAAGTTTGCCGTACTAGCACATGATTATTCATTCGAACTAACATCATAGTTACTCCACATAACAATATTATTATAATACAAATAATAATAATATTATTCTAAGCGTTGCTAAACAAGTAATAATTATTATTTTATAAGTATATTTTTAGGGTTTTCGTACCCAAAAAGGAACTTTATTACTATGCCTCTGCTGTCTGTCTCCAGGCTGTATCTCATAAACCGTGATAGCTAGAAAGCTGAAATTTTCACAAACGGTGTATTTCCGTTGACGCTATAAAAAATAAAAAAGAATATAAAGGGGGTCCAACAAACCACTCATATTAGCATGTATATGTAAATGTGAAATTATAATAGAAAGAAACTACTAATATTAATTACTTAAAACCAAAATAATATTTTTGATCGCAAAAATATCTAATGAGGTATGTAGGTACCTAATACGGAGAACTTAATAAATGATGAATGATGTAATAATTTATTCTTCACCCTGTTGTTACTCGAATATAATAACATTATCTATACATAGATATACATCTAGCACTTTTCACTTAAAGAATATATCAGTTTAGGGCCACTTACATTATTGGTAATAACTAAATACCTTACACCCAGCGGTAAAGGCGCTTTACGCGTTACTTTCATCTTCGCGTATTTTTCACCATGCATCCAAACAACGTAATATAGGTCAACGTTTATGTTAATTTTATAGTATTGTTGATTAATTTACTTTTATCCATAAGGAATAATATTCGAAGTTAAATATTAAGGATTGAAAAAAATATGTCCACGCTGACTTTTTTATATCTATTGAAGAAGATCGTTTTTCGAGAACATTTCATTAGCATATCTCCTACCATAAAGTCAGCACACGCAGATAAAGTATGATAACAGGACACTTCTTCCGATTAACTGCGATTACCACGGGAATGAGAGGTATTCCCGCGGTAAACCTATGTTCATTCTGAGGGTCATATCTAAGTCTGTGCCAATTTTGATGCAAGTCGGGTCCAGTGTTTAGTTTAGTTTAGGCGTGAAAGACAAACTTACTGACAGACAGAGTTAGGTAATTTCGCATTTACCTATAATATTAGTATGGATTTGTCTCACTCATTTTTATGAGGAACTTAAAAACTGAAATTTTATATTTTTATGCGCTTTGTGAGAAGTATACTGAAAAGTTTAAGAACTTCGTAACATCAAATCTTCAAAATAAGTATATTTCATCGAAAACCTAAAAAGCTATAAAGTGCAAGTGAATGATAGGTTATTTTAAGATACAGTTATATTTTTTGATTTTGATGTTGATAACTACATCATTATCCGAAACCCGTTTCACACATGATGAAAACTGTTACCTACCTAAAATTAAAAATAATTAGGTACATCTTGTTTGTCCCCAGTTTTAACTCCAAAAGGTTTCTCTATTAAATGCATTAAATTAGCATTCGCAACATATCGTTTTATTAAATATACTGGTTTTAAAATAAAGTTAAAACGTGTTTCTAGACATGTTATCCATCAATACCATTATTTAAAAAAACGATCTATTATCCCATATCAATTTATGTACTTAACCAAAAAATATTTGCCATAAATCACACCACATACCACAAACTGCATGATCGCTTTGAAAAGTGAAAACTTAGTGTTAAGACAAAGGTCTGCCAAATCAAAGGTCTCGAGTTCGATCCCCACGGGGCGCACCGACTTTTAGAATGTTGTGTGCGGTTTCGAAATAAATATCACAGCTTCCGTGTTTCGGGCAGCACGTAAAAATGTGGGTCCTGCGCCTGATATCTCTCCGGTCGTGTCGGTTTGCCGTCCTATCTGGCTATTTTATCCCCTTGGGGGTAGAATTTATCAAAATCCTTTCTTAGCGGATACCTACGTCATAACATCTACCAGCATGCCAAATTTCAGCCCGATCCGTCCAGTAGTTTGGGCTGTGCGTTGATAGATCACTATGTTAGTCACCTTTGAGTTTTATATATATAGTAGATATATATATACCTATGTATATGGTCGTTTATTATTTTTAAATGTATTGAGTACATGCACTTATTAAATTTTCAGCAGTTATATAATAACGATGGTTCGTTTTATACTGACTTAGGAAAAAAATGTGTGTTCATTGAGGGCAGTTAGTTCAACATCCTTACATAAATTATCCTTTACAAAAATATAAATGAATCTGTAAACTTATAGCGAGAATTAATCTGACCTTCGTTGTGCATTACAATTAATCCTTATCGTAATATTTTACATTCACATCTTAGATTTGGATACTTTGCCTATTCTTGGATATTCAATAGGTGCGGTTTTATTAGTTAGCTTCCAATTAAGATCTTTTTTCAGATCTACCTTAAGGTACTTGAGTTTTTAAAACGATTTTATTGATACTTTGGCTGAAAAAAATAAAAGCTGCTGTTTAGAGGAAACGATCTTGAATCTTAAAAATATACATACATTCAAATTACGCGCGAATAACATGGCTTTCGATAGATTTTGACAGAAATGGCAGATGGTGTGAAACGTGTCTGTATCTGTAGTACTCACAGACCCTTTAATCGAAAGGGGAAGGGTGTGCATTTGCAAACCACGTACGTTCCTTACTAACGCAACGTTTAGTTTTATTTTACAAAATAGTAATATTTATGATACAATAAACGATTTTATTTAATTTACAAAAATGCTTATTTGGTTCACTTATATTTTATTTCGGTCTTTTTGGCACTATAGAATATGTTACTCTTTATTAACGACATTAATACAATCGCGCGTGTTAAATGAAATACAGTTATTTTTAATAAAATTATTTATTTCTTTCATGAAATTAAATTCTGAGGGTCTGTTAAAAAACAATATTTAATACCTTGTTATTTTTTTGGGTATCAACATAGACACGAAATTCGTCTCTCTCTTGTGTATGTGTTTTGTGCTTATATTAGAAAAGGACAGACTATCTACCCAACTAGTTACATATATGAAAAATCAATGAATCACAACCAAAACAATTTGTTTGTGACGAAATAAAAGAGTGTGTGAGTGAATAATTTAGCCTTAAAAAATTCTGTTGAGTTAAAAAAAGAAGAAATGGCGAGTCTAGAGCCTGAAGAAAGAATGAATTTTGAAGAGGAGACATATGAAAATATAGTTTATGAGTCGGAATTAAAAGTTGAAATTCATGTAAACAATTTTGAGCGATTGATTAAAAATCAATTGATTTCGAATTATGAAGATCCAGAAACCGCAGATTGTATAATAGCCTGTGACGGCAATTTACTAAAAGCTCATAAAACGATCCTTGCGGCGGGGTCAGGATATTTTAAACATATTTTGAAACAATCGCCGAAAGAACAAAAACATATTTTTTTCGCCGATGTTGCGTTCGATGTGCTAAAAGATTTAATTCAGTTTATGTATACAGGGAAAATAAAAATACCGAAGAACCGCGTAGAGGAGTATATTTCATTTTCGAAAAGAATTGCTTTAAAACCGCTCGCCGCTACCTTAATTGATGATTTTGAAATCCCTACGTTTGATTCACCACTTCAACTATATGATCTTCCTGAACCGACTGTCCAGATAAGTACTACAAACTGCGGTCCAGTTCCAGGACCGATTCTGACACCTTCAAGAGTCGGCACTCCGGGGCCTTCAAATGCTGTCTTACCATTTGCGGGACCCTCAAATGAGGGACAATTATATACTGCCCCAACATATGATGAGTCAACAGTTGGTGAAACACCGTTTTCAGGATCATCTTATACAGAGCAGTCACGTGCTGCCCCGCCGTTTGCAGGACCCTCATATGCGTCACCATTTCTGAGAATGCCGAGTGATGGCATACCGTTTGCGGCACAATTATATGCGGCCCCGCCAATACCGAGACCAACATACGGTGTGTACACACAGCTTGGACAACCTTGGGCTGACAGTGTGCGCCCCGGATCGCCTTGTGTAGAGTGTACACCACCTGAAACTGCGACACCTGCAGTAGATATACAAACTCCATGCTCACCCGCCGTTGTAGAGTTGTCTGATGATGAATAAGTCAACCTATTATAACTCAGTTCAGTGTAATAGTTTTTAAATATAGTGTAGTGTTGTAGATTATAAGGATGTCTGTCTGTTCTACATTTTCAATAGAATTTTTTTAATTAAATGCTATCAAGAGACTTGCAGGGACTGGGTGGTTAGGTAAGGTTCATCTCTTTTTCTATTTAAATAACCAACAAAAATATATCATTATTTGTGATGCAGTTTAAGATTGGGTCATCTCTTTTTTCCTTCACTAAAAATGATATTCACCCGTTCACAGTAAATAACCCCTGTATGTTTGGAAATTGATACTGCTTGTGTTGACTGCTCGTCCCGCTGACCTTGATTTTTAGTCATTATAAAATTATACTCTGTCATTCTTAGATATTCGTTTCGCGCGACCGCTTGATGGCTTAAATTATTCTATTTGTATTATATTGTATAAGTAGTAAAAGTGAGCTGTGTTGTTGCTCCGGAACTTTTTTACACGGTTGGACATGCAGGATATTGTCCGTATGTTTAAGATTCAAATTAGCCTATTTTTAAAATAAGTAGTTAGTTTAGTGCTAAAATGTAATGGATAAAGTTGTGAAAATATTCTTGAAAGGCCTGTTGACCAGTGGTTAGTGGCCCTGATTGCTATACCAAAAGTCGTGGGTTCAATTCCCACCCAGGGAGTGTTTGAGTGATGAGCACGATCATTTGTACTATGTCTGGGTGTAATTTGTCTAAAGTATGTATCTATTTAGAAGTATATAAGTATGTTTATCAGTTGTCTAGTACTCATAACACAAGCTACTTTAGTACCTATGCTTAACGTGAGACTAGATAGCGTTGTGTGAAATATTATCTTCTTATATATTATTAATTTGATGACTGGTTGTAATTTACCTGTAAAATTAATAATAATTATGTATTAAGAAGTAGATAGGTTTTATATCGACTGTCTAGTTAAAGTCTGTTAAGTAAAAGACAGTGTTATATGAAATTTGCGAAATAATACAATAAATAAACTATGTATGTAGATATTATACTGTTTTTTCACTGTTTACTGTACACTTTTAATGATTTTTCATTACTGTGATACTTAAATTATGATGTGATTATACAGAATCTTTCACTTTGATTTAGGTACCCATATAATAAAACAAATAAATGTCTTCAAATTAACCTGTTGTCGTTTTGTTTGTGTCTTTCCTCTAAGTATTTAAGTGTGTAGTGATATTGCTCTAAATTCGAAATAACTTCCTTTATTTAATCATGTTGAAAAACAAGTCACTAATTGTTACATTAATGTTTTAAGCTCGAATCCTGACACATTTCCATTATCATACACAGCAAAGTGTATTTTTTTGGATGATTTTTAGAAGACAAGTTGAATATTTAACCACCCTTCAGATTCCTTATTATGGCATACTAACGAAAAAAAGGCCAAGTAATTTACATATATATTCATTATAGTTTGCAAACACTACTATTTTAATATCAAATCTGACAATTTATGTATCAATTTCACGTTTTTTTAAAGAAAATACATAAGTACACACTTTAAAACATCAATTAAAAATTTAATAGCTGTATTCATATGTTTACTTAAACAATAACTAACTTGTGCCTCGCCTCAGCCAAATTGCCAAAACAGGATGTTAAATAAATACACAGTTAAACTTTAAGATTTTATAAACATAAGTACATGTACATCTCGTCCATTTTCCAACCTAGTAGTTTCTGATGCCTTGTGGTCATAAAACATTATTCTCCACTTTTAAATGTCATTCGCTTTGCTATCATATAGTCATCATATATTTAGTCTTATGCAATTTATATCCAGAGAAGTCAGTATTCAGATAAAATTATATGAGGTAGCTATTATAGCCCTTTTTACCTCCTTAGGGGACAGGGGTTGAATTTCCAAAAATCCTGCTCCCCAACATATTTCAAGGAACCTACATGCCAAATTTCAGCTTACTACGACCAGTAGTTTCGGCTGTGCGTTGTCTGTCAGTCAATAACGAAAGAGTTTTATATTATAATAATAGATTGAATATCTCGGTTAAGCTTCTACATGATAATTTGGTGATTTCTTTTTTGACCAGTGTCATTAATTGTTGCACACAACGAGAATAATTATTGTTATTTATTATACACAATCACTTCATATCGTGAATTGTTTTTCCATGTTGTTATGCTGCGATGAAGACATTAAATTCAGAAGTATTAGAAGTATATCGCAGCCAGTTGAAATTGTTGCAAAATCTGTAAAAGAAATAAAAATGTTATGAGACATACAAATATTCGATACATGAGTGAAATGAAAATAAGTTGGAAGGAGATATTATAGTAGGTAGGTAGTATGTTTCATTTCGTGTTTATTGTAACTGTCTCTATATTACTCTCATTGTCTTAAGCTTGCCTACTTGTGCGCACAAGGATCCTTTTTCCCATTTTATGTACTTTTTATGTCTAAAATGTTGTCATGATTGCTGCTGAGATAGACAATACTTAACAAATTTGTGTCCGAAATGTTTCACCAAAATGTTTGTTAAAGCTTTTTAAACTATTGCGTTGTAAGTGTTGTAACAGGTTATTCACCCACATTTTGCTTTGATTCTGAAACTTCTGAGCGTTTTTTGTTTGCTAGTTACATAATATTACATAATATTCATTATTAAATCGACAGTTGAACACCATTAAATTATGCCTATAGCTCAAAACATTACAATCTCACATATATTTTCGAAGTCTGAATATACTAATGCAACAAGCCATATACCTATCACTGCATTCGACTGTACATCAAAATTACACGCCAAAATAAGCATTGCGAATTGATCGAGTTCAGCTTAACGGATATGCTTTTGTTTTATTGATATGAACCTTGATCATTACATAACTATTTACAGTGGAATAATTTCTTGTTTCTTAATCTTGATGACTATAATTAGCCCTATCTAACAATTTCATCATCAAACATCAAGTTTTGCCTGCAAAATAACATAAATTGTTTTTAAATTCAATTTTGGTCAACAAATTCAGAACTAAAAATATTATTTTCTCTAGTGTCCTAGATGTAGAATTTGGGGCACTTCGTTTTACAGTTTAGATATTGAGTTTATTTATAATGTCTTTGATTCCCTTGTCCTGCGAGGTATCTTCTGCTTTTTGTCGACTGAGTATTTTTTAATATCTTTGACGTTATTCTTACCTTACATTACTTGTAAGTGAAACAATTTGATAGCATTATCCTTTATCTAAGTTATTTTAAGATTTAGTAAAATACTTGATTGCATCGCTATGAATGATAGAAGAGAAAGCAAATATCAAACCTTTGTGACGAAATTAATTTAATAAAATGTTTTTATGTCTAAAACTGGATTAGAAATATCAAAGTGAATGGAAAAATACCGAATACTCTAACCGTAAAGCCATTTTTTACATTCTCTGTAAATTTAAAAAATAGACTTATATTGAACAGCGTATAAGGAGGTGTATAATATGGTGCTATATCTTCATTCTGACCAGCACTTGGTCCTAATTTGTCATTTTCCCTTATCACTTATCCGTTTTGTATGAAACATGAATACTTAATGTATTTACCATTTGTTTTCGGTGACCAATCAGTTATATAGGTACTTCTTTGTGATGTTAGGTAGTAGATTCCAGTTCCAGGCTCGCTTTAGCACAGGAGTCTTGCTGTACGCCAAACGCCGAGCATGTATTCCGTGGGCTATCCTGGAATCATAATCGGAGTCTAATTAACTTCTGTCTGTTATTATAGCACCCAATTATTTATTAACCTGTGGGCTGTGTGAGCTTGATTCAATAATAAATACTTTACTTATTAATCGTGGGTGGCAGAGAGTCATCAGGGAATACTTAATACATAGTCAAAAACAAGTGATAAGTCCTTAAGTTCTTCCTATTTGAAATAATTCATATAATCATAAGTTTTAAGTTCTGTGATTATAATAATAATAACTTTTCTTCAATACTAGATTGTTTACAATGCCTGTGCAAACAATTTTAATCCTAATGTGTATCAAATTAAATAGTTTTTTTGATACTCTACTACTCTACTCTATACTTTTTTGATTATCCGTTTTTGTATGAAACATGAATACTTAATGTATTTACCATTTGTTTTCGGTGTCCAATCAGTTATATAGATATTTCTTTGTGATGTTAGGTACCCCGTAGATTCCAGTTCTAGGCTCGCTTTAATTTTGAAGTCTTGCCCTGCACCGAATGTCGAGCACATATTCTGTGGGTGATTCTGGAATCATAATCAGAGTTTAATTAGACTACTGTTATAGAACCCAATATTTTATTAAACTACGGGCTGTGAGAGAGATCCAAATTACAAATACTTAATGATTAATGTATGTATGTGATTAATGTATCTTAATGTGGCTAAGTGGCTCAAAAATCAACATCAAGTCCAAAATAACGATAACTCTCGAAGTTTATTACAAAGAACTATGCCTATACATTTGAAAACATCATAATGAAAGTTTGTATATAAGGTATAGTAGAAAGACTACCTGTATGTTTAAAAAATAATAGTCATTTTTACGATTTAAACGTTTCAAAAGTCAACGGTACATAGATACATACCTGATGAACAAAACGGGAACACAAATAATGTTAAAATGGAAATCATCTAAATCTCTTACTATTCTCTACCTACGTCATCTAGAAAATCTGCTGTAGCTGAAATATTTTCTTGATACCTGGCCCATGCAAGGTCCTATACCAAAGTCATAAGTGCAAGTGAGCGCAACATCCAATGGTCCGTCGCCCAGCCAAACAATTACAACAGTATTTAACTATACCAGCTTTGCCACACACATTATTTTCAATCAAAATTAAAACGTAAACATAATATTGTTATCTTGAAATGTGACTGGACTTACAAATAATTGTAACTGTAAATTTAAGCCCAACAACGTATTGCGCCGACACCAATCGCAGAACTGTCAAATGTCAAAAAAAATCCGTTTCACTCGTGTGAAGTCAACTACTTACTGCGTGATTAATTTAATTACAATGTTCTTTATGGTTAATCTATAATATATAAAAACTAATAAAGAAATACTAAGTAATAAAACAAAACCGTTAAATAATGTATGAAATTCAGAAACAGAGTTGAATAAATTCTCGTACCACTTAGGATTGTGTAAAATGGAACTTAGTAAAAACAAAGAAGTTTATGATACGTTCAAAACATAACCATCGTTAACCTTTGACGCAGCATTAGCACACATCAATATTTGAAAATATTATTTCCTGCGTTTCTTTTAACTACGCCTATTATTATATTACCGCGTCTACATTAATTACGCCTATCACAATGATAGGCGTAACTAATATATTATTATGCCATAGAAATAGCCGTATTTTAATATTCTTTTCATATCTATACACTGTCAGGTGAAAAATGTGTATTCTTCTTTAATAATTCGAAGTCTTACATAACTGACCATTGCTTGAAATATTAGGTCCATACATATGTAATTACCGTTTTAAATGGAAACAGTAAAACGAGGTTTTGTTAGGAAATAATATTATTATGCTACTTCAATCAAAGTACGCACTGTTTTATTGATGTACTTTTAGCGTTTTAAGGTATTTATAATTATATGCTAAAAAAAACCTTGTGCTAGAGTCTCTCTCTTTTCTCATAGCACGATTCGTGTGAGAATTGTATCTATCTACAAAGATCGTGGAGAGTGATAGTGCAGACTAGCATCGTGTTAAAGCTGCAATTATAAAACATAATTTTCAAACCAATATGAATTTGAAATCTGAACCAAACATTGAATGTCAAAGTGAATAACTACTTTGACAAAACGTCAATTACATAAGTAAGGACCTAATATACTATTAACAGTAATTCGGGTATCCTTCCATAATTTGAAGGGTCCTTACGCCTTGCCTTACGATCTTCTTTAGTAGATAGTATATTATGTGATATTTTTTTTTTAATTCGAATTTTATTTACCAGTAAGAGATGTATCAGTGTCACTTTTATCTAATAAGACAGAGAGCCAAGTCAACAAAATAGTATCTATACACTTTCCCAACCTATCAACATTGAATAACTGGATTAGATGGAGAGAAACAATTAAAACATAACTCATTATTTATTTAGTTACAAAGAATTTAGTCAACTACTTAAGTGTAAAGGCAAGGATAGATTATGTTAAAAATAATAAATTATGTTTTAATTGTTCTTCATCTCATCCAGTTACTAAACAATAGTTAGGCAATATTTTTGAACAAAAAATTAACGCCATATAAATTGAAATTTACCTGGTTTTAAGGTTTCCGTTTATTTAACTCTGGTTTTATGTAGATTGATTTGCATCTCCTTTGCTCCATCATATTCATTACTTACAAAACGTTACGTTACGTAATTATCACTTGCTTAAATCGATAAAGGTAAACATCGTGAGGAAATCAGCACTTCTGAGAATTGTTCGAGGGTGTATCGCCACGTCAAAGACATCCATCGCCCTTAAGATAAGAAGGGGATTCATTTCTTGCTGTCCTTTCAGTACACCTGTAACTGTCAGCACATATTATTCAAATAACTGCCTTATACATTAAAACAGAATCTTGGTTTTGTATTTTGTATCACAGTAATGCAACTGAAGTGAGAGCAGTTTGAGATTAAAGTAGGACACCGTCAATACTGAATCGCTTTTTAATAAGTTACGATATACATTAAAAATATTATTTTCCTTATGCTTTCTCTCGGGCAGGTACATAAAAAATATAACGTTAAAATTATTTTGGCATTTATTGTTTTTATTTAGCACATTTCTATTTTTAATTTTATTTAGCACATTCCTATTTGTAATTTTGTTTGTTTTTCAGGAGAAGCAATAACTATAAAACAGAGTAAAACAACTTACATGGTTGGATAGTTGTAATCTTGAATTTTGACCAAGTCGTGTCTTAGACAATATAATCGACTGCACAGCACTGAAAAAATACAAAACAAACATAAGGAAAATGATTTTTTATTCAGAAACAACACTAATTTATGTATAATGTCTTAAAATAGGGAGAATTTACAGGCATGTTTACATGATGATAGATAATTATTGTTTAGCGACTGCACAGCACTGAAAAAATACAAAACAAACATAAGGAAAATGATTTTTCATTCAGAAACAACACTAATTTATGTATAATGTCTATAGGGAGAATTTACAGGCATGTTTACATGATGATAGATAATTATTGTTTAGTATTACTGTACTGGATGTTCATCAACAACTGAATGGCAATTGTTTTAAAAACAAACATAAAAGAAAAATATTTTAAAATCGCGTCGAGTCACCTTATAGTGTAGACAAACTGGGGCTACACGTCCGAGAATGTATGCAAGAAAAACATAATTTTCTTGCATGTTTATAATAGGTGCACTGAATTGTTTTTAACTGTAATATTGTACACTTCACACTTGTATTAGATAAATCTCACTTGTAGTAGCTTGATGAACTGATGTTAATACTCACTGCATTTATTCAAGTATAAAATTAAGTGTCTTTCTTGGTTCCAACAAAACTTCACGATTTCTATATTTAGAATTACACTATTATTTTAATGTCAATTACAGTTTTTCATAGTTTTCGCTAACGTTTATAAGAGCCCGTATGCAATCTCTCAAACTCCTAAATAGTTGTTGCAAATTTTCGTTTGGTGTGTTTGGCGCTGTTGAGTGTCCACCTGGCGCGTATTAAAACGAGGTCAGATCGATGGCGGTCGCCGTCTGCCGCACCCCTCCACGGCAGACGTCCCCTAATGTTTTTTGTTCCGTTCCTTCACTCTTCCTTTCTCTGTCGCCAATTTCCAACATCAAAACATTAAACTTGACGCAGTAAATGGGAAAAAACTTGAGTGTTTTTAGTATAATTCATGTTCCACATTCCAACTGGTCTGGCTAATAGGATTCTAATAAGATTTTACAATCAATTAACGTGAATTATAACAATAATGTTTACGTATTTTTAAGTATTATGATCTCTATTTTGACTATCAAATTAAGTAATTTTGAAAATAACGTTTTATGTGCTGTTCATTTTTTTAATTGGCCTTGCGTGTAAATGCAAATCCAGGTCAAACAAATGTTTAAATACTAGTAGTACATATAGACCACAAGATTAAAACAGAAAAAAAAAATACGCTAAGATAAAAAGTTAAAACATTAGATGAAATTTAAAACGCAGAATTCACTAAAAAGTGAAAAATAAACAATTAAATTAGATTTAAGTATTTAATTTGAAGAAGAAAACACGTTCCCTCTTAATTACAATTTAACAAGTACTATTCTATGTCGCTACTACGTACCATTAACTACGCGTATGTACTATTCTACTCATCGGTTTGAAATCGGGACCACAATGACATTGTACTCTTTCAAACACAAAAAGAATTTATGAAATCGGTCTATAACTGCCGGAAATATGGATTAACATACATAAAAAAAAAATACGGTCGAATTGAGAACCTCCTCCTTTTTTTGAAGTCGGTTAAAATTGAAGGTCATTGTTTAAAGCCAGGCCAATGACCCGTATTTTGTCGAATATGGGTCATTGGTCTACGGGTCATAGTATCGAAGTAATCATCCTCAATTCATCAACTGTATTTTTGGCACTAATCATGTATGAGAAGAGATAAAATATTTTGATTAAAACTAAGCCTAACAACTGTGATTATTACAAGTTAACTGCTTAATTTTTCATTATCTCAATTAATAGACGTCAAAGGCATGAAGCAAAGCATTTTTGTTGCTTATTTCCAGTAGTTGTTTCCGAACAGCATATTTTTGTTGGGCTAATGATGCGATCTTTAATAGTGTACTCAAAACTAGCTTGCAATATCTTGCAGTTTCTGTTTGCCTAGTATCTACACTACTGATACCTACTATGTTTATAGATGTCGGTGAAATTTTAGCAATGGCTGCCACAGGGGGTAAATAGGGGGATTACATTGCGATCGACAGTAATATATTGGTCTCATACTCTCTATCCCTGTCTGGCTTCGAACTAGTGATATGCATTTCTGCTGAAATTAAACGTGTTAGCTATACGTTTGGCTATTCAACTTTCTATCTTCCACGAGCGGCACTCTTTCACACTTTGGTATTACACCCCTAAACCGGTTGCCATAGAAACGCAACAGACTGTTAGTCGTTTCTGCATTCCTGGTACCAAAGAATTTTTGTATAGATTTTTATAACTTTAGCCCCCGCTCCTGCCATCCCTCATAACCGTCACTGTTTGGAAACCTCCAAAAGTGAATTTACGACCGGATCTATTTAGGTTAAATCCTATATCTCTTAAATTTTCTTGTTTCTTTTTTTCATATTTTACATTAATATTGTATTTTTTTTTATCAAATTTTACTTTATAATTTCCTTATGCTTTCATTTTTATTGCGTTGGTGTGATGAATAGATGGCATGGCTACGCAGCCAACCAAGTCATGCGTCTAGATACTAGAGCAGCAGTAACATAAGGGTATATTATTTTATGCTACTTAGCTTGTGTAAAAAGTTGAAAAGATAATGTTTAAAAGTAGTATAGTATTCATAGTCGTTCGTCGAAGAAAAAGAGCAGAAAAAATGGATTTCGAAAACATATTAAAAGTACTCTCATTTAATTATTTGATTAAATTCTCGTTTTCATTGCTAGTTCAAATAAATACGAGGCTGGTATTCATTTTGTAAATATTGTTATGGAAATAGCTCCCCTACCTATACAACCCCTTTAGCCTTGTCTTTTGGGACCCCTTATAAATCTCATTGTCTTTCCCTCTCTAAAAACTATCCATCTCTTTTGGATTTCGTAGCTATATTGATTTTTGAATATTTTTTGTTTTCATTTGCAGTCAAGTGAACGATTGTTCATTATTGTGATTTGTCATTAAACAAATGAATATTTATAAGCGTTGTCTTCATTTCCTTTTTCATTTTTATACTTCAGGATTCTTTCTGTATTTGTTTTTTAGTACTTGAGTATCTTTTTGATTAATTCGCTGTCTTCATCGCCGAAACGTCAAATATGTTAGAATTCTATAGACTCATGTTGATACACATGAACTCATAGTATTCTATAACGTAAACAAAATCACTCGTAGATTCACAGGATTGACTAACCTTAAGTTTCTTTGGCGAGTTTTAAAGCTTACAGCTTTAAAACTCGCCAAACCAAGCATACAGCTTTTTTTCACATATTGCGGTAATTTTAATGGTATAATTCCAATTGAAACTGGCCCCTACAATATCTTCTAACAGATTCATATAAAATTGATTGTGGCACAATATTATGAAAAATTACTATCCCTAGATTACAACTAAATTTCTATATTTTTTTGCGATTACTTAATGTATTGATTTTACTTCTTGCCAAAAATACAAACTGAAGGGTTTCAGATGCTATTCATTGAAAATCGATGTGCGGTTCTTATAGTGTATTTACTTATTTTTATTTTTGAGAAGCAATTTAGAGGATGCAGGAAACAGAACCCGAATTTTCGCTATACATCAAGCAGGCGCATTAGCTCAGCCAGGATAGAGCGCCGAAAAACCCGACTGCAATTAAATACATAACCACTAAGTAAAAAGAGAAAAACAAGCTCTATAATTTAGTGTGAACAGTATACCGTATATCGTACATTAAAATTATTGCAGGCGGGACAAACAAATTACTAAAATATTGGCAGAATCCTTGTAAAAGTAGTTATAAAGTAAAACAGTTTAATACGACATGCATAACGTTGCATTTTTAACAATATCCCTTTCATAAAGTAAACAACCTATAATTTCCAACAATACAACGTTAAAAATAAAGAAATTTGAACGCTATTTACTGGAAAGCGATGTACAGTTAATTTAGTGAATATTTGCGTATGTTATTTGAGTTGCAATTTTAGGGGACGCCGGAAACAGAAGCGGTATTTCAACCATCCATCAAGCAGGCGCATTAGCTCAGCCAGGATAGAGCGCCGTTGTCCGGGGTTGAGACAACGGTAGTCGTGAGTTCAAATCCCACATGCTGCCTGCATTTTTTGTATAATTTTACCAGCATTTTTTGCAGATAGTTGACTTCATTCCTAAAAAATATTATTTTACATTTAGCCGAAGTCGTTTTTGACTTATTTTGTTCAAGTTACAAATTTGTACGGGAAATGATGATACTCCTAAAAGTTTTAAAAATTATGTTGAACCATAAAAATACAATGCAATGTTCAACAACGAACTTCTCATGGGGTTAATAATAAGCTGGTCCTTCGAATCTAAACTTCATACAGATTATTTTTAACAATCGGTCAGACATTACAAAATTCGATGTAAAATTCACAGACTAAACAAATTCAAAATGAGTCTGTCGCTTTTGTCTGGTTATCACCCCTTCTGTTATTCGAGGCAGCTACGACCGTGATCATTCTGGTTTCAATTCAAATTCAAATCATTAGTTCTGCAAATTGGATAAATTTTATAACTTTTACATATCTTCTTAAATATAAACTCGCTGGAATCGACATTTCCTTTATTGAGTATGCTGCTATCTTGTGGCTGATTGCGGCCTTGGCGTCTTTGCTGATTGTCTTCAATATCATGAATAAGTTGTTTCCTCTAACTAAGAATAAAGCAGCAAACTTTTGGACATCCCTAGCCATATTGCATCTCTTTGGCAGTTCATATTCGACCTCGTCGGTCTCAAACTTGAAGACTTCAGAGCCAGTTTTGGTGGCCTTGGCAGCCTTTGTCACCAGCTCAAGAATTATAGTTTGGGGGTTGAACCCATCATATGCTACTGCCTTCGTGAAGGCTACTAGGCTGTTGAAGCAGTCCTGAGTTACCTTCCCCTGGATGGCATCCACTGCTAGCTGCTTCAGGCTATCATCCTTGATGAAGTCCCCTACCCCCCTCTCCACTTCTCTTAGGCTCAGATGACTGAACTTGAGGTAGTCCTTAGCTACACTCCATTCCGAGGGGCTGGCAGTTGATGAGGTACTCATTGCGTCAAAGAACACTTCTGAAATTATGGATGAAATGTTGATAAATCTACTGTAACTCACAAGTAATAATCCAGGTCAACACTTAAAATAATCCAGGTCTTGTGTTTCAATAATAATGTTTCATCCATTGTGACTGCACTTACTCATACTTTATTGATCCGAAAGTCAGTCAAAATTAGAAGCTCCATTCGTGTCTGTTCTCCTGGGTGTTAGCAGGTCGCAACGTGACCTCGCTTTCGAGCCTCTATATGTACCTGTTATAGATGGACACTGTTTGTGATGCTAGCACAGTAACTTAAAACTCACATAAAATGCAATATCCTACTCGTCTATGAATTCCTGGTTTCATCAAAACAAATAGCCACGTGGCTGTCGCGTGGAAGGCTCCGCATGCAACCTGTTGCACTATTGCTGAAGTTTTACACTTAAACTCCTTGCCCTCTATGCTATCCTGGTGCGACCAAAACAATTTGTCACGTGGTGGCAACCTGTTGATTCCATGTTTGCTGATCGAGAGAGAATCGGTGAAAAATAACAATAAAACCAATAATTTACCTAAAAAAATATAGTGTGTACAATACAATTTGAAACACAACTAAAACAAACCCTTTTTCAATTGTCAAAAATCAATAAAAAATAGAATGAAGTTCTATTCTTCTTAAATATGTAGGTAGAAACGACTTTTTTTCAATTGTATAGAACATTTACTACTATTATGCATGTTAATTTAGAAATTAATCGATTAACATTGAAAAAGATGTAGCTCATCCAAAATAATTTCCACCGGATTTAATACAATCCTTTAAACGTAAAAGCTAATTAGTGACAGAAACATACTTTCCATGGAAAAACCATACTTTCTGCTCTGATTCCCACGACCATTTCAAATGATCGCGACTTTTAAAACATGCTTTAAAACTAAATAATATTCCTATTATATCATTCTATGCAGAATCGACTCTAGCTCAACGTCTATATTTATCATTTAAATAATTATTAATTGTACAAAAGCTTTAGTTGGCAACACATACCACGAATATCAAGCCCCAAAAATAATAAACCCAATCTGGTTTGATGTAAAATATAATTTACGCGAATTCCTAGTGTTAGTGAATAAGTCAATCTTTTGTGTATAAACAGAATATTAAATTAATGAAGTTAATTATGACGTTACATTAAGTCGCTGCCTACTAAGGTATAAATTAAAAGATCCACTACATACGAATGTGTAACAAAATTACCTTATCGTCCAAGAATCTTTGTTTAATAACAAATTCTAAACAAAAATAAAAATCATTGAGTCGAAATAACAGAAAACATGATTTTCATGGTTTTTATAGTTAGATAAAAATAATGGAACAGAACCCTACTTACGCGAATCCGACTCGCACTTTGCAGGTATTTTCAATCAGAATTGGGGTAAACATTGCTTGGATTGGCAAAAGTATGGTTGTCCTGCACTACCCATCTCTGTCAGACGCTAGTCTAGTGATATGCATATCTGCTGCAATTGAACGAGAAAGTTATACTTTTAGTTATTTAACTTCTCTTACCCTAGCGGGTCAGTTGTTTCATTTGGTTTTTTAGTTCTCATTGCAGATTTCACCCCCTGTATCGGTTGTCATAGCAACGCAATAGGTAACACCTCGGTGTTTTGCTCTCCTGGTACCAATGCATTTTTGTATAGATTTTTATGCCCCACCCTTTCGTTTTCAAAGCTCTCTTAACGTATCGTAATTTAGCTATTGTTAGCGGCTTTGCCTACAAAAGTGTCGGCTTCCACAGCAAAAAGTAACCTATATCTCACCGAGAGAAAATATTTACTATGGATCATACATTAAGTAGAATTGTTGCTTATTTTTATAGATTTACGTGTTCCTCTTCAATATACTCGTAAGTGCTGCTCTTTTATGTCATTCAATTTCATTGCCAAAGAAGATTGACGAGGAGATTTAATACCGAGTTTGATCTGAAAAGATCACAAAACAGGTTTTGTCCCCCTCCTCATTCGCGTCCAGTTGTTATTCATTTGAGTACTTATTTGTAAATTGACCTTACTTCATATTCATACATTTATTTGCATTCTATAATGTTACAATAGGTGTTGAAGAGGCTTAGCTAGGTACAATTATGGACCCTGTTAGGGCTGTTACCATGGATAGGCAGCTTACCATTTCACACGTCTTAACTATATAGCAGCAGTAACTTAGCAGAGATACCATTTATATTACAAAATTGACGTGGAAACTCATATAGAAATGAAGTCTTGTCCGCTCTTTATCAGCAAATAAGATTATTCTGTAAAATTCATGAATTTTCATCCTTGATACCTTTATATCTTTAATAGAAATCTTACTCAAATTCAATAGCACAGTTTCTTTTGTGACGGATCGTGAAAGTAAAATGATATCCTAATTATGCTACGACCCCTCTAACCTTGACTTTGGCCTCGGACTGCAATTAAATACATAACCACTAAGTAAAAAGAGGAAAACAAGCTCTATAATTTAGTGTGAACAGTATACCGTCCATCGTACATTAAAATTATTAAAAGTAGTTATAAAGTAAAACAGTTCAATATGACATGCATAACGTTGCATCTTTAACCAATATCCCTTTCATAAAGTAAACAACCTATAATTTCCAACAATACAACGTTCAAAATAAAGAAATTTGAACGCTATTTACTGGAAAGCGATGTATAGTTAATTTAGTGAATATTTGCGTATGTTATTTGAGTTGCAATTTTAGGGGACGCCGGAAACAGAAGCGGTATTTCAACCATCCATCAAGCAGGCGCATTAGCTCAGCCCGGATAGAGCGCCGTTGTCCGGGGTTGAGACAACGGTAGTCGTGAGTTCAAATCCCACATGCTGCCTGCATTTTTTGCGCAAATTTTTCGCATTTCGTAAAATTTTGATTAAATCCTTTACAATAAATTCTCAAATTTATAAACAAATTAATGAAATTAAATAAAAAGGTGTATTTTTATTTTAATAAATTATATTATTCATTATAAAAACTCTAAGTGATTAATTAGCAAGATTGGAAGATGCAAGTTATTGAAAATGCGTTGCGTTTGATGGTGAAAATTGAATGCGATGTGGCGCCTCAATTTTTTTAAGGACCATTAAAAATATAATTATAGACAAATTATATTTCTCACTATCGGTAAGACTGCGTAATTAAAAAAATAATACGAGAAGTAATATATTAAACATGACTTATTATTAATACGAAAGTCTACAATACATTAGCCTCCTTGTTGCTACTTGCATTACTTTTGCATACAATATTTAGATCTTATTAATATTTTAAAGACTACACTGATAAGTAGTATTATGAACACTGAATACGCATTTATGAGATCCTAAACTGTTTGTTTAACGTATGGTTTTAGGTGGGTGTTTGTATCGAAAGTATAACATGGCAGTTTTATCCTTCCTAGTTAAAGGGAGTTTAATACTCACAAGCTCTATACATGTCTGATTTCCTCGTGTGAAGGTAGACCACAACGTTGCGCGTCACCTGTCTCACTCTCTTGTCTGTACAGATGTATATGTTCATATATCGCTCCTTACTCTGTATGGAGCTATTCATTGAAAATATTAAACCATACTTAAATGCAATGGCCTTCTCGTCTATGATCTCCCGATACCATCAAAACAAATAGCCGCGTGGGTGCAATGGCGGGCCCCACATGCAACAGGTTAGATGTTGAGATTGCAAACTCTTTGCCACTTCTGGTATCCTGGTGCGTCCACAACAAGGTGTCACGTGGTGTTCACCTGTTGATTTCCCTCCTGAAAAGTATAAGTTCAACTTAGTAGTTACAGATAAACTTAACAGTTTTCAGTGCTTGATTTTATTAAAAAAAACTAGCTGTACCCCGCGGTGTTAACCGCGGATTTAGATAAACTAACAAAATCGCCCAAGTGTGAGTGGGACTCGCCCTTGATAATAAACACATAGGCTTCTTCGTATCTGTAGGTAACATCCCGAAGTGCAGCTATTCACACTAATAGTGACTCATTTCCATACACCCGGCCCCCATTTTTCATTCCTCTGAAAATGAAATATTTAATTTTATTTTAGCTTACATGTTAATCGAGGGTGTCAGCTACCTTTATATTGAAAATCATCAAAAACCGGCCAGCCGTTTAGAGGTAAAGAGGTAACAATCATACACACTTATACATAAAAATATAGTTTGATTAACTGCCTGAAAAGTATGTCTTTACGTCGTTTTTATGACTGATCACGGTATTTATATCTCTATTAATATTTGTAACATTTGTATTATTAATATTTGTAAACTTCAATATTTAACAATCTTAATGATTACTCATTTTAGTTTATGTTATATTATTATCTTTGCTTTATTATTTGGCGCGTAAACACAGAAAGCTGATGATTTTCCAATCAAAAAGCGGCAACATACAACCCTCAATGTCATTTATTAATGGTCAAAGCGAAAGCAAGCCGCTGGAAAAATTGCGGTTGTTTAAACTCAAGTACGTTAGTTGATCATTGGGATGCGTGGTATCAACATTGCTTCTCTTATATTTTCCAATTAGAATTTTGGTTACGATACATTTGAAAATGTACTGATTGCCTACGGTGGCGATAATAAAATGCAATATGGCCGAAATAACAGTCCTAAAAAAAGGAAAATACACCCTAAAACGTTTTATTGAAACGAATGTCTACTGTTAATTAGCCTTCTTGTTGCTACTTAGTTTGCGTTGTTTTTTACTACAATGTTTAGATTAAATCAATACATTAACTCGGCGCTGGTAGCCGAGTAGTATTATGGACGCTGAATACACATTAATTTGCGAGTTCAAGAACTGTTTGTTTTAATTATGGGTGTTTCTTTGCATGTAATTAAAAAAAGTACCTCAATTATATAATAAGGCAGTTTTGTCTTACTGTTAGTTAAAATACAAGCGGTACTAACGAAATTCTGGCTCAAATATATTATTATGCTCTTTACATATCTGACCTCCTGATAAAATGGCAGATCGCAACGTCACGCTTCACCTGTCTCACTTTCTTGCTGTACAGATATACTCGTACATTTACATGTTGATATATCGTTACTACTTTGTGTGGCAAGCAATGTCCTACCCGTTTATGATCTCCTGGTACCCTCAAAACAAAGATCCACGTGGTCGCCACGCGGTGGACCCCGCATGCAACTTGTTGCAAGTTTGTTTGTGATTTGAAACCTACCTCCACAATCTATGGTACTGTGGTGCGTCCATAACAAGGGGTCACGTGGTGGTCACGTATTGATTTCCCTTGTAAAAAGTATACGTCCAATTCGGTAGTTATAAATCAACGTCAGATCTTTCAATGCTTGATTTTATTGTAGGCTGCAATACTTTATAATTTTGACTAACTGTTACCCAGCTTAGCGTGATTTAGAAGATGTGGTAGCTAGATGTGAAGTAAATCTTAATAAGTTTAACATAAACTCCCTAATCCTCTTAGTTTCCATGAATAGTCAGCTAAAAATCATTTCTTAGCTGACTATTCATATCCTCTAGCACAGTATAATACTAATAGCAGAATCAAGTATAAAGCCTAGATCCTGGGTGCCTCTTTTAGATTTTTGACGTTCAAAATGTGATTGCAATTTTTTGTTTGAATAAGTGAAAACTTAGTAAATGCTGTGTAGCCATAGTATAAAAACGTGTGTAACTTCTATGTTGATTCATTATTTCTCCTATAAAACGTACATAAAAAGTTCTTCCGAGTCGATAGGTGGCATTTTTATGTGTCAATAGTTGTATTTATACGAATGCAGTGTCGTAGATCCGATGACCGCGTGGGGGCCCACCATATGTCATTTGCCAAGAGTGCACCCCACGCGTTCATCGGATCTACGACACTGCATTTGTAGTCGCTTATTTTAGTTATAGCTCTCATTCACAAACGCATGTTTATAAAAGAATTTTATTATTGAAACAAAAGTCTACTAACTAAGTCACTAGCTTTCTTGTTGCTATTTGCGTTGCTTTTGACTGTAATGATCGTATTATTATATAAAAGTATTTATTAAGTATTATGGATACTACAAATGCATTTTTGGGGTCCAGAACTGTTTTTTTTGGGTTTGATTGATTTTTGTTGCATGTAATTAAAGATTTACCTAATTCCTCAAAAGTATATCATGACAATTTTATAATATTCTGCATCTTCTTGTTAAAGGGAGCTTAATATACTCACAAGCGGTACTGATGCCAAACTTCTAAGCTCTATTCATGTCTGACCTCCTGGTATTTGCACCACATTGCACCTTTTCCCTTACCCGTTTCAATCGTTAGCTTGTACACATAGATGTAAAAGCTGTTATGTGTCGTCGACACTATTCTATGAGGACCTATTGATTGAATGATAATAAGCTCGTAATTCAACGCAATGCCTTACTCGTCACACTCGTTATACTACTACTCATCAGATCTACTCCAAACCTCTCTTAGCGTAGCTTTACAACAAATAAGATAAACGTTAAAATTAACTACGAAATTTTAGAAAACCCCGCATGCTCTCAAGGTTACCATTATCAGATCCCGACCTGATGACTATGTGACTGTCCTTAAAGTATACCCTTTCAAACAAATAAAAAAATTAAATCAGTCCAGGCATATTTGAGCTACGGGTAACAATATTGCTTTTTTATTGAAACAAAAGTCTACAACTAGCTTCCTTGTTGTTATTTGCGTTGCTTTTGACTGTAATGATCGTATTATTATATTAAAGTATTTATTAAGTATTATGGATACTACAAACGCTTTTTTGGGGTCCAAAACTGTTTTTTTTAGGTTTGATTGATTTTTTTGCATGTAATTAAAGATTTACCTAATTCCTCAAAAGTATATCATGACAATTTTATAATATTCGGCATCTTCTTGTTAAAGGGAGCTTAATATACTCACAAGCGGTACTGAAGCCAAACTTCTAAGCTCTATTCATGTCTGACCTCCTGGTATTTGCACCACATTGCACCTTTACCCTTACCCGTTTCAATCGTTAGCTTGTACACATAGATGTAAATGCGACACTATTCTATGGGGACCTATTGATTAAATGATAATAAGCTCGTAATTCAACGCAATGCCTTACTCGTCACACTCGTTATACTACTACTCATCAGATCTATTCCAAACCTCTCTTAGCGTAGCTTTACAACAAATAAAATAAACGTTAAAATTAACTACGAAATTTTAGAAAACCCCGTATGTCAAGGATACCATTATCAAATCCCGACCTGATTAATATGAGACTGCCTTTAAAGTATACCCTTTCAATCAAATAAAAAAAATAAATCGGTCCAGGCATATTTGAGCTACGAGCTATGATTTTCCGAAGGCCATCATAATATTATAATTTTAGAATTGTTATTCTATGAGCAGTGATAACAAACTAACGTCATGGTTCTATTCTGTGACAGAAAAGAGAAGCCATTTTTCTAAAGTGAAATAAAAAATCTATAAAGGACAAACTTGCAAAAGAAGAAGATCTCACATAGAATTAGATTGAATCAAAACGAATAGTGAATAGAAACAATCCTAACGTATTTTTAAAACTTAGGTTAAATTAGTAGTTATGAGTAAACGTTGTAATTCTCGGTGCTGATTTTATTCATGGACAAAGTTCTACGAACCTTGCCGTTGATAAAAAAATACAAACAAAACCATTCCAACTAGGAAAGCAGAAACTCCGCAATATTAGCTATTGCGTTGTTATGACAACCGATACAGGTTCGGGGTGTGAAGTGTGTTGAAGTGCGAGAAAATAGTTGACTAGCGAAACTTACAACTATCTCGTTTGTTTTAACAACAATGCATATCACTAGGCTGGCGTCAGACAGGGATGGGTAGTACGAGAGCATTGAAACATAAATATACCTACGACTTTCTAGGCAATGCCGATCATACTACATCTAATAGCCGGCGTTATTTGATTCTGAAATAACCCTGTAAATACAACCGTACTGCCATAAAAACTCATACACTAGATAATATTATAATGCTACGTATTTATGTTATAGTTTGTAACTTTTATGTTATGTTTTACAAGAAACTAATAGAAAAACCTTCATAGACGGCCCCGAACGGTGAATGAATCCTATGCTCTGTTAGTGAGAGTGCTAACAGTTCACGTTCAGAACTAGACTTTAAAACTACAAACTTAAAGATTACTGTAGGTTACTGCATGCAGTGGTAGTTATGTCACATTTCGTTACTTTCGAAGTCTCTTGCATTTCTGTGTCCCTAGTATTTGAAAATCGTAATTTCGCCAGGAGTCCCTCACCACTAGCTCGCTACGTAGTCCGAGAGCGCGCCATGTATCATTTTCACGGGTTTCATCAAAGCGAACTTTTTCAACAGAATTGACGCTTTAGAAACGAAAATAGTTACTGATTTATTTGAATGTATACTGTTAGCTTGTCAAAGCATTTTTTTTATTTTATTACCTCGTAAATCGAAAAATTTAAATGCCAGGGGTTATGTTCTCATATCAAACACATCCAGTCAGTCTATCTAATTTTGAATAGAGCAAGAGAAAACGATGGCAGTCTTTCAATACTTAAATAACAAAGAACAAACTAGCTTATTGAAGTCCGTGCCAAACCGTTCCAAATAGAATTATTCCAAAGTGTAGGTCTCTAAGGGTTTGACACCGACTTCATTCAGTATCTGGCTGATATGATAATATCGGTTTATTTTTTAAGTTTTTAGTGACGTTTTTGTTGAAGTCATTTTTTATTTTTTTGTTAAAATTTATTATAAAGTATCAGAAGCCTCTATACATATCACGATCACATACTAATCTATTGAATCCTCTATCTTTTCATAAATTAATTTAAGTGAAATAGAAAACTAAATTTATCGTGAATTATATTTTTTTTCTAATAAGAAATACTTCTGAAGCTTTGTTCATTAATATCGTCTTCCCATGAGTGTGTAACAGGGTGAGCACGATATTTTAACCCTCAAGATTAATGGTGTCCTGGTACTTTAAATGTACTGATAGATTCTCTTGGCAACGTGCCAATCCCACAATGTTCCTCGCAAACTAAACACAGGAAGAAGTCTTATTTATTTTATAATAAACACACTGTTATAGAAAAATGTGCTTGATTTCGAAAATTTTATAAAATAAAAATATATAATTATTTAAGAAAAACTGACTTCAAATACCAGTCCATTATACCACATCATCATCATCTATGACAGATGATTGAAACAGCAGCCGTGATAATTTATTTGATTTTGGCACTTGCGCTAGTGGCTAACAAGGCCTATAACGGGAGCGACAGCGCCGGGCACAAATACTACACACGAATTGTGTTCCCGGTGACGTTGCAGGTCAATTATTATACCACATACTATAATGTGAAAAGACTTTTTCCCCGACCTATAATGTACAGAAATAATGGGCATTGCTCAATAATTATATTTTTTTGTTAATAATTGACTTTATACAACGTACTGATAACCGAAACTCGCGCTTGATCCTACATTACCTCATATATGATATGACTGTACGTTGCGCACTCGTCGCGCTTTATCTCAAAAACGGTTAATCGTATAAAAAATAAGTTCAGACAAAAGTTGTAGAGAATTTTATACTCTACAACTTTGATATTGGTGAAAATATCATTTAAGCAATAGGAACCGAGACATTCGCGAAAAATAGTTTTTCGTGACCTTTGACCTTGAATATCTTAAGACGTGGACACGATAGAACTTGTGACTTTTGAGACAATATTTATGGCGACTAAACAAAGGTTCTCACCAATTTTCAGCTTATTATCTTTAATTCCGAGGTTGACCCCTTATTTTACCTAATTTGACTGGGCTATTGCGCTTTTAAGTCCATAGTGCTGGAATTAAAGTTAGGCCAAGATCCCCTAACATATATTGCCAGCTTGCTGCGTTGTCCAGGAGCGGGCCATGAATAATTTTTACGGCTAATATGAAGGTTGTGTTAAAAATAATTATTGGTACCTTATGGACAAGAAATTAAATCATTTGTTCTCTACTTTCAAGCGTCTTCATTAAAGGTATACCAGAAGAATATCTTACAGTTGATGAAATTGGGATTAGGTATTACGATAGTTTTATTTGCAAATTGTATTTCATGTATTTTCTATACGTAAAGCGTAAATTGGACTGAATTTCGCTTCAATAAACCCGTGAAGAACGGAGACTTCTTGGACTACTCAACGAGCTGGCAGCATGTGTCGGGGAGCTCCTGGCCAAAATTTGGTTTGAAATACTAGGGGACCAGAAGTGTATGCAAGTTACAAACATTGCCGGTGAATACTAGTAAGAATTTATATTGCAGTAGGTACTCTCGTACTATATCCATCCCTGTCTGATGTTAGTCCTGTGATATGCATTTCTGATGGAATTAATCGAGTCAAATATACGTTTGGGCTGTTCAAACTTTCCTCTCCACCCCATCGAGATTGTTTTATCACGGATTTTGGTTTGTACCCACCCCTTGATCGGTTGTCATAGCAACGCAATAACAGTATTCCACAGTTTCTGTATCCTTGGTGTCAATAAGTTATTTTGAGAAGATTCGAGTAATCTTGAGTAAACTTGAGTAGATAGCGGCATTCTTCTTTTCTTTTTGGATAATAGTAAGCTTTAAAAAAATCTAGCTCTAAAAGTTTGAATTTTTGAATTGAATGATGGGCAGAAAACACTAATTTACGTGGTTGGTAAATTGAAAAATAACATGATTTATCTGATTTCTAATTTATAAACTGACTAAATAATCATTTAGTAATTATTGTGCTCGTCGCACTTTTATGAAATGCATCAATGTAGTAAATTGATACTGTTGTCATGGATACGCGGCCTATCAATTCATGCGTCTAGGTACTAGAGGAGCAGTAACATGAAGAGGTTATTATTTATCATAGCTGAGTGTTAGGTTTATGCAAAATTTAACACGAGGGGGTGATAAGGAGTGGCAATTTTTTTATAAAATATATAGTTTGGTGTAAGTTTTGTGCTTATAACATTTTATTTAAATGGGAAATGAAAAACTCAGATTAACTAAAAGAAAAACGATAAACCGTGTTGTTTTATTCGTATCGCACGACGACGCGGCGTGTGCTCTGAAGATAATTTATGACGAAGTGTGGAGTGCACAAAAGTTGCTTTTTTTGACTTCAGGAATGTATTTTTACCTGATTTTGTAGCGAACATGTGTCGAGCCTCAGTTTGTTCTTGATTCACTACTATAACATTATTGGTCTTACAGCAAGCCAGGTAAACAAATTGACCTGCTTATATATGATCTCCTGGTAGCTCCACAACAGTTTGCCACGTGGCAAGACCGTGCAACCACTTGTTGATATTTTCTACTTTGTTGAATTATGAAAGTAAACGCTACCACTCTCGTTACAACAAAAAAATAAAAACCGACTTTAATAACAGCAGCACTAAAAATATAATCATTATCTAAATGATAAAATATATCATCATAATATCACCTATTTCCCTCAGGTTTGTAGTTATGTGTATAGGTTTTGACTGAGAGAAAAAATATATAAACTATACAAATCTAAATTAGGTGTATCACATTTTCTTCTTTTAAACAGCCTTCATACAAAAAAGTACATTTTTACGGCCCTGATAAACGAAGAAAATAAAGCAAAGAGTATCCTTCACGACTTACTGACTATAATGAAATACTGAATAGCAAAAGAGAAAACGATGAAATCTTTTGGCAAAACCACCCCATCCAGTGAGATGACAAAACAAAGCTTTACGGTATTCAATACATACATACATACATACATAAAACGTCACGCCTCTTTCCCTCTTTTCTTTTACGGTATTCATTTATTTTTACAGTGTGGGATAACCATAGACGTCTTGTTTTGTCAAATAATTTAAGATTTATTTTATGTTTCTGGAATCACAATCATACAAAAACGTATTTTTTACCAAACGTATCCCTTATGCAAGAAAATACACGCAGTAATCGCACATGCGCTATAAATATAATGTACCAGGACATCAAAGGATATAAAGAGGAGCATTGAAATCCTTTCACCTTCTGCTGGTCATACATGCAACAGCTATATGAAAGCGCGTCAAGCGCTCCAATCGATAAACGCACAATCTGCTACTAAGGGAACATGAATGTGAAGAGACATAGTGAGAAGTTGATGAATAAAATGGAGGATACCACGTGCATCTGGATTCAGGGCCAAGGCGTCTTAACTCTGAGCTAATAATTTCAGCTTTATTAACTAGACTCATCTTTAGAGCTTATAAATAAAAAAATGTTGTTGAGTTTTCTGAAAAACTTGAAACTATTTTTTTTTATGTCATTCGGGAGTTGTTTAACACTAAGTTTTCATTTTCGATTATTAAAATAATTAAGCCCTTCTCTCTTTTTGTACTATAAATTAGTAGGAACAAGTTTTGATTTATAAGGTTTCTGCTGACAAGCCTGTTACATCAGTCATCGTTAGACTTCAGGAAAATTTTAGATATTTTACCAAACTTTTTTTCAAAAAGTATTAGGGCATTTTTTTTGTGTGAATAAGTGAAAACTTCGTAAATGCTTTGTAGCCATAGTATTAAACGTGTTTATAACTTCTATGTTTGATTCATTATTTGCTCCTATAAAACGTACATTAAAAAGTTCTTCCGAGTCGAGAGGTGGCATTTTTCTATGTCAATAGCTGTATATACAAGGATTTTTCATCCCCAGGCAATGCTATTTTTATTGAAATTGAAAATTACTACCTGTAAAAACGGCTATGGCTACAAAATATAATAAGGTTTTATTGAATAATAATATCCCCTCCGTTATAGAAATTACCTGATCTTGATACAAAATAAGCAACAGCAGGCATTTGTTTACACAATGTTATGAAATTTGCTTGTACCTAATTTGTTAGTCGCCTATTTTAGTTATAGCTCTCATTTATAAACGCAAGTTTATAAAAGAAATCGTAAACGTACATTTTTTCTAAAAAATCTTCTATAATGTAACAATATTGCTCTTTATTATTGAAACAAAAGTCTACAACTAGCTTCCATGTTGCTATTTGCGTTCCTTTTGACTGTAATAATCCTATTATTACAGTAAAGTATTTATTAAGTATTATGGATACTACAAACGCATTTTTGGGGTCCAGAACTGTTTTTTATAGGTTTGATTGTTTTTTTGCATGTAATTAAAGATTTACCTCAATTCCTCAAAAGTATATCATGACAATTTTATAATATTCGGCATCTTCTTGTTAAAGGGAGCTTAATATACTCACAAGCGGTTCTGATGCCAAACTTCTAAGCTCTATTCATGTCTGACCTCCTGGTATTTGCACCACATTGCACCTTTTCCCTTACCCGTTTTCAATCGTTAGCTTGTTACACATAGATGTAAATGCTGTTATGTGTCGTCGACACTATTCTATGGGGACCTATTGATTGAAAGATAAATATATAACCCTCTCTTAGCGTAGCTTTACAACAAATAAGATAAACGTTAAAATTAACTACGAAATTTTAGAAAACCCCGCATGCTCTCAAGGATACCCATTTTCAGATCCCGGCCTGAAGACTATGCGACTGCTTTTAACGTATACTCTTTCAAACAAATAAAAAAATTAAATCGGTCCAGGCATATTTGAGCTACGAGTAACAATATTGCTTTTTTTATTGAAAACAAAAGTCTACAACTAGCTTCCTTGTTGCTATTTGCGTTGCTTTTGACTGTAATGATCGCATTATTATATTAAAAGTCGCTGTTGGGGGCCGAGAAGTATTATGGATACTACAAACGCATTTTTGGGGTCCAGAACTGTTTTTTTTTGGGTTTGATTGATTTTTTTTGCATGTAATTAAAGGTTTACCTAATTCCTCAAAAGTATATCATGACAATTTTATAATATTCGGCATCTTCTTGTTAAAGGGAGCTTAAATATATGTACTCACAAGCGGTTCTGAAGCCAAACTTCTAAGCTCTATTCATGTCTGACCTCCTGGTATTTGCACCACATTGCAACCTTTTCCCCTTACCCCGTTTCAATCGTTAGCTTCTGTACACATAGATGTAAAATGCTTGTTATGTGTCGTCGACACACTATTCTATGGAGACCTACTGATTGAATGATAATAAGCTCGTAATTCAACGCAATGTCTTACTCGTCACACTGGTCCACTACTCATCAGATGTACTCCAAACCTCTCTTAGCGTAGTTTTACAACAAATAAGATAAACGTTAAAATTAACTACGAAATTTTAGAAAACTCCCGCATGTTCTCAGAGGATACCATTATCAGATCCCGACCTAATGACTATGGGAACTGCCTTTAAAGTATACCCTTTCAAACAAATAAAAAAAATAAATCAGTCCAGGCATATTTGAGCTACGGGTAACAATATTGCTTTTTTTATTGAAACAAAAGTCTACAACTAGCTTCCTTGTTGTTATTTGCGTTGCTTTTGACTGTAATTGATCGTATTATTATATTAAAGTATTTATTAAGTATTATGGATACTACAAACGCTTTTTTGGGGTCCAAAACTGTTTTTTTAGGTTTGATTGGTTTTTTTGCATGTAATTAAAGATTTACCTACTTCCTCCAAAGTATATCATGACAATTTTTATAATATTCTGCATCTTCTTGTTAAAGGGAGCTTAATATACTCACAAGCGGTACTGATGCCAAACTTCCTAAGCTCTATTCATGTCTGACCTCCTGGTATTTGCACCACATTGCACCTTTACCCTTACCCGTTTCAATCGTTAGCTTGTACACATAGATGTAAATGCTTGTTATGTGTCGTCGACACTATTCTATGGAGACCTACTGATTGAATGATAATAAGCTCGTAATTCAACGCAATGTCTTACTCGTCACACTCGTCTACTACTCATCAGATGTACTCCAAACCTCTCTTAGCGTAGCTTTACAACAAATAAAATAAACGTTAAAATTAACTACGAAATTTTAGAAAACCCCGCATGTTCTCAAGGATACCATTATCAAATCCCGACCTGATTAATATGAGACTGCCTTTAAAGTATACCCTTTCAAACAAATAAAAAAAATAAATCGGTCCAGGCATATTTGAGCTACGAGCTATGATTTTCCGAAGGCCATCATAACATTATAATTTTAGAATTGTTATTCTATGAGCAGTGATAGCAAACTAACGTCATGGTCTATTCTGTGACAGAAAAGAGAAGCCATTTTTCTAAAGTGAAAAGAAAATCTATAAAGGACAAACTTGCAAAAGAATAAGATCTCATATAGTATTAGATTGAATCAAAACGAATAGTGAATAGAAACAATCCTAACGTATTTTCAAAACTAAGTTTAAATTAGTAGTTATGAGTAAACGTTGTAATTATCGGTGCTGATTTTATTCATGGACAAAGTTCTACGAACCTTGCCGTTGATAAAAAAATACAAACAAAACCATTCCAACTGGGAAAGCAGAAACTCCGCAATATTAGCTATTGCGTTGTTATGACAACCGATACAGGTTCGGGGTGTGAAGTGTGTTGAAGTGCGAGAAAATAGTTGACTAGCGAAACTTACAACTATCTCGTTTGTTTTAACAGCAATGCATATCACTAGGCTGGCGTCAGACAGGGATGGGTAGTATGAGAGCACTGAAACATAAATATACCTACGACTTTCTAGGCAATGCCGATCATACTACATCTAATAGCCGGCGTTATTTGATTCTGAAATAACCCTGTAAATACAACCGTACTGCCATAAAAACTCATTCACACCAGTAGATAATATAATAATACTACGTATTTATTTTATAGTTTGTAACTTTTATGTTATGTTTTACAAGAAACTAATAGAAAACCTTCATAGACGGCCCGAACGGTGAATGAATCCTATGCTCTGTTAGTGAGAATGTTAACAGTTCACTTTCAGAACTAGACTTTAAAACTACAAACTTAGAGTTTACTGTAGGTTACTGCATGCAGTGGTAGTCATGTCACATTTCGTTACTTTCGAAGTCTCTTGCATTTGTGTCCCTAGTATTTGAAAATCGTAATTTCGCCAGGAGTCCCTCACCACTAGCTCGCTACGTAGTCCGAGAGCGTGCTATCACCGTTAGGAAAGTTTATTCCTTGCAATCTTTGCTGAGCACCGTGGTTTTGAGGATCTATGGGTCCAAATCCCAATAGATTGCGGGTTGGAACGAGACTCTGAGGAACAAGTTCATTAGGTAGAGGTTGGTAATAAGGAATATTCTGCTGGCTAGCAATTACCCTATTTGCTGTGACTAACGGACAGATATATGCTTCATATACGTTGTGAGTCTGGGCGTTAACTGGTCCGAAAGTGCCTGATGGAAGATCACCCACCGGTCCTTGTGGACTTGTCCTTTATTTTACTGAGTATAAACTTTGTTTTTTTTTAGTTTTATACTTTTTAATAAAATTTAATTAAATATGATTAGAGTACAAAGTTGCGTGAGGCCCGATATTTTTGCTGAGTATAAGTTCTAACAGTTCGCATTCAAAACTCGACTTAAAAACGTCGATCTTAAGCTCTGTTGAAGATTACCGTTTAGAGTGGTACATACATTGCATTTCGTAACTTCGTATCTCGCTTGCGCTTTTAAGTCCATAGTGCTGGAATTAAAGTTAGGCCAGATCCCCTAACATTATAATATATTGCCAGCTTGCTGCGTTGTCCAGGAGCGGGCCATGAATCATTTTTACGGGTTTTACTAATATGAAGGTTGTGTTAAAAATAATTATTGGTACCTTATGGACAAGAAATTAAATCATTTGTTTTCTACTTTCAAGCGTCTTCATTAAAGGTATACCAGAAGAATATCTTACAGTTGATGAAATTGGTATTAGGTATTACGATAGTTATATTCGCAAATTGTATTTCATGTATTTTCTAGACATAAAGCGTAAATTGGACTGAATTTCGCTTCAATAAACCCGTGAAGAACGGAGACATATTCTTGGACTACGCAACGAGCTGGCAGCATGTGTCGGGGAGCTCCTGGCCAAAATTTGCTTTGAAATACTAGGGGACCAGAAGTGCATGCAAGTTACAAACATTGCCGGTGAATACTAGTAAGAATTTATATTGCAGTACTCTCGTACTATATCCATCCCTGTCTGATGTTAGTCCTGTGATATGCATTTCTGATGGAATTAAACGAGTCAAATATACGTTTGGCTATTCAACTTTCCTCTCCACCCCATCGAGATTGTTTTATCACGGATTTTGGTTTGTACCCCCCTTGATCGGTTGTCATAGCAACGCAATAACAGTATTCCACAGTTTCTGTATCCTTGGTGTCAATAAGTTATTTTGAGAAGATTCGAGTAATCTTGAGTAAACTTGAGTAGATAGCGGCATTCTTCTCTTCTTTTTTGGATAATAGTAAGCTTTAAAAAATCTAGCTCTAAAAGTTTGAATTTTTGAATTGAATGATGGGCAGAAACACTAATTTACGTGGTGGTAAATTGAAAAATAACATGATTTATTTGATTTCTAATTTATAAACTGACTAGTAATTTTTGTGCTCGTCGCACTTTTATGAAATGCATCAATGTGGTAAATTGATACTGTTGTCATGGATACGCGGCCTATCAATTCATGCGCCTGGGTACTAGAGGAGTAGTAACATGAAGAGGTTATTATTTATCATAGCTGAGTGTTAGGTTTATGCAAAATTTAACACTTAAGGAGGGAGTGATAAGGTGTGGCAATTTTTTTTATAAAATATATGGTTTGGTGTAAATTTTGTGATGAAATGAAAAACTCAGATTAGCTAAAAGAAAAACGATAAAACCGTATTGTTTTATTTCAAGATTCAGTTGTACGACGACGCATCGTGTGCTCTGAAAATAATTTATGACGAAGTGTGAAGTGCACAAAAATGCAAATATTTTTTAGTAACGTTCCCACGCGGAATTTGTATTGCTTTTTTTTGACTTCAGGAATGTATTTTTACTTGATTGTAACTTGATTTTGTAGCGACTATGTGTCGAGCCTCAGTCTGGTGTCCCTTCGTCCAGCATACTCACCATGGAATCCTGATATTTCATGAATGTCAAAAAACTGTTCTGAAATAGTGCTAAATAGTGCCCAAAGGAAAAAAATAGTGCTCTTGTACTTGCGAAGTTATAGCCATAGTTCGATGAGTATGCTGGACGAAGGTTTCGCCCAGCATACTCACCTCCGTCCGGAGAATCTGTATACGCTTCAAACATAATTCATACTTCAAAAAATAGTTCCCAAATAGTGCCAAACGGTGCCCAAAAAGAAAAAACAGTGCTCGAATAACTTCGGAGTTATAGGCTTCGTTCAGTGAGTATGCTGGGCGTAGGTTCTACGCCCAGCATACTCACCTCAGTGCGCGAATATCGAACGAGCTATAGGTATAATTTACGTCTCAAAAAATTGTGCTTGAAATAGTGCCCAATATCAGTCCAATTTTTGCTTGACTTTTGACTTAGAAAACCATTAAATTTTAATGTAAACTTCTACATACTAACGTAAAATGGGGTACAGTCGTCGACACATGTTTTTGGACAAAAATATTAAACTTTCTAATTGTAGACTTCATGTTATTGGAAATAATTATGGTATTTTCTCACATGTCAAAAACTTTCGATTAAATGCATTATTATATATTTTATAAATAATAATAAATGAATGAAACTTTAAGCGTAAATGAAGTCTATTACTTCATTGCATTGTGTGTTTGTCTGAATAAAAACAGTCATTTGCAGCCAATAAAATTAATATCTTGAAAAATTGTAAAAAGGAAATTATACAGTTTCTTTTTGTATATATGTTGCAGGCAAAACTTATAACCAGTCAAAACTAGTACTGTGACATAGTTATACAAATTTTTAAAACTCTTTCCAATAGTTTCATCAATGAAAGGTTTAGCAATAAAAAACATTTTTAATTACTTACGTTATTTATTACTATTTAAAGGGCCAAAGTAATCAGAATTCTAGTTAACTAGTTCACAGCTTTTGTTAACATTCATAATATAATCAATGTGAATAGAAAAAAAAATTAGTTTTAATATTGTATATAATATATATATAATAATAATTGGGATAAGGGCAGGGGAATGATGATATAATATACATATAAAAAAATGTTTAGCCAAATATTGGTAAAACTTTCTAAAATATAACACGTAGGTACTTGTACTTTGTTTTGATCCGGAAAATGATTATTTTGAATAATTTTGTCAGTTGTAATGTAAGCATTAATAACAGCAACTTTATTTTTCATGCATGATTTACTTCATTTGATATCTTAATCCTTCAAGCGCCGTGATCTAGACAAAATATATAAAATCATTGTTCCTAGCTACCGGGGTCCCATGCGACGCGCGAAGGCTTAATCATATTATTATAAAGTATTATTAAAATAATGTGTAATTAATAATATATTATTGCGATTCTAAAGTAAATACTCCCTTACATAGACAATTAATAATTTACACAAGACAAAAATTGTTAGAAAGAAAGTTAATAATATTGTATTCGACTGTACTCAATGTAATGTATGTAGAAGTTTACAATCAAATTTAATGGTTTTCTAGGTCAAAAGTCAAGCAAAAATTGGACTGACATTGGGCACTATTTCAAGCACAATTTTTTGAGACGTAAATTGTACCTATAGCTCGTTCGATATTCGCGCACTGAGGTGAGTATGCTGGGCGTAGAACCTACGCCCAGCATACTCACTGAACGAAGCCTATAACTCCGAAGTTATTCGAGCACTGTTTTTTCTTTTTGGGCACCGTTTGGCACTATTTGGGAACTATTTTTTGAAGTATGAATTATGTTTGAAGCGTATACAGATTCTCCGGACGGAGGTGAGTATGCTGGGCGAAACCTTCGTCCAGCATACTCATCGAACTATGGCTATAACTTCGCAAGTACAAGAGCACTATTTTTTTCCTTTGGGCACTATTTAGCACTATTTCAGAACAGTTTTTTGACATTCATGAAATATCAGGATTCCATGGTGAGTATGCTGGACGAAGGGACACTCAGTCTGTTCTTGATTTACTACTATAACATTATTGGTCTTACAGCAAGCCAGGTAAACAAATTGACCTGCTTATATATGATCTCCTGGTAGTTACACAACAGTTTGCCACGTGGCAAGCCCGTGCAACCACTTGTTGATATTTTCTACTTCGTCGAAATATGAAAGTAAACGCTACCACTCTTGTCACAACAAAAAAATAAAAACCGACTTTAATAACAGCAGCACTAAAAATATGATCATTTTCTAAATGATAAAATATATTATCATATCACCTATTTCCCTTAGGTATGAGTAGTTATGTGTATAGGTTTTGACTGAGATAAAAAATATATAAACTATACAAATCTAATTATACGTATCACACTTTTCTTCTTTACCTATAAACAGGCTTCATACAAAAAGTAGATTTTTACGGCCCTGATAAACGAAGAAAATAAAGCAAAGAGTATCCTTCACGACTTACTGGTACTAATTATTAATAGCAAAAAGAAAACGATGAAATCTTTTGGCAATACCACCCGTCCAGTGAGATGACAAAACAAGCTTTACGGTATTCATTTATTTTTACAGTGTGGGATAACCATAGACGTTTGTTTTTGTTAAGAAATTTAAGATTTGTTTTATGTTTGTGGAATCAATCACACAAAAACGTATTTTATTTACCAAACGCATCCCTTATGCAAGAAAATACGCGCAGTAATCGCACATGCGCTATAATTATAATGTACCAGGACATCAAAGGATATAACGAGGAGCATTGAAATCATTTCACCTTCTGCTAGTCATACATGTAACAGCTATATGAAAGCGCGTCAAGCGCTCCAATCGATAAACGCACAATCTGCTACTAAGGGAACATAAATGTGAAGAGACATAGTGAGATGCTATGAATAAAATGGAGGATACCACGTGCATCTGGATTCAGGGCCAAAGCTTCTTAACTCTGAGCGAATAATTTCAGCTTTATTAACTAGGCTCATCTTTAGAGCTTAAAAATAAAAAAATGTTGTTGAGTCTTCTGAAAAACTTAAACTATTTTTTTTTATGTCATTCGGAGTTGTTCAACACCAAGTTTTATTTTCGATTATTAAAATAATTAGTCCTTCTCTTTTACTACAAATTAATAGGACAAGTTTTGATTTGTTAGGTTTCTGCAGACTTCAGGAAAATTTTAGATATTCAACCAAACCTTTTTTCAAAAAGTATTAGGGAAATTTTTTTTGTGAGCAATTGAAAACTTAGTAAATGCTGTGTAGCCATAGTATTAAACGTGTTTATAACTTCTATGTTGATTCATTATTTCTCCTATAAAACGTACATAAAAAGTTCTTCCGAGTCGAGAGGTGGCATTTTTATATGTCAATAGCTGTATATACAAGGATTTTTTTGGGATTTTCATCCCAGGCAATGCTATTTGTATTGAAATGAAAATACTACCTGTAAAAACGGCTACGGCTTCAAAATATAATAGGGTTTATTGAATAATAATATCCCCTCCGTTATAGAAATCACCTGATCTTGATACAAAGTAAGCGACAGCAAGCATTTATTTACACAATGTTATGAAATTTGCTTGAACACTGCGATATGCACTCCTGCCAAATGACATACGGTGGGCCCCCGCGCGATCATCGGACCTACGACACTGCATTCGTAGTAGCTTATTTAGTTATAGCTCTCATTCATAAACGCATGTTTATAAAAGAAATCGTAATACGTACATATTTTCTAAAAATCTTCTATAATGTAACAATATTGCTTTTTATTATTGAAACAAAAGTCTAGACAAACAAAAGCGAAACTAGCTTCCTGGTTGCTATTTGCGTTGCTTTTGTCTGTAATGATCGTATTATTATATTAAAGTCGCTGTTGGGGGCCGAGAAGTATTATGGATACTAAAAGCGCAATTTTGGGGTCCAGAACTGTTTTTTTTAGGTTTGATTGTTTTTTTTTGCATGTAATTAAAGATTTACCTAATTCCTCAAAAGTATATCATGCCATTTTTATAATATTCGGCATTTTCTTGTTAAAGGGAGCTTAATATACTCACAAGCGGTACTGATGCCAAACTTCTAAACTCTATTCGTGTCTGACCTCCTGGTATTTGCACCACATTGCACCTTACCCGTTTCAATCGTTAGCTTGTACAGATAGATGTAAATGCTGCTATGTGTCGTCGACATTATTCTATGGGGACCTATTGATTGAATGATAATAAGCTCGTAATTCAACGCAATGCCTTGTTCGTCACACTCGTTATACTACTACTCATCAGATCTACTCCAAACCTCTCTTAGCGTAGCTTTACAACAAATAAGATAGACGTTAAAACTAACTACGAAATTTTTGGAAAACCCCGTATGTTCTCAAGGATACCATTATCAGATCCCGACCTGATGACTATGAGACTGTCTTTAAAGTGTACCCTTTCAAATAAATAAAAAAATTAAATCGATCCAGGCATATTTGAGCTACGGGTAACAATATTGCTTTTTTTTATTGAAACAAAAGTCTACAACTAGCTTCCTTGTTGCTATTTGCGTTGCTTTTGACTGTAATGATCGTATTATCATATTAAAGTATTTATTAAGTATTATGGATACTACAAACGCATTTTTGGGGTCCCGAACTGTATTTTTTAGGTTTGATTGTTTTTTTTGCATGTAATTAAAGATTTACCTACTTCCTCAAAAGTATATCATGACAATTTTATAATATTCGGCATCTTTTTGTTAAAGGGAGCTTAATATACTCACAAGCGGTACTGATGCCAAACTTCTAAACTCTATTCATGTCTGACCTCCTGGTATTTGCACCACATTGCACCTTACCCGTTTCAATCGTTAGCTTGTATACATATATGTATAAGTGTCGTCGACACTATTCTATGGAATTATGTAGAGGAGGTCTAAATAAGAACACTTTTTATATTACTTTTAGAATTTAATTATGCACGTAGAAAATCTTAAATTGTACAGCAATATGGCGTCGTCGTGAGAGCATTACATTCCTTTTTACATTCATTCATCCGAAAAAAATAAAAGCATTCGTTCTGAAATCGTTAACAATTTTTCGTTCCAAAATTATTCCTACAATTCGGCTATCCTGTAGTGCAGTCTGACCTTTTGATTGAAAGATAAATATATAACCTCTCTTAGCGTAGCTTTACAACAAATAAGACGGTAAAATTAACTACGAAATTTTAGAAAACCCCGCATGCTCTCAAAGCGGTACTGATGCCAAACTTCTAAGCTCTAGTCATGTCTGACCTCCTGGTATTTGCACCACATTGCACCTTTTCCCTTACCCGTTTCAATCGTTAGCTTGTACACATAGATGTAAAAGCTGTTATGTGTCGTCGACACTATTCTATGGGGACCTATTGATTGAATGATAATAAGCTCGTAATTCAACGCAATGCCTTACTTGTCACACTCGTTAATACTACTACTCATTAAATCTACTCCAGACCTCTGTTAGCGTAGCTTTACAACAAATAAGATAAACGTTAAAATTGACTACGAAATTTTAGAAAACCCCGCATGTTCTCAAGGATACCATTATCAGATCCCGACCTGATGACTATGAGACTGCCTTTAAAGTATACCCTTTCAAACAAATAAAAAAATTAAGTCCAGGCATATTTAAGCTACGGGTGAAACTTGCAAAATTTCGACGAATTGAGAATTTAATTTTTTCAAGTCAGCGTAAAGCAAACACTTCTTTAAAACCCCGTATTGCAGTTATTATATTATGTAGTGTCCTTACATGTGATTAGAATGCTTGTAAAACCTGCCAAGGTTTAAATTATTTTATAGTGTAAACATGACAGTTTTATCCTTTTGCCAGTAAAATAGAGTTTAATATACTTGCAAGTTATACTGATACTGATAATTTTGATTCAAATATAAGCTTCATTCAAACCTGATCTCCTGTTGCAACGAAAAATCGTGACGTCACGTGTCATCTGTCTCTTCTGCTGAACAGCACAGAATGATGTACATGTTGCTGTGTGAAGCTATTGCTACTCGCATGCGAAAGCAATGTCCTGCTCATCTATGGTCTCCCGGTACCATCAAAACAAATGGCCACGTGGTCGTCACGTGGTGGGCCCGCAAGCAACCTGTTGCCAAGTTGAGATAGGAAAACCTTTGCCATCTATGATATCCTGGTGCGACCATAACAAGGTGTCACGTGGTAGTCACCTGTTGATCTCCCTCATAAAAAGTATAAATTCAACTTAAAAGTTACAGACAAAATTTTGAGCTGTCTGTGATTTGGTTTATTTATAGACTAGCTGTCTGGATTAGTTCTATGTGTGAGAAGTGAGTACAATTAAACATTTTCCGAGTGATCAAATTATTTACCAGATACTTTTGGTTGTATCTTTTCTACATAATTGAGACCGTTCTTGTTCTCTTCCCGTCGAATCTCTACCATCTTAAATCTATCTTTTAACTCATCCAGAATGATGCATACACGGAACAAGCAGTGTGACTAATTTTAAAACGTCCTTCTATGCTATCACCCTTAGGAAAGTTTATTCCTTGCAATCTTTGCTGAGCACCGGTGTTTTGAGGATCTATGGGTCCAAATCCCAATAGATTGCGGGTTGGAACGAGACTCTGAGAAACAATTTCATTAGGTAGAGGTTGGTAATTAGGAATATTCTGCTGGCTAGCAATTACCCTATTTGCTGTGACTAACGGACAGATATATGCTTCATATACGTTGTGAGTCTGGGCGTTAACTGGTCCGAAAGTGCCTGATGGAACATCACCCACCGGTCCTTGTGGACTTGTCCTTTATTTTACTGAGTATAAACATTGATTATTTTTTAGTTTTATACTTTTTTTTTGAAAAATTAATTAAATATGATTAGACTACAAAGTTGCGTGTGGCCCGATATTTTTGCTGAGTATAAGTTCTAACAGTTCGCATTCAAAACTCGACTTAAAAACGTCGATCTTAAGCTCTGTTGAAGATTACCGTTTAGAGTGGTACATACATTGCATTTCGTAACTTCGTATCTCGCTTGCGCTTTTAAGTCCATAGTGCTGGAATCAAAGTTAGGCCAAGATCCCCTAACATATATTGCCAGCTTGCTGCGTCGTCCAGGAGCGGGCCATGAATCATTTTTACGGGTTTTACTAATATGAAGATTGTGTTAAAAATAATTATTGGTACCTTATGGACAAGAAATTAAATCATTTGTTTTCTACTTTCAAGCGTCTTGTTTAAAGGTATACCAGAAGAATATCTTACAGTTGATGAAATTGGTATTAGGTATTACGATAGTTATATTCGCAAATTGTATTTCATGTATTTTCTAGACATAAAGCGTAAATTGAACTGAATTTCGCTTCAATAAACCCGTGAAGAACGGAGACATATTCTTGGACTACACAACGAGCTGGCAGCATGTGTCGGGGAGCTCCTGGCCAAAATTTGCTTTGAAATACTAGGGGACCAGAAGTGCATGCAAGTTACAAACATTGCCGGTGAATACTAGTAAGAATTTATATTGCAGTACTCTCGCACTATATCCATCCCTGTCTGATGTTAGTCCCGTGATATGCATTTCTGATGGAATTAAACGAGTCAAATATACGTTTGGCTTTTCAACTTTCCTCTCCACCCCATCGAGACTGTTTTATTACGGATTTTGGTTTGCACCCCCTTGATCGGTTGTCATAGCAACGCAATAACAGTATTCCACAGTTTCTGTATCCTTGGTGTTAATAAGTCATTTTGAGAAGATTCGAGTAATCTTAAGTAAACTTGAGTAGATAGCGGCATTCTTCTTTTCTTTTTTTTGATAATAGTAAGCTTTAATAAAATCTAGCTCTAATAGTTTGAATTTTTGAATTGAATGATGGTAGAAACACTCATTTACGTGATGATAAATTGAAAAAAAAATAACATGATTTATCTCATTTCTAATTTATAAACTGATTAAACAATCATTTGGTTATTATTGTGTTCGTCGCACTTTTATGAAATGCATGTAATAAATTGATACTGTTGTCATGGATACGCGGCCTATCAATTCATGCGTCTGGGTACTAGAGGAGCAGTAACATGAAGAATTTATTATTTATCATAGCTGAGTGTTAGGTTTATGCAAAACTTAACACTTAAGGAGGGAGTGATAAAGAGTGGCAATTTTTTTATAAAACATATGGTTTAGTGTATCTAAGTTTTGTGATGAAAAGAAAAACTCAGATTAACTAAAAGAAAAACGATAAAACCGTATTGTTTTATTCCAAGATTCAGTCGTACGACTACCGACGTCGCGTGTGCTCTGAAAATAATTTATGACGAAGTGTGAAGTGCACAAAAGATGCAAATATTTTTTAGTAACGTTCCCACGCGGAATTTGTATTACTTTTTTTTGACTTCAGGAATGTATTTTTACTTGATTGTAACTTGATTTTGTAGCGACTATGTGTCGAGCCTCAGTCTGTTCTTGATTCACTACTATAACATTATTGGTCTTACAGCAAGCCAGGTAAACAAATTGACCTGCTTATATATGATCTCCTGGTAGCACCACAACAGTTTGCCACGTGGCAAGCCCGTGCAACCACTTGTTGATATTTTCTACTTCGTCGAAATATGAAAGTAAACGCTACCACTCTTGTCGCAACAAAAAAATAAAAACCGACTTTATTAACAGCAGCACTAAAAATATGATCATTACCTAAATGATAAAATATATCATCATATCACCTATTTCCCTTAGGTATGTAGTTATGTGTATAGGGTTTGACTGAGATAAAAAATATTTAAACTAGGTACACAAATCTAATTATGCGTATCACATTTTTCTTCTTTTTAAACAGCCTTCATACAAAAAGTAGATTTTTACGGCCCTGATAAACGAAGAAAATGAAGCAAAGAGTATCCTTCACGACTTACTATTACTAATTATTAATAGCAAAAAGAAAACGATGAAATCTTTTGGCAATACCACCCATCCAGTGAGATGACAAAACAAGCTTTACGGTATTCATTTATTTTTACAGTGTGGGATAACCATAGACGTTTGTTTTTGTTAAGAAATTTAAGATTTATTTTATGTTTTTAGAATCAATCACACAAAAACGTATTTTTTTAAACTTATCCCTTATGCAAGAAAATACGCGCAGTAATCGCACATGCGCTATAAATACAATGTACCAGGACATCAAAGGATATAAAGAGGAGCATCCTTTCACATTCTGCTGGTTATACATGCAACAGCTATATGAAAGCGCGTCAAGCGCTCCAATCGATAAACGCACAATCTGCTACTAAGGGAACATGAATGTGAAGAGAAATAGTAAGATGCTGATGAATAAAACGAAGGACACCACGTGCATCTAGATTCAGGGCCAAAGCGTCTTAACTCTGAGCTAATAATTTCAGCTTTATTAACTCATCTCCTTTTTAGAGCTTAGAAATAAAAAAAATGTTGTTGAGTCTTCTGAAAAACTTAACCTATTTTTTTTACGTCATTCGGAGTTGTTCAACACTAAGTTTTATTTTCGATTATTAAAATAATTAGTCCTTCTCTCTTACTACAAATTAGTAGGACAAGTTTTGATTTGTTAGGTTTCTGCTGACAAGCTGTTTCATCAGTCGTCATAAGACTTCAGGAAAATTTTAGATATTCAACCAAACCTGATTTCAAAAAGTATTAGGAATTTTTTTTTGTGAGTAAGTGAAAACTTAGTAAATGCTGTGTAGCCATAGTATTAAACGTGTTTATAACTTCTATGTTGATTCATTATTTCTCCTATAAAACGTACATAAAAAAGTTCTTCCGAGTCGAGAGGTGGCATTTTTATATGTCAGTAGCTGTATACACAAGGATTTTTTTGGATTTTCATCCCAGGCAATGCTATTTGTATTGATGTGAAAATACTACCTGTAAAAACGGCTACGGCTTCAAAATATTATAAGGTTTATTGAATAATAATATCCCCTCCGTTATAGAAATGACCTGATCTTGATACAAAGTAAGCAACAGCAAGCATTTATTTACACAATGTTATGAAATTTGCTTGAACACTGCGATATGCACTCCTGCCAAATGACATACGGTGGGCCCCCGCGCGATCATCGAAACTACGACACTGCATTCGTAGTAGCTTATTTTAGTTATAGCTCTCATTCATAAACGCATATAAAAGAAATCGTACATATTTTCTAAAAATCTTCTATAATGTAACAATATTGCTTTTTATTATTAAAACAAAAGACTACAACTAACTTCCTTGTTGCTATTTGCGTTGCTTTTGACTGTAATGATCGTATTATTATATTAAAGTAAGTTAAGTAGCTGTTGGGGGCCGAGAAGTATTTATTATTGATACTATAAACGCATTTTTGGGGTCCAGAACTGTTCTTTTTTAGGTTTTTTTTTTGCATGTAATTAAAGATTTACCTAATTCCTCAAAAGTATATCATGACAATTTTATAATATTCGGCATCTTTTTGTTAAAGGGAGCTTAATATACTCACAAGCGGTACTGATGCCAAACTTCTAAGCTCTATTCATGTCTGACCTCCTGGTATTTGCACCACATTGCACCTTTTCCCTTACCCGTTTCAATCGTTAGCTTGTACACATAGATGTAAAAGTTGTTATGTGTCGTCGACACTATTCTATGGAGACCTATTGATTGAATGATAATAAGCTCGTAATTCAACGCAATGCCTTACTCGTCACACTCGTTATACTACTACTCATCAGATCTACTGCAAACCTCTCTTAGCGTAGCTTTACAACAAATAAGATAAACGTTAAAATTAACTACGAAATTTTAGAAAACCCCGCATGCTCTCAAGGATACCATTATCAGATCCCGACCTGATGACTATGAGACTGCCTTTAAAGTATACCCTTTCAAACAAATAAAAAAATTAAATCGGTCCATGCATATTTGAGCTACAGGTAACAATATTGCTTTTTTTATTGAAACAAAAGTCTACAACTAGCTTCCTTGTTGCTATTTGCGTTGCTTTTGACTGTAATGATCGTATTATCATATTAAAGTATTTATTAAGTATTATGGATACTACAAACGCATTTTTGGGGTCCCGAACTGTATTTTTTAGGTTTGATTGTTTTTTTTGCATGTAATTAAAGATTTACCTACTTCCTCAAAAGTATATCATGACAATTTTATAATATTCGGTATCTTCTTGTTAAAGGGAACTTAATATACTCACAAGCGGTACTGATGCCAAACTTCTAAGCTCTATTCATGTCTGACCTCCTGGTATTTGCACCACATTGCACCTTTACCCTTACCCGTTTCAATCGTTAGCTTGTACACATAGATGTATAAGTGTCGTCGACACTATTCTATGGAATTATGTAGAGGAGGTCTAAATAAGAACACTTTTTATATTACTTTTAGAATTTAATTATGCACGTAGAAAATCTTAAACTGTACAGCAATATAGCGTCGTCGTGAGAGCATTACATTCCTTTTTACATTCATTCATCCGAAAAAAATAAAAGCATTCGTTCTGAAATCGTTAACAATTTTTCGTTCCAAAATTATTCCTACAATTCGGCTATCCTGTAGTGCAGTCTGACCTTTTGATTGAAAGATAAATATATAACCTCTCTTAGCGTAGCTTTACAACAAATAAGATAAACGGTAAAATTAACTACGAAATTTTAGAAAACCCCGCATGCTCTCAAAGCGGTACTGATGCCAAACTTCTAAGCTCTATTCATGTCTGACCTCCTGATATTTGCACCACATTGCACCTTTTCCCTTACCCGTTTCAATCGTTAGCTTGTACACATAGATGTAAAATAAATGCTGTTATGATTGAATGATAATAAGCTCGTATTTCAACGCAATGCCTTACTCGTCACACTCGTTATACTACTACTCATCAGATCTACTCCAAACCTCTCTTAGCGCAGCTTTACAACAAATAAGATAAACGTTAAAATTGACTACGAAATTTTAGAAAACCCCGCATGTTCTCAAGGATACCATTATCAGATCCCGACCTGATGACTATGTGACTGCCTTTAAAGTATACCCTTTCAAACAAATAAAAAAATTAAGTCCAGGCATATTTGAGCTACGGGTGAAACTTAAAAAATTTCGACGAATTGAGAATTTAATTTTTTCAAGTCAGCGTAAAGCAAACACTTCTTTAAAACCCCGTATTGCAGTTATTATATTATGTAGTGTCCTTACATGTGATTAGAATGCTTGTAAAACCTGCCAAGGGTTAATTTATTTTATAGTGTAAACATGACAGTTTTATCCTTTTGCCAGTAAAATAGAGTTTAATATACTTGCAAGTTATACTGATACTGATAATTTTTATTCAAATATAAGCTTCATTCAAACCTGATCTCCTGTTGCAACGGAAAATCGTGACGTCACGCGTCATCTGTCTCTTCTGCTGAACAGCACAGAATGATGTACATGTTGCTGTGTGAAGCTATTGCTACTCGCATGTGAAAGCAATGTCCTGCTCATCTATGGTCTCCCGGTACCATCAAAACAAATGGCCACGTGGTCGTCACGTGGTGGGCCCCGCAAGCAATCTGTTGCCAAGTTGAGATAGGAAAACCTTTGCCATCTATGATATCCTGGTGCGACCATAACAAGGTGTCACGTGGTAGTCACCTGTTGATCTCCCTCATAAAACGTATAAATTCAACTTTAAATTTACAGACAAAATTAAGAGCTTTATTTAAAGACTAGCTGTCTGGACTAGTTCTATATGTAAGAAGTGAGTACAATTAAACATTTTCCGAGTGATCAAGTTATTTACATATCAACAATAAACGATGATGAACTAAACAATAACAGTTTCAATGTTTGTAGACTGCAAAACAATAATATTAATGACACTCATTTTAATGCTTTATGATATATCATACACTTTACTTGTCTATGTGAAGAGTATGGGTTTTCCAGATAATGCTCCAATACTTACGGACTTACCTAGTGATTTGTTTATGGTTATCGAAAGAGTAGGCGTCAGTGGAAGTTGCAGTCATTTAAATTATAATGGAACGTCTGTAACATTAGGCCACGATGCGTGGTATCAATATAAGCTAGCTCGATTTATACCTGATCTCGTATTCCAACGGCAAATCGTGACGTCATCCGTCACCTGCTCACTCTTCTGCTGTACAGTACAGATGTATGTTTCTTTCTCTGTCAGAAGCTATTGCTATTCGCATTTAAAAGCAATGTCCTGTTCACACATGATCTCCTGTTACAATCAAAACAAACGGCCACGTGGCTGGGTAGCGGGCACCACATGCAACCTGTTGCAAGTTGAGATTGCAAAACCTTCACCGTCTATGGTATCCTGGTCCGTCCATAACAGGGTGTCACGTGGAGGGCACCTGTTGATTTCTCTCATAGAAAGTAAGTGCACTTTGGAGCGTTCAATTCTTTATTTATTTATGAATTAGCTACCTGGACCGACTTCGTTTTGATGAAAGTTAGTAAAATTAAGTAATGTAAATATTTTTCGGGTGACCACGTCATATATACCTTAACAGTAAACGACAACTATTTACTAATATAAGTTCTCAATTTCGTACTTAAATAGTTAAAAATAAGTTCAAAAACAATGGGCATTGCGAAAAATGTTTTTTGTTACCTTTTAACCTTCAATATCTTAAGACGCACGGACACAATAGCATTTGTGACTTTTGAGACAATATTTAGGGCGATAAAACAAAGGTTCTTACCAATTTCCAACTCATTTATTCCGAGGTGAAACCCCTAATATGACTGCTAACAACTGGGGTAACGCGCGGTCTTCAATTACCTTATGTGTACTCGCTCTTACAGTATATCATATTTTTCACTCGGTTACTTGGTGACTAAATAAATGAAGATGGTTTCTCATACCAGTGTAACAAATGATTATCACCGTAAATACTTAATGACTGACCTTAGATTCATGTATGGTCATTGCAAAAGTAAGCTGCAGTAGAAATTGGAGTCGTTAAAATCAAATGGTACGTCAGTTGGTATCACTGGCATGGGTAGTATCAACTTTACCCAACTTCTCCCTTACATTTTCCTTTGTAATTATTGTTTCTACTACATTTGAACAAGTATCTGTATAAGTCTCGACTTTCTTGAGAATTATTAATACTAACAGTTATTTTAATTCAATGTTTAATTCTGGTTATTATTACTAATCTGCTCGACATAACAATCCTAAAAAGAATGGGAACTTTAACATCGTAGACAGACATGTTTTATATTGAAAACGAAAGTCTACAATATATAATTATTAGCCCCTCGTTACTATTTGCGTTGCTTTTTCCTAGCATTAGGTCTTATATATTAACAAAGACTACGCTGATGCTGAGTAGTATTATAGACATTAGACATGCATATGAGTGATAGATAACTGTTTGTGGTAAGTATGAGTTTTTCCTTGTCTGTGATTAAAATTTTTGTAACCGCTTTCAGCCAAAGATTTCTATTAGGGGTTAAATATACACAAGTGGTAGTGATACGAAATTTCGGTGCAAATGTAAGCTCCATTCATACATGATCTCCTGGTATAAAAACAGATCGCAACGTCACGCGTCACCTGTCTCACTTTTCTACAGTACAGTACAGATGTATATATTGTTGTTGTTATGAATACTTACTCTGTGTGTGCTTTTGCTTTTCGCATTTAAAAGCATGGTCCTGCTTATCTATGATCTCCCGGTACCTTCAAAACAAACTGCCACGTGGGTGTCACGTGGCAGGCCTCGCAAGCAAACTGTTGCAAGTTGAGATAGCAAAGTCTTCGCCATCTTCGCCATCCATCTATGAGCAGACTCTGTACTGTCAAAAATCAATAGGTAAAAATTCAATCTGCTCAATGTCAAAATGCCAGGAAAATATTAGGGCAACGTTTAAATTCTGTTTTATCGTCAGAACGAAAGAGTCTTCAATTAGGCCTCTCATTTCCACTTGCGTTGTTGTTAGTCTACTATTTTTGAATTGAATATAATCTTCTATATATATAAAAATCAATTGCTGTTCGTTAGTCTCGCTAAAACTCGAGAACGGCTGAACGGATTTATCTCATCTTGGTCTTGAATTGTTCATGGAGGCCTAGGGAAGGTTTAAAAGGTGAGAAAAAATCGAATAATTGCCGGCCAAACCCTAAAAACAGCCCTTTTCTTTTTCCTATACAAAAGTTTAGGTCTTTTAATTTATCGTTGGGGCAGCACGAAGTCTGCCGTGTCAGCTAGTAATTGAATAAATATTCATTCCATCACAATTATATTCATTAAAGCTCAACTGGTGTTTCAATAAATTGACAAAATCGGCTGTAAATGTCATAAATGGCATATCGTCAAAAGGGGTTTTGTCCATACCGAGGTCATTGAGTTGCTTAGAAGATATTTCTCTAGATCGATTATTTTGCAATTGTTGTTGTTGTATGTTTCATTCATTTCTATCACGTTTATAATATCATCGACTTCCATTTTAAAAGCTTTTATTTATTTTATATAGAAAATTTAAAATTACATAATTTATATGTATAAAATTATTATTTTTTTGTCATAATTGACCTTCCGTAGGCCTGAAAGAAATATTAAAAAAATCCGGATCGGTCAAGCCATATTAAGTTTTATTTATAAGGACGCGGTTGTTGTTAATAAAGTTTATAATTTATTGGCACCAGGCATGCAGAAACATACAGACGCCATATATTACCGCCATGCGTTGCTATAACAACGACACAGGGTGTCAGTATTAAATAAACCCTCCTTAAAGAGCCCCGGTGGGTGGGAGAAATAAATTTGAATAACCAAACGTATGACTATCACGTTTATTTTAGACTAGACTAGACCAATGACAGACAAGGATAGTTGGTACGATAGAGACATAAATTTACGTATGGCACCTTTCTAGTGGGGTGAGAGGTGGGGGGGTTAGAAATGCAAGGGAGCTACAAAGCTCCCTTGCGCTTCTGTGTCCCTAGTATTGGAAGTGAAGTTAGGCCGAGAGCTCCCTGATTCACGCTGCCGCCAGCACGCTACGTAGTCCAAGAGCGCACCGTGTATTTACTCGTTTCACACAAATAACTTATTGAAAGTAAATTTTGTCCATTGGCGCTTTATTTAAGAAAAAACGATTTCAAATTATGCTAAATAGATTCTTAAGGATCTTTAAAAGTAGCAACAGGTTTTAACTGAAAAAAAAACACATCCAAATTTTTGTTTAATTGATTGACCAATTAAACAAAAATTTGGATGAGTTTTTTTTTCTGGCCAAGTCGATCTATTTGTTTCACACTTAAAATTAGTATAACATGGATCTCACAATATTACCACAGTCTAAATATCATACAGTCGTTCGACGCCTTTGATCTTGTGGAAAATGCCGACAACGTCTTGACAGTATCGCGATGGCAAGGGTTGTCAAAATTAAAAATATTAGTAAAATTATTTATTTATTGCAGATCAACATCGTTAACATTATAATCATAAAAAAGTGTAACCTAATATTATTATAACTTGCTGAGAACCAATTGAAAAACTATGACAATAAATAATATTAAATAAAACAATAATTATAAATGGGTAACTGACAAATATTTTTGGTTTCTAGATTTAATAGATTTGAAATTTCTATTGCTGAACTTAATTATATAAAAAATCCTCATCCTAATAAATAATTTCAACAAAAAATTTACTGGGAAGCAATCACATGGTTTCGTATTATACTCCACTAAACTCAGATGTTCAAATAATTTGAGCCCAATATTGTTTTCGTTAAAAGGAAAGATCGCTATCAATTCTGTTTCCAACCTAAGTATGTAGTCCACGAAATCATCCGGAGGGACTTGTACTTAATGCTCCAAAACGATCACGGCTAGTGTCATAATTATGTTCTCAGACGGATGTATAAATTTTTCTCACTTGCTTCGTCTGCATATGATGAGACGTAATTGATTATGGTTAAGCAATCACGTTTGTGATTTTCAATTTCATATTTTCAATATTTTCCTATTCATACTTCTTTCCGTCCACCATTCGGCCATTTTGTTGGCGTTGTCAACTTTGACGGGCATTACAAATATTTTTATTATTAAATTTACGTGTTCACTCTACAATAACAAAACATTATTTATTTACCTTTCTTCTGTTCGTGGAAGCTGATGAAACCGCAGATCCTTATTAAGACTTGCAATCTCTCACAGCACACGTCGTATGCACCATTTTATAAAATAATTAGGAAAACAAACACGCGTAAGCCCTGAATGACAAAGTTAAGGAGCAGTCCTTAACTTTGTCGACAAAAGAAAAGAAAAGATTCTCCTATACGCACACTACGTATCTTCCGCTGTGCACAACGCCCTACTCAAGGTCAACCTTGACATCTGCTTGCTCTGGCCCCGGCGCTATGCCCAGCACGAAGCGTTTTGAAGCTACTTGTCGAGGTATGCTGCCATCATCATCACATCACGAACACGCTTAGTCCACTATAACTAGGATTCCCTGCCATGTTGCGTGGCGATAAAATGAAGGTTATAAAATTTAAACCTTTCCTATTTGCATTTTTTTGGTTTGGAATGACCATTTTAAAGCGCTATTTTGTCTACTTGTCTCTAAAAAGTTCTTTAACGATATAGCTCAAAGTTTTTAATCGGCTTTGAGCAGTTGTATCCCGATAACATTAAACAGAAACCACTGCTCTATTTATTTATTATTTTTGATCTCACATCAAATAATATCTACGCCTCGCCCAGTAGGTATCAGTGTTAAGTACACATATAAAGATCAAATTCGCTCAAATTTAGCTGCTTTTCTACTGAGCTAGAAAAATATTCATACAAGTATCAAAAGATAAGTTGATGTTCAAAAATATTATTTGACTGAAACTAGCTTCGCGCAAATTAATTCTCACTCAGTCTCTTCACATTCGTGTTCCCCTAGTAGCAGATAGTACGTTTATCGATTAGAGCTCCAACCGCTTCCAAATAGGTAGTTTTCAAAATCAATATAGTTGCATGCGTAACCAGCAGAGAGTGAATGGAGTCCTGAGGAGAATCCTCTTCGTATCTTTTAATATCCTGGTACATGATTATCTATTGCGCATGTTCGGCTGATGCGCGTATTTTATTTTTATTATAACCGAAGTGGTAGCAAAGTTACGTCGATTGCAAATTACCGCGATAGTTTAGAAGACAAGCTATTTATTTAAAGGGTATGCCCAGAAATAACAGTTTTTTTTTCTATGAGAATAAACATATCACTTAAATAAAATAAATCTTTACATTCAACGTACGAGTAGGTATGGCGAATGAAACGTACGTATTTATTCTTTGAAGTACAAATAACTACTTCATTTTATCATGAGATCAAATATTAATTAGCTTAAAGGGACAAATTCTACGATCGCCGCCATGTTTTACTATATAAAACTCAACTGTAACAAACCGCAAGTACCTAGTATTTTTTTTTTGTGCTTGGCAGCTGCAATTAAGTACGCGCATCAACCAAACATGCGCAACAGATATTCATGTACCAGGACATCAAAGGATATGAAGAAGAAACATTCAAATCCTTTCACTTTCTGCTGGTTACGCTTGCAACAATATTGATTTTTGGACTATCTATCTTGAACCTCCAGTCTCCAATCGATAAACTTACTATCCGCTACTAAGGAAGCATAAAAGTAAGGAGACAGCGAGATGCTTGTGAATGAAATGGAATAAAAATAATCACAACTATACTTGAGCCAAATTCGATAAAGAATAGAGGTAAACAAATCGTTGCTAGGCAACGACTTGTTTACTCCTAAAAGGCAGATATTAACAACCTTTTCTAGATTAATGTTTTTCATACAAATATAGCAGAACGCAAAGAAATTACAACAACTCGCACCTCGACTGACAGGTCAAGACAGAACGAGCATGCAGACGTATAACTCGACCAAATTATATTGCTACGTTTCGTTATTTTCAATTTATTTTTTCTTATTGTAGGTTTATGTCTTTTTTCTTAACATAAATTAATAATAATTTATATGGTAGCCTATCAAACGGTATAAAGTAATATTAAAATAAATGAAACGTAAAATATAATAAAAATATTTTTGATACGTATTATTATACATAGTCTTCAATGAAACAACTAAACGCGAGCCTTTCATACTTGGAAGTATGTTAATGCACGTGTTATGCGGTTGATTAGAAAAGTAGTTAAAATGTGCAAAATTGTATATACAAACGTCCCAACTTTATTTGTTGGTATAAACCAAATTCGCAAAAAAGTGTTTTATCCCTGGATTTCATCCATGTTTCTTTTTTGTTAGGGCTATCGCGACAAGTTAATGTCGACTTATTAATGATTTTTCGAAATAACCAGGTAATATGCATGTTATTTGAGTGATTCTAGTGAAATATGCTGCAATAGGATTTCTTAATAAATAGTTAGCGTGAAAAAGGCAATAATCATGTAAATAATTGAAGATTTGTAAAAAGTGAGTTGTGATAACCCTAAATTGGTTTGTTTACCTGTATTCTTTATCGAATTTGGCTCAAGTATAAATAATATTTTTAAATGAAAATATGTTACGTTATACGTTCATACGTATATACGTTTTCATATGAATATGATTTTATTAAATTTAGTAAAACTAATCATTTTCTGGTACTATGTGAAGGTCAAACACACCTGCCCTATCAACTGGCGATATTTGATTCACAAATACCACTGTTAATACAACCGTGCCCTCCGAAACACTTTCCCAGACTAGTAATAACGTTATGGTCTGTCGATGTTATAATTTCTAAGTTTTGCGTCATTTACTAAAACACCATAAACTCGCCCATTTATTGTTGAGAGAAGACAACGGTTTTTTAGCTAACAGTTCGCGTTCTAAACTGTTCTTCAAAACTTTAGGTTTAGGTTCTTGTAGAGAACTGCATGTAGTGGAGCATTTTTCACATTTTGGAAGTTTGTCACCCGCTTGCATTTCTGTGTCCCTAGTACTTAAAATCGTAGTTTCGCCAGGATCCCGCCAACAATGGCCGCGCTAGCTCACTGTGTAGTCCAAGAGAACGCTCTGTATCGACTACACCGGTTTAATTTACGAACGTTTTACAAAGTTTTCGCCGCATTTTAAACATAAAGGTTTTTTTGGCAAACAAAAGTAGAGAAAACTAAATTATTAATTAAACTAGTGTAAACAAACATTAGGTATCTAATTAGTAATTTTGGTTTGTAAGTAGTAATGGTATATTCATTCATTATTACTTTTATATATCATTCACATAATATAATGTAGGTTTGTGAAATTGTTATTCCATATAATTATATTTTTTCGTTCACGTGATAATCTCATGAGAAGAGATCATTAGTCTATGAGTTATTTAGGGAGTACAACAACACAGGCCCTTGTTGCAGAAGCAAATGGTGCGGTTCGTAAAAATAACCCTGCAAGCTACCTTAAAAGATAAAGTTTCTCGGTGCGAAATTTTTGACATCTTACTAATGAAACTATGATCCGATCTCATTTTGAATTTTATCTTCTTACTAGCTTTCCGCTCGCGGCTTCGCCCACGTGTAATTTGGGATTGTGGCGTTTTTTAATGATCTCAACAGGACTTTCTTTCATAGGCTAAAAAATTGTTACAGTTTGAATTATATTATACAGCTTGAGTTACTCAGGGATGATGTAGCTTTCTAATGGTGAATATTTGAAAACGATAAGTAGTTTTGGAGTTTGTCGATTACGTTATGTAACAAAAAGTAAAGCGTAAAGTATCAGTTGATCTCCCCCCTCCCCCGCCCGCTACCTAAGGGCTTGCTAATCGAAAAATCCCTTCTTAGTGGTCAATTGTGTTACTAAAGGAAGCCTTGTTCAAAATATCAGACTTCTATACCGAGAGGTTTCGGCTGGCGTTAATCAATCAGTCACCAAATCGCACCCGCGAAATCACGATTGGAGGGTAGTTTGGAAAAACTTACATTACCAAACTTATTTACTTGCCTATGTACGTGTTCGTGCCAATTTTTAAGTTTATAAACCTAAGGATAACATTTTTCATAGAAACGTTTTTACCCCTTCCCCCCCCCCTTCGGGGGTACAATTTCCAAAAATATTTTTTTAATGCTCACTCCCGTCAGTAAAGGAAGCTTTGTTCAAAATATTAGACTCCTACACCGAGCGGTTATGGCTGCGCGAAAGTCAATCAGTCACCCAATCGCAACCCCCTAAATCACTATGGGAGGGTAGTTTGGAAAAAAATAAAATGCCAAACTTATTTACTTGACCATATACGTGTTTGTGCTAAATTTCAAGTTTATAAACCCAAGGAATAAGATTTTTCATAGAAACGTTATGACCCCTTTTTACCCCCTTAGGGGTTGAATTTCCAAAAATCCTTTCTTAGTGCACCCCTACATATCTCAAGGAACCTACATGCCAAATTTCAGCTTTCTACGACCAGTAGTTTCGGCTGTGCGTTGTCTGTCAGTCAGTCAGTCAGTCAGTCAGTCAGTCAGTCAGTCAGTCAGTCAGTAACGGAAGAGTTTTATATATATAGATTGTTATTTGACTTTCTTCGTCTTTCTTCAGTCATCTACATTTGCAAATCAATTCCATTGATCATCAATCAGTTAGTTTTACCGCTACATTATTAATGAAGAGATAGGAATTCATCTCTTTCAAAAATGAGTATTGGTGGAGTGTTTAGCTCTCTAGCTAAACACACTATACCTACTTTCAAAATATGTTGTATTCAGAACTCCATGTCAGCCATGTTATAAATAAAATCTCTTCATGTTGCTGTTGCTCTAGTATCTAGACGCATGAATTATTCAGTTGCGTATCCATGGCGACAGCATAACACCGCCACACTGACGCGGACGCGGTGATATACTACTAATATAATAAATACTAGCTGTACCCGCGACTTCGTTCGCTCTTGCGAATAATGTAGAATTAAAGTTGATTTAAACAATACAAAGGGTAGTTCGTACAAAAGAGAGGATTTTTTTTTAGTTTTTATATATTTTGTTTTATAGTTTTATTTGTATTTTTTATAGTTTTTTTTCTTCTATATACTGTATTTCGAAGACCTTTTGATATTTTAGTGGAATCTGAATGTTTATAAACTAATTTAAATAATATGTTAATAACATATTACATTATTTATAGAGCTTCCCTGTATACGAAGTTATATGTTAAACCGTCAGGACAATAGACGAACAAATTAGCGGCAGCACTAACCCTAGATAAAGTGACATAAAGCTGTCCATGGCTGAAGCAACTTGTAGTGAGATCTATGCCTGCGGTGCGTAATGTTTGGCCTTGCGCCTTATTAATCGTCATCGCAAAACATACATTCACAGGGAACTGTACACGCTTAAATCTAAATGGGAAGTTACTAGGTATAAGCGGTATACGGGGAATAAAAACATGTTCTCCGGCACCAGGCCCAGTCAAAATTTCCCCTTCATTTACATTTTGCTGTAATCTTGTGATCCTAAGCCGAGTTCCGTTGCACAGTTTAGGCGGATTTAAATTACGTAGCAGAACTATAGGTACCCCAACTTTTAACAGTATGGTATGCGAGGGCAGCCCTGGGGCGGTCAATGAGTTTAAAAACTCGATTGGGTAAGTAGTCGCTTCGTCTTGCTCTACAACCCGATTGATGGAGTAGTATGTTACGGCTTCGCCTGGGACACTACTCATTATTTTATTATTTATTATGTTTGTACGGTCATTTCTAGGCGTTAATATCGCACGCTCACAAATCCAATTATTTTCACGATTTGTTAATTGTTCAATATCACCATAAACAGCTGGAATTAGCTCATCAGCAGAGAAAACAGTTTGATATAAGTTAGATTGGAGTCTAATTTTTCCGTCTTCTGTTGGAAACATATTATTTCCGATATTGAGTAACAGATCAGAAAACTCTTGAGCGTTGCTATTGTCACCAATTTGAGCTCTCATGTTATTAGTCAGATAGAGTCGAATGATACTCGGCCATAAGTTTGATGACTTCAAACACGCGTTCACTTCATCTGCTCTTGTGCCTCGTGGAACTACAGGTAGGGTTCAAAAATCACCACAAAATAGCATAGTGTTGCCTCAAGTAACTTTTGTCTAATATTATTTTTAATAATTTTATAAAATCTTTTTCATTTATAAACCGATTTAGATAAAACAAAAACAAAATATTATTCAATGTATTACCTTTATAAAAAAATAATAATAATTGAAATCCAATAATGCATTGACCTTTAATGAGTCTGATGGGGGAGGAACTTTCACCTCTCCTCCCTCCCCCCCTGTATCGGTTTCCGGGATGAAAAGTAGATATTATGATCCTTCCTTGGAGTAGGTACTATAACCATACCAAGTTTCATAAAAATCCGTTTAGTAGTTTTTGCGTGATTCGCGTTAAAGATACAGACAGACAAAATGTTTTTTAATTACATTTTATACTTCAGTATAAAATGATAATACCACTAATTTTTTTTTAAATATCTTCAATGTACACAATTTGTCCCCGACCATTTTTATTATAGTATAGATGATAGTTTGCGAGTGTGGATATTTTTAAATCTTTCACGCTCAAAATGACTGGATTAACACATAGGCTTTTCACCGACTATATCAAAGGGGGAATGTTTTTGTAGCTGTAACCGACATTCGCGCGGACGAAGTCACACGCAACAGCTATTTTAATAATATGAATAATCAATTTAATTATTATAATTTTGTTTGTTTATCAATTATAAAATTAGTCGAAAATAATGTGTTATTACATTTTTTCAATAAGTAGTAATAATAATATAAATAATTCAATAATGGTTTTATTTTTTGTCTTAATCAGGAGATCACATAACTCAAATGCTAGTCAATTTCCGTCAATTTCTCATTACCCGCGACAGATTAGAGAAACTATTTATTTAAAGTGAAAAAGAAATAAAACAAACTTTTAAAGAATAAGAACTATTTTGCATAGTTAATAAATACTAGGTATATCCAGGAAACAGTAGTGAATCAAGAGAAAAATGTTATCGTAAAAAATAAGTTATTTATCAAAATAACATTATTTATGACAGGTTACTTTTACAACTTTTAGTGTTAAATTTTTAAAAAGTTTGTTAGTAAAGTTATAAAAATCTGCACTAAAATTTATTCGAACTAGGAAAGCAGAAACTCTAGGCGTTGGCCCTCCGTTGCGTGGCTACAAAAACCGATACTGGGTAGTCACAGAACCAGTATAAAAAAATAACTAATGAAACAGCCCCTGTATGTTAAGAGAAGAAACGTGAAAAACCAAACGTATAGCCATCCCGTTTCATTTTAGCAGAAATGCATATTACTGAGCTAATGTCAGACAGGGATGGTTAGTTTGAGAGTTCTGAAACAAATATACCAACGAACCTGTTGCATTTCATTAGTTCGTAACCCGCTTGTGTTTCTGTTTCCCTAGTATTAAAAGCATGCTTTCTACAAGATCCCCCCGCCGCAAGCCGCTAGTCACCTCACTACGTAGTCTAAGAGACCAAGTTTATGACAATCTTGTGACTAATTTATTACTTCACGTTTACTTCATGCGTTAAAATGACTTGTACATATCAATCATATATTTATTTTCATTTTGTCTACAGCAGTTGTCGCTATGAAAAATTACGTCAGGTGTTTGGCATTCAAAGGGCTCTAGGAGGAACATAGTGGGTTTTAGGCGTCTGCTTCATTTATTCTTGTAAAAAAATCTTTATTCTAACGTAGCAGTATACGTATTTGGATCCATCCAAAGACGTAAACTGCTTTTCGACTTTCAAAATAGCTATTTTGAAATTAAAAAAAAAAACAAATATTCATCATTAAGCAACCGCAAAAAAAAAATCAGTAGGAAAAATGATTCAGTAACAATGATAACTTTTATACAATAATTAAATACAAGCTGTCCTGGCAGACTTCGTACTGCCCCAATCGATAAATAAAAAACCTAAACTTTTGTGTAGGAAAAAAGAAAAGGGCTGGTTTTAGGGTTTGCGCGGCAATTATTTGATTTTTCCTCACCTTTAAACCTTCCCTAGATCTCTACGAACATTTCAAGACCCAGATATTAAGATAAATCCGTTCAGCCATTCTCGAGTTTTATCGAGACTAACGAACAGCAATTGATTTTTATATAGATAGATAATATTTGTGTGCATGTTTCAGTAAAACCTTTATACCACCGGCATCGTTTTCAACTGCAGCTTAACATTTTAGAGCAACAACAAAAATATCGATATTTAAATCTGTATTATTTGTGTTATGTTACCAGGAAATATGATTTTATCATCACTGCTTTAAAAAATAGACAACCATCAAGAGAATGTATAGTAACTTGTAGAAATTTTAAAGAATCCGTGGAAATTAGTGTATGCGGCATGGTGACAGCCAATTGATTTCGAATGTATACGTAATTATCAATGTAATTATCAATTAATACATATCTTCAATAAAAATAAAACCTTGTTTGTTGAAGAAAGTTAATATACTCAGATCTTTCTTGACTGTTTTATAAAGTTTTGCACTTAATTATTCCAAATTCCGTGTTAAATTTGATTTGATTTTTTTTTGACGTCGATAACGCCACAGAGGTTGAAGGCAGCCTAGTTAGTTGATTACCTGCGTACAACATGGTGTCGAGGTGTCGAGGCAAAGGCTTGCACATGCGCGTTTAACATTTTCAACTGGGACTGCATAAGCATGAGGAGACAGTGTGACATTGACAGAAGGTCCGCCTCACACATACATCGATCGTTATTGTACTTACAGTACCTACACATGCATAATATACAATCAATGAACATGACTCTATAGTAGCGTAAAACAATCGCTATAAATAGTATCTAGCCACCAGGGCATCATAAAACATAAGAGTATTTAAATTCGCATGAAAAAGTCTTCATACTAAACATGTGATACTTTTTTCATTTTTAATCGAAGTAAAAACGGAATCATGTTTGAAAAGTAAATAAACCTTTTACTGAGTTGTCAATCATATAATAATGTTATTAATAATTGTTGCATAACTGTGGGTATTTTTAAGTCTAGTCATTGATCTTATACAACGATTTTGGGCTTTGCATATGCTCTCTCTCTCAGTACAGATGCCCCAGAATATTACTCAAGATCTCAAAATAGAGATTTCCACGATAAGCTTCAATTACGGTGTGATTATTTACATTTTTTGCGGTTGCAATCGATTACTATCAAAAATTTCGGTAAGTCATGTTGGCGCCCAACGTGGGACATATCTATAAAACACTGAGTTTCTAACCTGTATCCATAATTTTATGAACAGAGTTTTAGCTACAAGAACCACGTGGAGATGAATGTGATACATGGCGCGCTCTTTGACTACGCAGCGAGCTGGTAGCATGTTTCGGAGCATTGAACTTTGGAGTAACATCGCGTTGAGTACCAGGGTCCCAGAAGTGAAAGCAAGTTATATCCATTATCAACAATATATTTTGATTGATAAAACCTTAGCCTTAGGCTTTAAGGTCCAGTTTTATAGGCAAACTAGCATTTTAGTCATTCAGTCATTGGGTATTTTATGCAAATGTATTGTAATTAATAACATAATATTAAAAAGTTATAACATAGAAACACTCCATAACACAATAATCTACTGGTATGTGCGAGTTTTACGGTAACCATGGCTGTATCAACAGTGTTCTATAAGAATCAAATAACGCCGGCTGTGTAAAGGTTGTCACCGGTCCTCACGTAGTTCCTGAACTTGTTTCTACCTTTCACCAGTACTATTATACAGGATATGTTTGGGTTACGTCTGGGTAATCCAACATCATATTGGATTGGGTGTCAAGTTGATTACGTTACGACATGGGTGCTCCGCATTTATTTATAGGTGGCGTTCGTTTTGTGATATAGCAAAGTATTGAATTAATTAATGCTATAAATATCATTATTTCGATTGATTGACATGAAACTAGTTATTTGATTTTGTTGTTTTTTTTTTATAAATACTTTCTAAACAAGCTGTTATTTAATTTCACTTAGGTAATCATGCTGTAGCAATAGCAATAATACTAAAAAAGCATAAACAATGATATTTACTCAACAGCAACACAATCAAATTTGTATTGTTCTCGTGTTAAATAAAAATAAAAGTGTCATGATATCAAAAATAGTCATTTTAAAAGGCTATTTCACTTCTTTTCATCTTAACTTCACTCCATTTCTTTTATAATAATAAATAATAATAACCCCTCGGGGCAAGTCGTTACCTCATCATGGGGATAACGCAAGACCTGAGGGCATATTAGCATGCTTTTTCAAACCTTGAGGTATAAATAAAAAATGTATCTGAAGGTCTATGTAGGAGCATACATCCGCAGGGCAGCTTGTGGCGAGCTGTTTGTGTGTGGCGACACAACGGAACCTGAATGCCCCAGGGGGTCACTCTTTATGAGGACTCCCAGCTCTTTCTTGCCTTAACTGGCTGCCTAGAGAGGGGTCGCAAGAGCTATATGCTCGGGGGTGGAAGTGTCTAATGGCGTAATAACGAGGAAACCCGCTCCGGGTCTGTGACCCGCGATGGCGAAATCGGTGTCGCACCTCTCTACACCCCTTAGCCTTACTCTCTGGTGCTGCCCACCTGCTGCCTATCGTGGCGGTATAATAGGGGGCCCATCTTGGAGTCGGCGAGTCACCGCCTGCCAATTTTATTGCATTCTAATGTATTGAAAGGCAGGTGCCATAGTTCTCCATAATTATTTTAAAGAAACACTTACACCTAACAAATCATATTAATAGCCCAAATTAGTTTAATCTCCATAATTAAAATACAATAGTCTCGCAGCTATCTTGGGCCGTCCATGTCTGTTCTTCCATAGAGCAGGGGTGGATGGCCCTTGGTAGGTGCCCCATCACATTTTAGATTAAAGTTCTCAACAAGGCCTCTGCATGTTGGACCTGTGTCCCCGTGTAAGCCTTTAAAAAGGACCGGGTATCTTCCCTTGAAGTTATCCCGTGAATTAAAAGAGATACAAATAATAATAATAAGGAGTATCATAGAGTACTTTATTTTTTTCAATTACGGGCATTTATTAAAGTTTGAATTGATTTGTAGCACTTTTTGATCCAATTTACAAGTTAAATAAATTTACAAGAATTCGACATTCATTCATTGTTAATAATCAATATCACGTGGTTCCATGGCATGTGACGTTCGTAAATATAAAAGTGTTGTCACCGTACGGTATTCTTTCATAATAACCTTGATAAACAAAAAAATTATAGTGTAAAAAATAACTGGAAATCACATTAAATAACGTCAGTGACCTATAACGTGACGTGAATATTAATTTAGTTGATTTTGGAACTACGTAGAGAACGAGTAATAAACTGCAAGAATGCAACAAATAATAACATAAAATAGCTTTACTACTGGCTACCAGGAAATAACGAGTACTAGGATGTCTAGAATGCACTAGTTTGAATTTCATACTAATATACTTAGCACACACGGATTCAAGCGTATCTGAATAGCGAAATGGTTTACTCGTGCATTTTTCGGGACCGGCCTGTTAATAAAATATTAACTATAAAGATATTTTTTTACTTTACGCGTGAGTGGGCAGCACTTTAATTCGTCTTAATGGCTTCTTTTAGTGTTATTGATTTGTTATTTAGTTGATTCATAACTTTTTGATAAATCCATACATTGATCGACAATTTGTTCGAAAAAAATAATCTCGAATTCTTCATAGTAGACTATGGTAAATTGATTTCAAATCTACATTTGACATCCATCTTACCCCAAAACCACTAGCCGAATATTGCAGATCCTACCACAACAAATGATACTGAAGTGAGCTGAATTTCACCTCAAATATTTACTCCATTCATGTCTAATCTCCTGGTGTGACCGTACGCCTCGACACCCCTCACCCTTCCCTGACTCTCCTTGTTGTAGATAATAATATATTTGAAACTCACACAAACAGCAATGCCTCTTGTTCAGCTATGATATCCTGGTGCACTCATAACAGATTGCCACGTGGTTGTCACGTGGTGGACCTCGCATACAACCTGTTGCGCCATTTGCTTGTTTGTTAAAGTCACTCTCCATCTATGATCTCCTGGTACGTCCATATCAAATAGCGGAACCTGAACCTCACAAAATTTTTGCTTTAGCTTTAGTTTTTCGTACGAACAGTAAGTACTCAAAAGTACCAGTCTTTGTCATTATACCTGTTTAAAATTGCTTAGAATATAACATTATAATAATAAAACAATAAATTTATATACATAAAATTACTTTTTTCACTTTTTTGTGTTACTTAATATAATTTGGAGCATACTTTTAAGCAAAATTATTATGCATGCAAATTTCAAAAACTATTCAATGCAAAACTAGTCAATTTACTAAGATTATTTTAAAACTGAAAGTATAAATAAAAGAAATGACACTCACTGAAGCATTAAAATTATGAGGAACATTTATTTTTGAATAAAAAGGAAATCCTCAGTTTTTTCAAATTTTCTTTACCAATTTTAATATAGCTATAACTTATTCGTCCTTACAGTCTACAATCGTCTTTTCAATTATTTTATGTGATTCTAGCGTTATACGTCATGGTCTTTAAAACTATCAAAAACTGTTGATGATCCTTTCAGTCTTGAGTCTTGTGATTATAAATAATATATTATCTTTTCTCCGTTGTGTTTTCGTTATCGGTAACCATGAAACGGGGTTTTCCTCCAATAATTATACTATTACGTTCTCAAATTGATCGTAAGTAATTTAATAATAACAGTTTACAGACTGGTTTTAGATATTCTTTTAAAATACAACAACTATAGTTACATTTCAATGAATTTATTGTAAATATTAGCAATACTTGCTACCTGAACAGAGCGTTACACATTCACTCAGTTAAAATAAGCGTAATGGTATCATGTTTGGTATCAAAATTAAAGTTTGATCTGAAATAATCAAAAGTAAACATTATTATTAGTTACAACAACAAGGAGCATCTACGATTTATAAAAACAGTTAAGGTTGACTTGTAACAGAATCACATGTAGTCGGCGCCGCGCCTTCCGCAGCGCGCCGTCTAGCAATATCGATTGTGCGAGCAGTACAGTGTACAGCGGTGAAAGGAGGGTGATATCAGTTCAGAAACTAGGTGAAGGTCGGCCACAACCCCTACGAAACCGGCATTATTTGATTCATAAATAACACTGTTGATACAGCCAAGTTCACCTGAAAACTAGCACATACTAGTAGATTGCTATGTTATAGGGTTAATCTATGTTACAATTTTTACATGGCATGTCATAAATCACAAGGAATTCGCAAAATCTCTCTTCTGACGTCATTTTATTGATCCAAACGTTGAGTGTCCAATGATCCAACAGTTCTGTTGCCTTTAACTCTAGACTTTAAAGCTTAAGGCTTACGTTTCATATTGCAGTACTGCATGTAGAGGTACTTACGCAAATGTTGGTAATTCTTGTAGCTCTCTAGGATGTCTGGGTCCCTAGTATTCAACGCGAAGTTACGCCAAAGTTCGACGCCCCGGCACATGCTACCAACTCGCTGCGTAGTCAAAGAGCGCTCCACGTATAAAATTTATCTCCATACAGCTTATATAATTTACAGTTTAGTTCATAGAATATTAATATTGTACAGGTTAGACTCAATTTCTTGTCCCAAGTTGGTATTAAAAAACTAAGGATTGAATATTTTATCTGCATATGCTAAAAAGCTTTGAATTTTAGGCAGTATATTATATACGTACCTAGAGATGCCTATGACGTTTTCGCCTTATAGTTTTTTTTATTTAGTTAATTATTTATGAAGACACACACACAAGCAGATTTGCGACAGGAGACATTAAAATAAAATAAGAACAATAATTTGTATGGTATATAAATTATAATGATATTAAAATAATAACTAAAACGTTAAATATAACTTAAAACATTGACTTGCACAAATGAATTTACGAACATAATATACATTTTTTAATATGCTGCTTTTGAACTCCCGTACTACAAAATATTACATTTAATTTTATAATACAAATATTATATTATATTATTACAAAAGTTGTAGAGAATTTAATCCTCTGAAATACTCGCGGAGACCCTACTGTAGGTAAGTTTTGACACAAATTTTAGGGTTTCAATAACGTTGATACCACCAAAGTACAATTTAAAGGATATAATACTGTTTTGAGTTATTTTTCTTGTATGACAGCTGCTCATACTGCTCATCGTTGCCTAAGTTCACTGTTCTACGTCAGCAGAAATATACCTTATGGGTTTTGCTTTCGTTGAGAGTATTGAAATTGAAATACACAATTTTTGCTGAATAAAAAGCCGTAACTTTTTTCTTGCTTTACTTTATTCCTTTATTGTCTTCGTAAATACGGAGACGCCGAATCGATTTTTCTTTTCACAAAGGTTTAATTTTCTTCTCTTCATCTACAAAAACGATACGATTTCATGGATGGTAAAGGTTTTCATATCTCAACTTGGCAACAGGTTGCTTGCGGGCCCATCACGTGACGACCACGTGGCCATTTGTTTTGATGGTACCGGGAGACCATAGATGAGCAGGACATTGCTTTCGCATGCGAGTAGCAATAGCTTCACACAGCAACATATAAATCATTCTGTGGTATTCAGCAGAAGAGACAGGTGACGCGTGACGTCACGATTTTCCGTTGCAACAGGAGATCAGGTTTGAATGGAGCTTATATTTGAATCAAAATTATCAGTATCAGTATAACTTGCAAGTATATTAAACTCTGTTTTACTGGCAAAAGGATAAAACTGTCATGTTTACACCATAAAATAGTTTAAACCTTGGCAGGTTTCACAAGCATTCTAATCACATGTAAGGACACTACATATATAATAACTGGAATACGGGGCTTTAAAGAAGTGTTTGCTTTACGCTGACTTGAAAAAATTAAGTTCTCAATTCGTCGAAATTTTCTTTTTATGTACGTTTCACCCGTAGCTCAAATATGCCTGGATATATATTTTTTTATTTGTTTGAAAGGGTATACGTTAAAGGCAGTCTCATAGTCATCAGGTCGGGATCTGATAATGGTATCCTTGAGGACATGAGGGGTTTTCTAAAATTTCGTAGTTAATTTTAACGTTTATCTTATTTGTCGTAAAGCTGCGCTAAGAGAGGTTTGGAGTAGATCTGATGAGTAGTAGACGAGTGTGACGAGTAAGGCATTGCGTTGAATTACGAGCTTATTATCATTCAATCAGTAGGTCCCCATAGAATAGTGTCGACGACACAACAGCATTTTCATCTATGTGTACAAGCTAACGATTGAAACGGGTAAGGGAAAAGGTGCAATGTGGTGCAAATACCAGGAGGTCAGACATGAATAGAGCTTAGAAGTTTGGCATCAGTACCGCTTGTGAGTATATTAGGCTCCCTTTAACACGAAGATGCCGAATATTATAAAATTGTCATGATATACTTTTGAGGAATTAGGTAAATCTTTAATTGCATGCAAAAAAAATCAATCAAACCTAAAAAAAAAACAGTTCTGGACCCCAAAAATGCGTTTGTAGTATCCATAATACTTCTCGGCCACCAACAGCGACTTTAATATAATAATGCGATCATTACAGTCAAAAGCAACGCAAATAGCAACAAGGAAGCTAGTTGTAGACTTTTGTTTCAATAAAAAAAAACTTGTAGCTCAAATATGCCTGGACCGATTTAATATTTTTATTTGTTTGAAAGGGTATACTTTAAAGGCAGTCGCATAGTCATCAGGCCGGGATCTGAAAATGGTAACCTTGAGAGCATGCGGGGTTTTCTAAAATTTCGTAGTTAATTTTAACGTTTATCTTATTTGTTGTAAAGCTGCGCTAAGAGAGGTTTGGAGTAGATCTGATGAGTAGTAGACGAGTGTGACGAGTAAGGCATTGCGTTGAATTACGAGCTTATCATCATTCAATCAGTAGGTCCCCATAGAATAGTGTCGACGACACAACAGCATTTTCATCTATGTGTACAAGCTAACGATTGAAACGGGTAAGGGAAAAGGTGCAATGTGGTGCAAATACCAGGAGGTCAGACATGAATAGAGCTTAGAAGTTTGGCATCAGCACCGCTTGTGAGTATATTTAGCTCCCTTTAACAAGACGATACCGAATATTATAAAATTGTCATGATATACTTTTGAGGATTTAGGTAAATCTTTCATTACATGCAAAAAAAAACAATCAAACCTAAAAAAATACTTCTCGGCCCCCATTAGCGACTTTAATATAATACGATCATTACAGTCAAAAGCAACGCAAATAGCAACAAGGAAGCTAGTTGCAGACTTTTGTTTCAATAAAAAAAAACAATATTGTTACCCGTAGTAGCTCAAATATGCCTGGACCGATTTAATTTTTTTATTTGTTTGAAAGGGTATACTTTAAAGGCAGTCTCATAGTCATCAGGTCGGGATCTGATAATGGTATCCTTGAGAGCATACGGGGTTTACTAAAATTTCGTAGTTAATTTTAACGTTTATCTTATTTGTTGTAAAGCTACGCTAAGAGAGGTTATATATTTATCTTTCAATCAATAGGTCAGACTGCACTACAGGATAGCCGAATTGTAGAAATAATTTTGGAACGAAAAATTGTTAACGATTTCAGAACGAATGCTTTTTTTTTTTTCGGATGAATGAATGTAAAAAGGAATGTAATGCTCTCACGACGACGCCATATTGCTGTACAGTTTAAGATTTTCTACGTGCATAATTAAATTCTAAAAGTAATATAAAAAGTGTTGTTATTTAGACCTCCTCTACATAATTCCATAGAATAGTGTCGACGACACTTATACATATATGTGTACAAGCTAACGATTGAAACGGGTAAGGTGCAATGTGGTGCAAATACCAGGAGGTCAGACATGAATAGAGCTTAGAAGTTTGGCATCAGTACCGCTTGTGAGTATATTAAGCACCCTTTAACAAGAAGATGCCGAATATTATAAAATTGTCATGATATACTTTTGAGGAAGTAGGTAAATCTTTAATTACATGCAAAAAAAAACAATCAAATCAAAAAGAAACAGTTCTGTACCCCAAAAATGCGTTTGTAGTATCCATAATACTTAATAAATACTTTCATGTAATAATACGATCATTACAGTCAAAAGCAACGCAAATAGCAACAAGGAAGCTAGTTGTAGACTTTTGTTTCATTAAAAAAAAGCAATATTGTTACCCGTAGCTCAAATATGCCTGGACCGATTTATTTTTTTTATTTGTTTGAAAGGGTATACTTTAAAGGCAGTCCCATAGTCATTAGGTCGGGGTCTGATAATGGTATCCTTGAGAACATGCGGAGTTTTCTAAAATTTCGTAGTTAATTTTAACGTTTATCTTATTTGTTGTAAAACTACGCTAAGAGAGGTTTGGAGTACATCTGATGAGTAGTAGACGAGTGTGACGAGTAAGACATTGCGTTGAATTACGAGCTTATTATCATTCAATCAGTAGGTCTCCATAGAATAGTGTCGACGACACATAACAAGCATTTACATCTATGTGTTCAAGCTAACGATTGAAACGGGTAAGGGAAAAGGTGCAATGTGGTGCAAATACCAGGAGGTCAGACATGAATAGAGCTTAGAAGTTTGGCATCAGTACCGCTTGTGAGTATATTAGGCTCCCTTTAACACGAAGATGCCGAATATTATAAAATTGTCATGATATACTTTTGAGGAATTAGGTAAATCTTTAATTGCATGCAAAAAAAATCAATCAAACCTAAAAAAAAACAGTTCTGGACCCCAAAAATGCGTTTGTAGTATCCATAATACTTCTCGGCCACCAACAGCGACTTTAATATAATAATGCGATCATTACAGTCAAAAGCAACGCAAATAGCAACAAGGAAGCTAGTTGTAGACTTTTGTTTCAATAAAAAAAAGCAATATTGTTACTTGTAGCTCAAATATGCCTGGACCGATTTAATATTTTTATTTGTTTGAAAGGGTATACTTTAAAGGCAGTCGCATAGTCATCAGGCCGGGATCTGAAAATGGTAACCTTGAGAGCATGCGGGGTTTTCTAAAATTTCGTAGTTAATTTTAACGTTTATCTTATTTGTTGTAAAGCTACGCTAAGAGAGGTTATATATTTATCTTTCAATCAATAGGTCCCCATAGAATAGTGTCGACGACACATAACAGCATTTACATCTATGTGTACAAGCTAACGATTGAAACGGGTAAGGGTAAAGGTGCAATGAGGTGCAAATACCAGGAGGTCAGACATGAATAGAGCTTAGAAGTTTGGCTTCAGAACCGCTTGTGAGTACATATATTAAGCTCCCTTTAACAAGAAGATGCCGAATATTATAAAATTGTCATGATATACTTTTGAGGAATTAGGTAAATCTTTAATTACATGCAAAAAAAAACAATCAAACCTATAAAAAACAGTTCTGGACCCCAAAAATGCGTTTGTAGTATCCATAATACTTAATGAATACTTTAATGTAATAATAGGATTATTACAGTCAAAAGGAACGCAAATAGCAACAAGGAAGCTAGTTGTAGACTTTTGTTTCAATAATAAAAAGCAATATTGTTACATTATAGAAGATTTTTAGAAAATATGTACGTTTACGATTTCTTTTATAAACTTGCGTTTATAAATGAGAGCTATAACTAAAATAATAAAATAAAATAACTAACAAATTAGGTACAAGCAAATTTCATAACAGGAAATTAAGATCAGGTAATTTCTATAACGGAGGGGATATTATTATTCAATAAAACCTTATTATATTTTGTAGCCGTAGCCGTTTTTACAGGTAGTATTTTCATTTCAATAAAAATAGCATTGCCTGGGATGAAAAATCCTTGTATATACAGCTATTGACATATAAAAATGCCACCTCTCGACTCGGAAGAACTTTTTATGTACGTTTTATAGGAGAAATAATGAATCAACATAGAAGTTATAAACACGTTTAATACTATGGCTACAAAGCATTTACGAAGTTTTCACTTATTCACACAAATAATTGCCCTAATACTTTTTGAAAAAAAGTTTGGTAAAATATCTAAAATTTTCCTGAAGTCTAACGACGACTGATGAAACAGGTTGTCAGCAGAAACCTAACAAATCAAAACTTGTCCTACTAATTTATAGTACAAAAAGAGAGAAGGGCTAATTATTTTAATAATCGAAAATAAAACTTAGTGTTGAACAACTCCGAATGACATAAAAAAAATAGTTTAAGTTTTTCAGAAGACTCAACAACATTTTTTTTATTTTTAAGCTCTAAAGATTAGCCTAGGTAATAAAGCTGAAATTTTTAGCTCAGAGTTAAGATGCTTTTGCCCTGAATCCAGATGCACGTGGTATCCTCCATTTTATTCATCAGCATCTCACTATGTCTCTTCACATTCATGTTCCCTTAGTAGCAGATTGTGCGGTTATCGATTGGAGCGCTTGACGCGCTTTCATTTTGCTGTTGCATGAATAACTAGCAGAAGGTGAAAGGATTTCAATGCTCCTCTTTATATCCTTTGATGTCCTGGTACATTATATTTATAGCGCATGTGCGATTACTGCGCGTACTTTCTTGCATAAGGGATACGTTTGGTAAATAAAAATAGGTAAAAAAACTTTTTAAGTTAAACGGTTTTATGTGAAACATACATTGCAATGTTTAAGATAAGTGTACTAAATACGAAAAATAATAAATTAATAGATACAGTCGTGGGAATTATAAACATATGCATAGACTAGACTAAAATAGAACCGTGGGGCACGTCAATTGTCTACAAATTATCGACTTAATGTGCGATAGAAGAATCGTTTAATTCGTCGTTAGGCAGTTGGCAGACGGTGAGGAAATTACTTACTTACTATTTTCTTGCTCATGGATATTCCAATAGTTATCTAGTTACTTAGTAATCTCGTAATAACTTTAATAGAAAAGTCTTGCCCACACCAGCTCCTCCTGAAAATAATATTTTTAAACGTTCTTCAGCACCTGACATTTGATTTTGTATGGACTGGGTAACTAAGGAAAAAAAATCCTTTTGTCCTGCATTCATAGACTGCTTAGCCTGTAAGAACTGGTCTTCATTCATTGGCAAATAAGGAACTTCTTCTTCATGGTCTACTTCCATCGGCTCTGCGTGTTCCAGTATCTGAAATGCGTGTACTTGCGCGAATGCATTTTCAAGCTGCCTGTCACGTTCACGATATATTTCCAAGTAGGCATTTGTTTGTCTTAAACTTTCTTCGTTGGCGAGAAACGCATCTCTGGCACTACTAAATTCTCCTAAAAATTCGGCCTCATTGCGATACGGCATATACTGGAGTAGTAAACTGTAATAATATGACTCTGGATCAGAAGTTGCCACGAAGTTAGGTACCCGTACCACAGCTGGCGTGTTTCTAATAGTCATTTTGGTGTTGTCTGTTAAAGACGCCTTCTTGTTGTTTGCTCGTGCGGTGCATAAGCACCGGTATCGATGCTCCCTTCATTTATAACTGGCGGTTTTGTGTAGTGTAGCTCAAATAACATCGCAAATTCTATGAGACGCATATTGTTAAAATCATAGTTGGGGTGCTCTGCTGGTCGCTTTTCATATCGTTCGAAAATATTGGCACAATATCCTGCTGCTTGACCAGCTTCATTGAACTTCAACACTTTATACCTTTGTTCCGCTTTACGAGTATTGACAAAAATTGTTTTTCTCGAGCTGTCACGCATATTCAAATGGCATAGCCTGAATACGCATTCGCAGGCTGAAACTTGACGTTCTCTTAATATGCGCATGCATATTTTAAACAGCTTACGCGAGACGTCAGTTTCTTCTCTTCTAATTTGTTGAATAGCTCGAGATACTTCACCATCTAGGTTTGTAGGTTCTGATTTTGACACGTATTTAGCGATGTAATACACAATCGACTCATTTGTACCACACGGTTGTATATCCATATTGGCTTTCCACATTTTTAGCAAAGCAGGACTGTAATTATTTACCCAACCATCTTCCCTTTTTCTTTTCAGAACGCAAATGCGACCACCGTTGTAGATGAATTCGTTAGATGAAGGATCAATTTTATTTTACTTGTTGAGACATTTCATTTGATACCCATATTAATGGGATTAATAAAACCTAAATTATCCGCCATTTTGTAGCGGCGGCCATCTTGAATTTATAATGATAATGAATAAACATAATTGTATTGTCACCAAAATCCAAAGTGTACACAAAATTTCAGATTAATCGGTTGGCAGGAAGAGGGTGAAATTTGAATTACTAAATTTGACCCAAGAATAAATAAAACCGTTTAAAAACAAACGAGGTGAGCTAAATAAAACCGTTTAAAAACGATACCGCCGTTATGAAACTAACTATATAATAACTGACTAAGCTACCAGGCCGGCAACTGGCTTGTCTGTTCAGTAAATAAAAACAAGACTTGCAAGCATACATTTCGTTTCGTTTCACATTTCATTTCAATTTATTTCATTCCATCTCGTTTCTCAACGCAACGACGATTTTACTCTACTAGGAGTCCAGAAGTGAAAGCAATACAATCAGTCGAAATGCACTGGAGTCGTTATGATTGAGAACACTCATGTATTACCTATCTTTGTCTGACGTTAGTTGATAGATATGCATTTCTGTTAAAATTAAACAGGACAGATATACTTTTGACTATTCCACTTTCATCTTTCACCCCACCGGGGTAGTTTTACTCGTTTATTTTTTGTTACTGAATTTGCTCGTCACCCCAGTATCGGTCGTCAAATCAACACAAAAGATAGTATATCAACTAGAGTTTTTGCAGTCCTAGTACCAATGAATTTTTGTGTAAATTTTTATACCTCCCCGTAAATAAAATTCGAACTGTTTTCCTCGGTTACTTTTCTAGGTTTTTCTTATTCTTTGTTTAAATTATTTGATGTCGCGGGTATTTATTAGTAAAAAAAACATAGGTATATCTAGCATACAAACATATCACAATACAATCTCCTAATCAGGTATCGAATAATGGTGGAAATGCTTACTTAAATATTGCAGACTATTTATTTGTAGTAGCTGTTTTCTTAATGTATTATTATACTCTCACTTTCCATAATGCGTCGGTATGGCGGTTATTGTATTGCCACGCAACTAATCAATTCGTGCGTCTAGATACTAGAGCAGCAGGAACGTGAAGATATATCATGTTTGGTGTGAAGCTGACATAGAATTTTGAATGAAAAAATACTCAATGTGATTTCAACATGCCGTAAATTAAAAGGAAAAGCCAATAAAGATATTCTATTAAGAAAATAAAACAAATTCAAGTGGTTAAAATACGTTTTCTTATATTCATCGCTTCTTAAATATATCAAAAAATATTTTTTTGTGACTTTAATATTATTTCCCATCTTGGATTTTTTTTAACCTAGTTGTATTTCGTTACTCGACTACATATAAATTTCTCTTGTATGTTTTTATATGATATTACAAAATAATTACTAATTTGGTGTTGAATGACATAATCATGAAAATAATTAAGAATTCACAGAAAATTAAATTCTACCAGACGTTGGTTTCTTGCTCTGTTGAGAATAGTCTTTATAAACGCATGATGTCACCGGGCGGCGGTACAGGGAAAATGAGATGTTAAATACTAGGCGCCCATAAGGACCAGGGTTACTAAAGTAAATACGAGTAACATCCTTAAATAGCCGCCTGCAGTTCAAAATAAAATCTTATAATGGTACTCAAGAAGGTGTTGTGGTGGCGCTGCCTCCGTACAGGTTTGGGTATACAGCCTCATCGGTGGCAGCCTCATTAATTGTAAATATTTTCTTATCGATTTTGAACTTGGCATCTAGTCGAAAAAAACAAAAAAAATCTCATGTCACAAAATTTTCATCTCGTATTGTTATGTTCACGTTTCTCCTTCTATGCAAATAATATATTCCCTGTACATAATACAAATTTTTATTCGAAATAGCTGTAGGTGACCTCTAACCCCTAAAGAGATTACCGCTTTAGCACAGTATTTACATATAAAAGGTTGGTTGAGTATTACACTACGTTACATTACACTACGTTTGCTCACTGTTTGCTACTTCAAATTTTATTGTAATTTAATTCTGGTCACTCATCACTCACGTCATTGATTTAAATGACAAGACTTATTCTTTTAAAAATTGCATTGGCATTTACCTGCGTAGGGGAGTTTGAATCTGACAACTCTTAAATACAAACCCGTTTACAGATACGCAAGGCCGCCAGCAATACTTCCCCTCGTTTTGTCGGTGACCTTGGTGGCCACCTGGCCACTACAACGTGTACGCATTTTATTCCCCGAAAATTAATTTACTCGGTAGGTAAATCAAAATTTGCACTTTTGTACACCAGCATTATCTTTGACATTAAAAAGATAAACATACTCAGATTATCTCAAGACATAACAGAATTCTAATTTCGTAAAGTAACTAGCGTAGGAAGACTGTAAATGTAGCACCATATTAGTTTTATTGAATCCTGTTTTCATATAATGTGCAATAAAGAATATTCTATCAACGTATCTAGAGTATTTAGGGAATATTTTAAGACAGTACTCCCGTAGTATTCTTTTATTATAACATAATATTATAAATCTATCTCACCTGATGACTATTCAAGTTTTATTAATATGCCACCTCAACAATATTCCTTTCATCTATTGCTTTTCTCTAGAAGTTTAATTTATAATATAATAACAAAATGTACAAACTAGCGACCTTCCCCGGCTTCATTACAATTATAACGCAATTGCGACATTGCAGGCAATTTTCAATAAATCACTCATCAGCATAATAAGCGATTATAAGTAATACTATTATTCGATTTAGTAACTTAAACTGTCTAACGACATGGAATAGAATATAATAGATTTGCCAATCTCTTGCTGTTCTGTTGCGCTGCTTTTTAACTAATAGAATTTACATTATTATTGCATTATACTTTTAATCACTAAGTATTTTTAAAATTATTAGTAGAGTTACTATATTCTAAATATATGATTTATAAAATTTACTATTATAAGGCGATCTTTTTAGTTTCACCTTACAAGTCTATTCAATAAGTCTAAGTAAAAAATTTCGATTGGTTAATCGCACTATAATAGGTTGTTTTTTGAGATGCAATTTTAGGGGATGCACGAAACAGAAGCGGTATTTTCGCCATACATCAAGCAGGCGCATTAGCTCAGCCAGGATAGAGCGCCGAGTCCGGGGTTGAGACTCGGTGGTCGTGGGTTCAAGTCCCGCATGCTGCCTGCATTTTTGTATAATTTATTAGCACTTTATGCAAATAACTGTGAATAAGTTCTTAAAAAATAATAAGAAATGGTTCATTATAATTTTAATTTATCATTTAACACTATTGTATTATTTATTAATGATTTGTTATCTACAATGCCTTCTTAAATGTATCAGAGCGGAAAGAATAATTTAGTTGAAAAAAAATCCTACAGAAGATTACATTTTTGCAAGTTTGTAGTCAATATTAATCACTGCCTTTTATCTACACAACCCATCTCTTTTAATGTTTAAGCTGACAATGCTTAACGTAGCTTAATATTTTGTGAATGAAATGTTTGGACAAAAAGAACTATGTAGGTATATTAATATTACTGTTTCACAAAATATTGTAATTTAAGTTACATTTTAGACTATATAAAATCAGTCTGCTACTTTAATGCGACACTTGTATAAATTTATGCTAGTGCCATCCGACGGAATTTTACGGCAATTTATAATCTTCCCCTTCCTAGTTAGTTTATGTGTCGATCATGGAGGGAGCCAGTGTCGTGATCGTGGATTTCTTGAACACAAATAATTGTAGACTACAGGTTGATAAGTCAGTTTGTTAGTTACTTATTAGTCTTTATGTTTATCATAAAAAATATTTTTATTACTAGTAAGTATTAAGAGATTTTAGTACTGACATTTTTATTTAATATATACATCAAGTTGTCTCAAAGCTGATGTAAGACTACTAATATTTTAATTTGGCGCCCAACATGGGTCACATACCCCCTAAAATTAATAGTTTTATGCTGTGCCGACAGATTACAGAGATAAGTGGAGTTTATCTTCCGCTTCCTAGTTAGTTCATGTGTCAATCACGGAGGGAGCCACAGTCGTGATCGTGACTTTTTTGAACACAAGTAGTTATAATAGACTACACGTTGTTAGTTATTTATTAGCTTTTATATTCATCGTCAATATTTTTTTTACCAATATGAAATGATTTTAGTACTTATTTTTTTCACTTTTTTTGTTCTTGGGCGAGAGATACAGACAGACATTGATGCCATTTTAAGAACATTTCTTACTATATCCTGATTGATGGTCTTTTCCAGGATGCTCTCACTTCCCGGGTTTTCTCTAACTTTATAGCCTCATTGTGAACACTAGGTATCTCTAGAGTTTGACTTCCGGAGTCGGTGAATAAAATTATGAGATTATAAAGATTTTAGTTGCGCGATATGCAAACTTACAAATTAGATCTAGCTGGTCTAAATTACTCAATGAAATACCAGCTTTTCTTTTTGTTTCTGATTTTGTACATTTTTTTTGCTAGTTTGACCGCGTATCGCTATTTGCCATTGCTGATTGGAGATTACTGCATCATGTCTACCCTTACAAGTAAAAAGCGATGGATTTATCTGGGTGCATCAATTTTTTGATATTCGAACAATAAAAAGTGATTAGTAGTTTAATTTTAAAGAAACGATTTTTGATTTGGTAGCGATCATGGTATTGAGACTAGTCTATTCTAGATTATTTATTATGTTATTGATTCTTCTGAAAGCTTCGTAAACAAACTGCTCTGCTATTCTATGATCTCTTGGTAGTTCCACAACAATTTGCCGCGAGACTGTCTCGCGGGAGAGCCTTGCAACCACTTGTTGATATTTCTTACTTGACTGAAATATGCACGTAAACATTCAAACCCTTGCCCAGTTATGGTCTCCCAGTACGAGCATAACAAGATGTCACGTGGTGACCACCTGTTGAGCCAAAGGAAAGTAAACAACCTCGTTGAAGAAGGTGGCGGATAATTTGTACAAATTTCACGTAATTTGTAAAGTTTAATTGTAAATATATTGTTGTTCAGTTTAGTTTTTATTGAATAAATTAACAATGCTAATATATTTGTAATTATATTATTAATGATTGGTAAGTCTTGTGCCTATTACGTATTGCAATACAATGAATACTCCTGTCACTTTGTGTGTGTCGTGTCGGTGTGAGATATTTCCATGTGTGTGTGTGCGAGAGAGAGCGCAGGTTGCAGCTACATTTTAAACCCTACGATGAATGATGTCCTGGTACTGCGAATCTATTATTAGATTTTCTTGGCACAGAGCCATACCCTTATTGATTTTTTACCCGTACGTAATATTAAACGCAGGTAGGGCAACCGTATTCAATAATCATCGTGACAAATGAGTTTGGATTAGTTTTTAAATGATAAAATAAATTCTTTTCAAAAACCATTAAAAATTCATGCTACTGATGTTACAATGTACCTATATATCTATACTTATAGTAAATCGGAGACGTATTTAAGGATTCCTCATAAGCGATAGCATCGATAGCGGTGCCACTAAGTTTGCTTTTTATGAGACAAATAAGTGCCGGGTTTGTTCTGGCTGTGCTATTATTACTACTAGTTTTAAATTAGATATTATTTAGTACCATATATATTTTCATTACTATTATAATATTTATCATAATATACACACATTATTTACATTACTATATTGTTATATCACGTATGCATCATGAATCATACATGAAATATATTTAAAAAGTAACTATTAGGGGGTGATAAGTGATCGATACTAATGCCAAAAATGCAATCAGTAAAATCAATAGGAGCAGAGTAGTGAAGTGAAATGTTGAGAAAACGGGAGAAGTTACTCCATTTTTTAAGCTTCCGTAGCGTGTGCAGCCTTAATGGTTAAAGCTACACAGAAATCATGTATGACAGAAATCTTATCCTTAAAATTATATAAAAAATATTCCTTGACAGCATAATATGTCTATCTTTAATGGTTGACTCACAATAACACGTGTAACTCCCGAGCTCTTAGCAGTTCGGAGCTTTCTGAATATATTTGTCTACTCTTACGTTTACAACACTCTCACTTATCACTTATTTAAAAAAGTTAGCATTATTATCTATTCAATAAAATTAAAAAAACACATTTAAATCGGTATAGAAACACCAAAGTTATAAATATGATATACGCTATTAACAAACCCTACTTATCAGCGTGACTTTGTCCTTAAAAAGTTTTTAGATTTATTTTATGAAATAGGTATTTGTTGTTTTGGTACATAGTGTTTAAAATATAAATAATTTTAGTAGTAGAATTTTAGATACCGGTAGGTAAGTTTTGGATAAATTATGTTTAGTTTTTTTATTAAGTAAATTAATAAAGTAGGTACTTTTTATAAATTATAAGTACCTATAGGTATTTTTATTTATAGCAGTTATAGGATTTTATTATTTTGTGAAGTAGGTAGGTTTAGGCAGATAGTATTTGTTATAAGTTGTGCGTACCTACATATATTATTTATTATTTAGTATAGTGCAATCCGGTCGGTTTACGGTGACGTAAAAAATATAATTATGAAATAGAGACAATTCTTGGCTATGCAAAATACTTATCTAAACGTAACGGATCTGTACCATTTTAATCAACATCAAAGATCCTAGCACTGCGTCTTACAGTAATATTATTGCAGGTGTGGAAGAGAGACGCCGCTCTACGGCATGTACTGGCCTGGCTTGCTTCCACAACTGCTAAAATATTACTTTCAGAGGTGGCAGTAGCAGTCTCTCTATCTTTTAAATTTCAGTCTGTAGCATCCTTTGCTTCATGTTTCCCTAGTAGCAATTTAACTCTCTGTCCTTATTCTTGCAGTCTCTCTCCTTCTTTCAAAGTTTTCAATAACGTTGTGCGAGTTTACTTAATGACTAAAGACTGAAACTGAAAAAGCAAACATTTATTTGACCAATTTTGATGCTAAAGAATTGGTTAACAAAATTAGTGTATGAAAAACAATGAATTATCACTGCAGTGAGACAGAAATATAACTATAATTATATAACTAGAAAGTTACATATTTACAATGTGTCGAAAAATATGTCGTCATCTCCGTCAATAGCGGGAAAAACCCAGGAGGCTGGCGGCATTACCCCGTTAAAGGGCAATTTGCGCAAAATACAATGTATTATGTTAAATTCTATTAGACATGGCAATCAAATAAGAAACTAGAACAACTTCGTCTAAACCTATCCACATTTATGTTACAATAAGCAGGATTTATATTTTGAACGACCGATGTGTAATATTTTTTACTTTTCATTGCATGTGTACGTAAAATCTCGAGTCCACTGCTTTTAAAAGCCGGTCAATACTTATTCATAAATATGTAGATGAAAACATAACCACTTGAGACGCCTATTTTTCCTTTAAGACCTTGATAAAAAACAGTGACAAGTTTGTTTATCAATAACATTCGGCAATAACTGTAACTAATAAACAAACGTTTTAACTCGGTGTACCGCTTCAATTGCTACTTAAGCTATGTAAGCATTATCAGAGGGCCTGCCACCATGTCTTTCAGTAATCCTATTGCAAGTTTGGGAAAAAGACGTCGCTCTTTGTCATGTGCCGCTGTCACGCTTGCACAAACTACAATAAAATTACTTTTAGAGGTGGCAGTAGCAGGGTCTCAACCTTATAAATTTCAGTCTGTAGCATCCTTTGCTTCATGTTTGCCTAGTAGCAATTTTGAACTCTATCTCCTTCTTCTTGCAAGCGCTATCTCTCTCCATTTCGAAGGTTTCATTCACCTTGTATAAGTTTAGAGTATATTTAATGAAAAATGACTGAAACTGAAAACAAAATGACATTTATTTGACAAATTTCGATGCAAAAAAATTGGTTAACAAAAATAGTGTATGAAAATACAATGTATTATGTTAAATGCTATTTATTATACATGGCAATCAAATAAGAAACTGGACGTATCCACATTTATGTCTCAAACAGCAGGATTTATGTTTTGGATGACCAATGTGTAATAATATTTATTTTTCATTGCATTACTACGTAAAAAATAAGAAAAGATCGAGTAAGTAAATAAAAAATAACAAATTGAGACGGATAGAACTTAGTCAAAAGTTGGTTTATCAATATCATCCGACAATATCGGTACTAAACAGACGATTTAATTCGGTGTACCGCTACTAGTGATACTTAAGCCATAGTAAACATTATCAGTTGGCCTGCCACCACGTCTTACGGTAATGTTATTGCAGATGTGGAAAAGAGATGTCGCTCTATGGCGTGTGCCGCTGTCACGCTTGCACAACTTACTTTAATATTACTTTAAGAGGGGGTAGTAGACCCTCAACCTTTTGAATTTTAATCTGTATTATCTTTTGCTTCATGTTTTCTTAGTAGTTGGTATGAACTCTATCTCCTTCTTCTTGCAAGCGCTCTCACTCTATCTGTTAAAAGTTTTTACTGTAAACTTCTTAAGCCTCCTCGACGTTTTATTTATATACTTTTGTTTAATTATAACTATAAATGTTATATTATTAATTTATTAAAGCCTAATTTATACTTACTCCCTTAATCGACTTAATTTCCTGTTGTTTACGTTTACTTGTTTTTTTTTGCTTCACTGTCAATCTTTGTTTACAGCTCTTTTATAGAAAAGTAAACGCTCTGAGGTATTTTAATTTTATGTAGGTAATGTAAAAAGTTACTAGTAGTAGGTAACTATACGCAACCGTTATACTATTTAAACTGAAAATTAAGATAAATATCTTGATTTTGGTGTCAAAGTAAACTTCTTGATCTGAAACTTGCAAATGTCATAAAATTTTGAGCTGTAATATCGACAACTTCGCGAGGTTTCCAATTTACGAGTAATATAACCGGTCCGCGACTTGCATATTGTATTGTATCATAAACCTCAGGCAATACTGCATATTTATGTAGGCACATAGGTTTTTTAACCGACTGTCTAGAGGAGGTAATGAATTTTCGAATACATACTGCAGCACTGTTGCTTTTTTATTAGTATTATATTAAGATGGTTGTATGAAAAAATGATACCTTAAATGAGCTAGACTTGATTGTAAGAGCAATGCAATGTGCTGCACTATATTACGTTATTCTGTGCTAATCACCACATATTATAAAACAAAGTCCTCGCCGTCTCTATCTGTCTGTCTGTTTGCGATAAACTCTAAAACTACTGCACCAATTTTTAGTAAGTATATAATTGATTAGGTTTTTGTATATATTGACTAGAATATAATGATAGTTGTAGGAAAGTTATAATATTTTCTACGGCTATAACCGACATTCGCGCAGGCGAAGTCGTGGGCGACAGCTAGTTTTAAATAAATACTTTAAAATAACCTATCGTTATTCTATAAGCACTATCAAAAAAATGAAGGAACTTATAATATCCCGTTATCTGTAAGAGATCGCTCTTAGCGATAAGACCGCCCATTGTGGCACCATGTAACTTTTATGTCTGTCAAATCTGTTTCTTATGTGGTGTGCAATAAAGAATATTCTATCTATCTATCTATCTATTTTGATGATTTTACGTACTACACTAAAACCAACATAAATGAATACTAAAAATAAATGTATAATAGTCGTGTTTGGTAACAAAATAAAGGTCTTGAACTAAAATAATCTAAAGTGACAATTTTTACTAATGATAATGCAGCGATTAGTAAGAATATGCTTAGATTAACTACTGTATCTGTATACGTGTGGGTATAACCTCCGTAAATATCGATCGATCTACACGAGGCGATGCGCGGCGTTGCCTGAACCTGATTCTCATAAAAGGCGATCAAAACCTACTTTTTCTAATTGCGGGCAGTTGTTGTCATTATAACCACTTAACATTCGGTTAGTAGAGCTCAAGACCTTTATTTTGACACCAAACACGATAGCAATATAATAATTTTAATTTGTTTATATGTAACTTATTCTCAAAGCGTTCTCTGTATTTAAAACAAGTTGATTCGAATAAATATAGGTACTTAATTTGAGTGTTTAGAAATTTGGGTACTAAAACTAGTCTATAAGATTTCAGTTTTTAGTAAAAAAAACCTAACTAGGTACTAGCAAACATGGTTAATCACAATTATAATATGTAGTGCACTCTTTATTTTGTATAACATCATTATATCGAGATGTAGATTTTTGATGCAGTATGAATGAATCTAATTTTAGCAATGACGTTAGTAAAGATTCTTGTTTATAACTATTTCCCCTAAACATACACAAAAAGTTCTTTGTTTGTATCCCAATGGAAATCCTCATGGACTAATCTCCGGAAGATGACGGAGGGATGTGCCGGGCACTATCAGCTAAAAACACTGGAAAGTAAACTTAGAAGTCCTGCGCTACGTCACACGCGTAGATAATAAAATAAATAAAATAATTAATTAATAGCGACGTCGGCGTGGAGTAGAACTTGTCGCTGAAGCTCGACGCGACTGCAGGTGCCGGCGCTGGCCCTCGGTCCGGCAGCTGTGAGGCAGAGCTCAACGACAAGCCTGTAGATGGTGGGCGTGCTGTTCTGCTTATAATTATTTAATTTCATTTTTTTATCATGTTTATCATCTTGACATTATTACTTACTTTATACAGTCGAATAAGTATAATATATAGGTAATAAAAATAAATAATGTAATATGAACAGGTAAATTTGCGCGTTGACAAGTTTTTTTTTAACATAATATATATAAGGGTTGGTATGGGGTAGGTATGTAATAACTTTGATTGCGTTTCCGAAATAGGAGTTTAATTAATTAATATTTTACAAAAATCAGATGTAGAAATTACAATATAATTGTGATAATATTCACCTAAAATAGGAGAAACAACATTCAAAGCTTTTTTCACCAGCAAATTGAAATTAAATTGACAACTCCTGTCACAGGTTAAATAAAATTTTAAACCATAGAGGTTTCTGACACTCATAAAAAAAACAAACCTAATAAAGAGGTGGTACTCTTTACATATATATAATCGATAGGTTCTTTCTATTCATTTGTTTAGGACGTGCATTTGAAAGTTTTTAATATATATCAAAAAAATCTCTCACCAACCAACCAAATTACAATAATGATATTGTAAGAATGGTTCACGTCTTTTTGCTCTCGTGAAAGAAGCCAGTGCGTTTTTATGGAAGTCTTTGCTACCAGGGCAGCATAAACGTGAGCGGTGTTCGCTGACGCAAATATGACGTCACTTGCAATACGCAGTGACGTCGTCGTCTACTCTTTTCAGACGTCAGAGGTCAGAGCTTTTTCATAACCAGAATTCATGTCATAGAATATGTTTATAAACGTTATCTTTTTAAGAACTATTGCAGATTTTGTAATGTAAATCAATAAAGAAAAGTAAAGGGTAGTTAATTTAAGTTTTATATATTTAAATGATAGTTATATTATTATATGATAGTTAATAAAAAAAATGTGTTTTACGTAACACTGTTTTGGTTCAAACATACAGTTGTTATTATTATATTATAATTTATTAATTTCCGGTGTTATTCAGCTCTTTCCAAAACAGAAGGGCAGCGATAACATTTGAAAAGGATATTCATCACAGAAAATAAAAAATAAACAAAATAATAAAATTAATGGATTGAACTTTAATTCACTTTTTTGTAACTATTTCCAATATTAAAGCGTTAGAAAAATATTGCCATTAAAACTTAAATTGTTGCATCTTAACTTTTACGAATACAATTAAAAACTTTATCAATTCTTTAAAATCATATCATTTTAATTATAATAACAAAATGATGTAAACTCACTACAAGTCTGTTATTTTTCTTATTAATGTAGTTACATGTTTAAAATCAGTGGTCAATCGATCGGTTTTTATACCCTGCGTGTTTAATCCATTCATCCATTCATTAAGTTACTACGCACACAAAGTTTTCAAAGACTTCACAAATGCGTGAGTTTTGCCAACACCAGTGTTTATATTCTGGCTCGCTTTCTGATACGTCCATCATATGCAAATTCTCGTTATTAGAGCGAGATGGCAACTTGTTTCTCGTTTTGCACAAACGTTGAACGTTAAGGGCGATTTCGATCCCATTTAAACGAGGGGTGCGAGTTGTTACCCCTGACACGAACAAACCTCCTTTGTAAGTCTGATAGCCTGGTACAGCCTGAGCCTACCAAGAAAGCGGCATACGGCTTAAATCCACTTTCTCAGAACACAAGAAAATCATTTTCGTGAAGACGTTCGCTCCTATTGCAACGAAATATTTTTCCGATTTTTAATTATACTTATTTTAAAATCTTATTTGGTATCTTTTACCCACTAACAGGAGTTTTTATTAATAAGCAAGTTATTTAATTTTGTTTTAACCATTGCTTGCGTATTTCTAAACAACAGTTATTTAATCATTTTATTTAAAGTTTTTATAACTAAAAAAATACATTCATATTTAAATACAATTTTAAGGATTAACGTGTATATCTATTAAAATACCTATTTATTTAAGTTCCGTTGTGAATTATTTTCAACGTTCATACATGATTAGTGTGTCTGAAGTATGTACTTTCAAACTCCAGCTAATCTAAATAAACTTCACTTCTGCTCTGAGGTTCATCAGATTCGGTCGGATTCGATTGGGTTCTGAACCAGCCAAGCCCAGAACACCAGGAACACATAAATGAAATGGAAGTTTGGAGTACATCAAATCTCGACATGTTATACTAGAAAAGCATCATTGCAAACGGAACTCTCTTCCAATAGCTGCACTGTTTAAATTTCCATGATCATTCCGCCGACGATCTCATGCGTTTAGATTTGTTTATTAAACGGGTTTAAAAAGCGACCGTAGTTCGAAACTTGTCGGATAAATCTCGACATATCTCTCTTTTATTAGATTCTCAGTTTAAAATTACGATCAATGATAGTGATAAGATACTGTTACTAATTAATGTTATACTATTTTTTATAGTTCGAGATACGTCAGCCTCATAAGAATTAAAATACATCTCCATTTCATTTTTTAATAGAAATTATGATAGAAAATATTAAACAATAATATGTCTCTACATTTTAAACTCGACTAACTACATTAATTATAAATTAAATGATTTATCAATTGCGTTCAACTTCAAGACGCCCACAGTGATAACTTATACATCTGTGCACTCAAAGAATGCCTATTACAATTATTTTAAATGTAAAGCAAATACAAGATACATACAACTGTGCATAGATTACGCATTGTTGTATGTAGCACTTCGTAGCAATTCGTAGCACTACGTAGTGGTTCGTAGCACTACGTAGCAATTTGTAACATCTTGCAAGCAAGCTGTCATAATAAGTTAAGTGTTTTTTTCCACCCGCAACGCAAAGACGGGTCGGCTTAGGATTTAGGTTACTTTTTTGGTAACCAATTTAAGCCTAGGTAACCTTAAAAAGTTGCCGTAGCAAATTTTACCTTAACCATTTATACGGTATCTATAATTTGTCTACAAACACTTGTTTTTGCCCTAGAACCCAATTAATAAGGTGAATCATTTCCCATAGAAGCTCAAATGGCTGACAATCTCGTCCAATTAGCGCGACAGCTTAATTTTTATACCATTATAACGAAATAAATACATTATTCAGATTGTTTTAAGACAAAAAAAATATGTTTGTTTTAATTTCAAACTTAGCTAGTCAATTTATATTTAACTTAAGACAATGTAACGCCCTTTGCGCAACCTAAAAAATGTATTATAATTAAAATTACAGTTTGATTTATGCATTATGATTATAATAATAATTACGTTACGATAATTTGAGCGTTTTTGTACACTACGAGCGCTGCTTTTTATACAATTGATATTGTCAGACGCCGTCTACACGTGTTCTTATAAAACTCAGTTTAATGCTATTTCTTATCATTTGAACTAGATTGAATAGTTATAGTTGACTATTTCAGATAAAGATGTTTGTTTTACATCAAAAATACTAAATATTTAAATTTTAGTATGGGTTAAAGTATAACAGAAAATATTCAAAGGCTTCATAGCACAATCATTGAATAAAATATAATTAAGTTTTTATTAAAATGGATTGCAATTTATTTACAGTGTTTATTGACGCTAAAGGCAATTGCGTTATAAGGTTTTGATCTATATTGACAGGCCCATGATTTCAAAATAAACATTTATTAAAATTAAACACTACAATTCACTACTTGTCTCTAAAGAGTAAATCATTCTAATACACCTTAGCTTTTTTCGTTTATCGTGGCGCGCTCTTGGACTACGCGGCAAGCTGGCAACATTTATAAAGTCGTCGACTCTCGGAGAAACTCCGCGTTTGATACTAGGGCCGCAGAAGTGTAAGGTATTAGATTTATATCAACAACCACCACATGCAGTATTGAAACATGCAACCTAAATCATAAGCCTTAAAGTCTAGTTTCAAAAGCAAACTGTCAGCACTATAAAGGCAGAGAGAAGCCGTTTGGATCAATAAATTGGCGTCAGTGAAGGTTTTTGCAAATTTCTAGTGATTAATAACATGAAGTATATTAATCATAACATACAAAAACACCGTAAGATTATAAACGACGGATATGAACCAGTTATGCGGGTGGCACAGCTGTATCAACAGAGATATTTGTAAAAGAAATAACGCCGGATTATAGGGGAGATGTGGTCGACCTTCACCTAGTTCCTGACGTTGCCGCGTCGTTACATTTCACTCACACACCGACACAAACGCTCACTAATATAAGAAGTGGTGGAAAGGGATATCGACGCAAAAACTAGGGCATTGACTGAGCGTAGTTCTAGTGAGACAAACACTTTTCGATTTTAGTTATAATTATGTGTCTCGTTGAGTATTTTGTTTATGATTTTATTTTGTTTTAGTTTAAAAACCTTAAAAATAATAAAAAAAACCCACTGGGTAGTCTAGCAAATACATCCCGAATTTCAATACATCTATATATAAACTAGGTTACTTATGTGTATGAGTGAGGAGTAATTAAAAAAAAAAGATTTATGTTAAGTTTGTACATAGTTCGTTGTTTTCAACGTTGCACTAAACATTTATGTATATGCCAGTAATATATTTAGATCTTAGAAGTCTCCTTAAAAGATTTAAATATATAGGTATACGACCTCTCCGACATATAAAATATTTAAATAAAATAAAAAGAATAATCTACTTACTTATACATTGTATACCTACATGCATGTTTAAGCAACTCATTTTAGTTATACCTGCAGAAGGCTACCCTTATTTCAACTCATATTGTAGGTCGCCTTCTAAGCTCCTAGCGCTTATGGGCTCCTAGTATTCATCGAGCCTAAATTTGTGGGACCGCCGCCCGGCGCGAGTGAGGGCTTGATACAACAAACATTAGAGTTGTAACCTTAGACCAATTGTATATTTCAGTTCTCTGAACACTTCACACATTTTTTTATTATTCAAAAGTTCAAAAAAAAATATTTTGTAGAGACTAAAAAAGAAATAAACAACAAAAGATATCCTTCCATTTGTCTCGAATTTTTAGGTTTACGTAATGTAAAAGAGATATATTGTTGGAAAAAAAGGAAGTGGATTAACAAGAGGGGTAAATAACAGGGCTAAGGGTTAATAGAGTTATACAATATTTGTAAACAAATTCTATAAATAAAACGAAAAGGCAATAATGCCAAGAAAGTAATTGAATTTTAGATAGATTTGTGTCAATTAGTAACACAACAATTTGTGACAGAAACTATACTAAAACAAAAACGTCTACATTTAAAACTAAACATATAAAACTATAAAATAACATAAATACAAAGCGTCAAAAAATATGTCATCATCTAGGTCAATGGCGGGAATCGTGCCATAGTTTCAGTTGTAAAGAAAATAATGCTTGTTACACAGCTTACATTAGTTTATTTTTCAATGATCTTACATTATTTGTTTTTCTTTTTATTTAAGAAAAGCTGAAAATACAACCCTTGACAGTCTCCTGGGCACGTTTCCCGCCATTGACGGAGATGAGAATATATTTTTCCACGCTTTGTAAATATGTTATTTTATAGTTACACTAGCGACCCGCCCCGGCTTCGCACGGGTGCACAGCCAAAACTAAATATATCTCTATTAGAACTAAATAAAGGAACGCCCGCCCGCAAAGCGCTAACTAACAACTACAACAACTAACTTCAACAGACGTGATTTTCTATTATAAATGATAGTACGGAACCTTTCATTATTTTTAGAGTTTTTTTAGTGCAAACTTGTATCGAGCGAAGAACTTTGTGTTTTAACATCATTACAAATTATAGTACTTGAAAACCACGCCAATGAAGTCGAGGCTATTTATTATCGGCAGCTGTTGCAGGATGGCCGTATAAAAATCATTTCAATTTCAGTATTTTTGGAACGTGTGGAGTTGAAGGATAATAATTGGTTTAAGGGCAGGGGAATGATGATAACTATCTGCACTATCTTGCTTCAGCAAGATGAGTCGAGTTGTGATGGAAAGACTGCATGGAAGAGCTAAACGAACATATTTTACGTAAATGCTCTTTCTCTAATCTCTTTCTATTTATGCCGCCCTAGTAGCAAATACCTCCCGAACGTTTCCTCTCTGTCTATAACATGCTGTCCGGCTATACATATATGTAGTTAGATTTTCAAAGCCGTGACATGACTGAATTCACTAGGAAAATCTTAGAGGTATGCAAGGCCTCTTATACCGACATTTGGCAATCTTTTACTATTTTTTAGGTAGAAGTTACAGCTTGAGATATTTAAATTAAAATTAAATTATCTTATTTTGATCAATCTCTGCGAGAAACAATCCTAAACAATAACATATCTACATTTATAAATATTTTTTAATTAAAAAAAAAAACCGCCTTCAACAACAATAAAAAACGGGAACTAAAAAGCAAAAAATAATAAACAATTACTTTCATACATAACACGCTAACCTACCTATATTTATAATCTATTCTAACCTACGATTAGCCAATAACAAAATTTACAACTTTTTTGCAGTCGGTGCCAAGCGCCAACATAATTAATTTCCAACCAGAACATGATTCCTTATCATATGCCGGAATTCTACGGAGTTTTAGTTTTGTTTCGATAGATGGCGTTGTTCATTTAGACACTATTCCTGAATCGCGCTATGGTTTCGTTACCAACATTTCTACAAGTAAGGTGGCTACACAACTATGCATTACGTTCACGTGACTCGGAATCTCTTGAATAATGCTTGTTACACAGCTTACATTAGTTTATTTTTCAATGATCTTACATTATTTGTTTTTCTTTTTATTTAAGAAAAGCTGAAAATACAACCCTTGACAGTCTCCTGGGCACGTTTCCCGCCATTGACGGAGATGAGAATATATTTTTCCACGCTTTGTAAATATGTTATTTTATAGTTACACTAGCGACCCGCCCCGGCTTCGCACGGGTGCACAGCCAAAACTAAATATATCTCTATTAGAACTAAATAAAGGAACGCCCGCCCGCAAAGCGCTAACTAACAACTACAACAACTAACTTCAACAGACGTGATTTTCTATTATAAATGATAGTACGGAACCTTTCATTATTTTTAGAGTTTTTTTAGTGCAAACTTGTATCGAGCGAAGAACTTTGTGTTTTAACATCATTACAAATTATAGTACTTGAAAACCACGCCAATGAAGTCGAGGCTATTTATTATCGGCAGCTGTTGCAGGATGGCCGTATAAAAATCATTTCAATTTCAGTATTTTTGGAACGTGTGGAGTTGAAGGATAATAATTGGTTTAAGGGCAGGGGAATGATGATAACTATCTGCACTATCTTGCTTCAGCAAGATGAGTCGAGTTGTGATGGAAAGACTGCATGGAAGAGCTAAACGAACATATTTTACGTAAATGCTCTTTCTCTAATCTCTTTCTATTTATGCCGCCCTAGTAGCAAATACCTCCCGAACGTTTCCTCTCTGTCTATAACATGCTGTCCGGCTATACATATATGTAGTTAGATTTTCAAAGCCGTGACATGACTGAATTCACTAGGAAAATCTTAGAGGTATGCAAGGCCTCTTATACCGACATTTGGCAATCTTTTACTATTTTTTAGGTAGAAGTTACAGCTTGAGATATTTAAATTAAAATTAAATTATCTTATTTTGATCAATCTCTGCGAGAAACAATCCTAAACAATAACATATCTACATTTATAAATATTTTTTAATTAAAAAAAAAACCGCCTTCAACAACAATAAAAAACGGGAACTAAAAAGCAAAAAATAATAAACAATTACTTTCATACATAACACGCTAACCTACCTATATTTATAATCTATTCTAACCTACGATTAGCCAATAACAAAATTTACAACTTTTTTGCAGTCGGTGCCAAGCGCCAACATAATTAATTTCCAACCAGAACATGATTCCTTATCATATGCCGGAATTCTACGGAGTTTTAGTTTTGTTTCGATAGATGGCGTTGTTCATTTAGACACTATTCCTGAATCGCGCTATGGTTTCGTTACCAACATTTCTACAAGTAAGGTGGCTACACAACTATGCATTACGTTCACGTGACTCGGAATCTCTTGGTTATTCGTCGAACTCGTTGTATTGATGCGTTGTGTGATTTATGTTTTCTTTTGTTAAGTCATTGAGTAATTGATTTGTAAAGTAGAGGTGTATTACACTGTTATCATTAGTGCTACACTTACTTTGTGTTTGTGTCTAATTATAAAGTAAATAAATAGTAATTTAAATATTTTAGTTGTTTTCTCATTTGATTTATTAATAAAATCTAGAAGCTGTGGAATTAGTTTTTTTCTTCTTTTAGTCCTAGTCTGTAAGTGTTTAGTAATTTTATGGCCATTGCTTGGCACCGACTGCAAAAAAGTTGTAAATTTTATTATTGGTTAATCGTAGGTTAGAATAGATTATAAATATAGGTAGGTTAGCGTGTTATGTATGAAAGTAATTGTTTATTATTTTTTGCTTTTTAGTTCCCGTTTTTTATTGTTGTTTTTTTGAAGGCGGTTTTTTTTTTAATTAAAAAATATTTATTTTTTTTATTTTTAGTTGTGTAAATATATAAAATAGGATATAGCAGCTGGTAGGTACAAGATGGGGAGGCCTTTCTTGCATGCATCTCGTATGAGAAAGCGTCGGGCAGAGGAGTCTGAAAATGACATAGATGAACGCCTAAAGCGCAACAGAGAAAGGAATAGAGCACAGCGTCTTAGAGAATCTTCTGCCGACCGTGAGGACAGACTTTCTCAAATGCGCAACTATGCACAAAGGAAACTGTCTAAAGAGACTACAGAACAACGCGAACATCGGTTGTCGCTTATTCATGAGCGATTGACTAACGAGACAGCAGTTCTCATCAATACGAATAATATAAGCCCAAACACGAAGTAGTTTACATATTCAGCTGTCGAGTTCCTTCGACCTTCTCTGGTCTCCATCATCAGATCAGCTCCAAACCTTCACTGTTGCAAAGGTCTCGTCAATACGAACATAATTATTCCAAACACGAGGTAGTTAAAATGTACCGTTGCTGAGTTCCCTCGACCTTCTCTCGTCTCCATCATCAGGTTAGATCCAAACTTACACTAGTGAATAGTGTTATTAAACATACACCTGAGTATTAAGTTTTTACCCTATGCATGACTACAACTTTCCAAAGTTGCCCTCGATTTCTCAGGGTTCCCATCATCAGATCCTGACCTGATGACAATGGGACTACCTGGAAAGTATACCCTACCAAATAAAAAAACAATTTTGCAAATCGGTTCAGGCGTCTTCGAGTAATCGGTGAACATACATAAAAAAAAAAAAAAAAAAAAAGATCCCGACGAATTGAGAACCTCCTCCTTTTTTTTGAAGTCGGTTAAAAACACTACTTATGTAACAATATGTATTTGGGAAATCTTTGAAAAAAAAAATACACTCACTTGTATGAGACTATCTATTATTTTAAAGATTCAAGATAAACATAGGTCATAAGATTTGCTTTTTCGTTTTAAAGTAAGAATTTCTCAAATAGTACTCAAAACATGGTGCTTATTAACTTAGTCTTTTCTGACGCTATACCTATTTCGTTTATTTTTAGTAGCAGTAGTATTAAATATGGAGGAACAGATGACAATATACTTCCTACTATCTCAATCGCTAAAATAACTTCTTTTTACCCACCGCATAAATTGAAGTAACGCACGTGTTTGCAGCAACATATCCACGTGGTATCGACGCGGGACAAAACAAAATCAACAACGAGGGTCGGAGGGCTAAATTAATAGGCGGGACTTACGTCAAAGCACTAGAAGGACTTGTGAGACTATTTGATGTCTCACTTTAAACACAGGCATGCCTCCCTTATCAACGAACGTTTGAGTAAGCTAGACATACTTGTAGGAGCAGCTTTTCGTTTATGGTATTATTGTTATTCCTTGCATTTATGCTGCCTTAGTATCAAGTACCGGTGGATATCGTCTATCTCGTTTCAGTAAACATTTCATACATCATCTCCTCGTCAAAATCTAAATTCAAATATATATGAAAGTGTCGATAGACTTTTTTCACTAATTGACAATGCCATCAGTCTTTACTCTAAAATAAATGTAATGCAAAGGCCTATTTAATTGATAGTAGTGAACAAATAAAATATAGTACAACAAAATTGTTGTGTTTAATTCTTGTTATTAACGGAAAATAAGTATAGACTCATTACCTGTTTTGTACAATTAATAACAATATAGGTTTAGGTGCAATTTAATTTCGACAGTAACTTGGTGTTCACTAACATTACGTAGCCAACCAATTTTTACGTGAATCCATTGAAGATATCATTGTACTTAGATCTATTATTACCTCATATTAAGAAAATTCTAAAAATCCTCAGTAAATGCTTCCTAATAGTCTGCTAAAACGAATGCAAGTATTTATCTATAGATTAAAGTGGATATTTTTATTCTTCAAGGTATTGTCTCCGATTGTCAACTTTTGACTTGTTTTATCATAAAATCTTTTCTTAATATACAACAAAGTGCTTCTATAATATTGTAGAATCAACAAAAAGAATTATGTCCGTAAAAATATAATTTGTTAGCTAAGCAAAGAACATGATTATAGTTTTTTTTTTTACTGCCTCACGCCAGCCAACTAGCGAAATTTACGTGAAGTATACATGAAGTCTGCACCACCTACTTTATACCTCTCGTGTTTTGCACCTATATGAAAGCCAGAAATACAAATTCAGTGCAATTTGTTTCTGACACAAGGACAACATACTATAAGGATCATAATAATTATAGGCCAGCATCGTAGTAAACCCTCACCTGGTTCGCGGCCACACAAATATTGTGCTATAACTCCTATCAGTTTATGAGCGCCTAGTACTCTTGGCACCGTTGGTTACCCTGCACCCTTGCCGATAGAGGCGACATCTTTTGAGAACTAGCGCCGTTTTTAGAGAGGACATCTGTAATTTTTTTAAGGAGTTGCTAGCTCACGTTACATACTAGTTAACTGCATCCCTTACTTAACACTTGTAATAAGGGGAAGATTTCGGTTCAAATAAACCCCAACAAGAATTATAGATAGAGCTCTAATCTGCATTTTACCAATGTGTATTTCTTTCATGTGTAAATTAGACATAATTTAATAACGGTAGTTAGTTAATAAACTTAAATCAAACCAGAATGTTTTAGTTTACAAAATAACAAATTTAAAGAAAAATAGGTTTAGCGTTGTGCGTATAATGTAACGAAAAGGTGTATTTAGTGATGGTCCATAGTGCTACGATATATTGCCGATATTCTTTATAACAATAAATCGTATGTTGTGTGAAACTCCTATATTTATAATCAAAAATTTGAAACAATTTCGTAACTTTAAAATCAAACTCAAAAGTAATTTATTCAAATTAGGCTACAATGTAGCACTTTTCGAACGTTAAAATTATAATAGACCCATTGCCCATTCATCACCGCTTCCTGTGCTTTCGCTACGGGAGAAGAAACGGCGCAACAAACTCCCCAGCAGCACGCTGTCTTTCTTTTACATTATAATAATATAGTAAGGTAGAACCTTGCCCAATAAATCAATGTTTTAGGTCGATAAAAACGACAAAAAATAACAAAACTCTTAACTGTTGAGCCCTAGGTCAGCAGACCGACCAGAAAAAAAATATTTTCGTTTATTTAGGTGTGCTTATTTTACGTCAAAGGTTGACGATAACTATGTTTGAAACGCATCTTAAAGTACCCTTGTTTTTACTACGTTCCATTTATCACACTGCTAAATGATACGAGAATTTAAGAAGAATTGTTCTGTGCATGTGAATTGAATGTCTGCGAAACCCTCCGCGATACAAGATTTAAATTCATTCTATTTAAAAAAAATAAAGTAAATAAAAAAAGTATTATGGGTAGAAAAAAGAGCACTTTCAAGGTATATTTACCGTAACATCTTTATTATTAGATCATTATATTATTATTATTAACTGTACACTGGTATGTACGAGTACGTTCATTTATTGCCGTAGCAGGTGGGCGGTGGGGTGGATCGATATTCGTTCCCCGCTTCACTTCTCACCCGCGAGACCCTGTCGCGCGGATTTCTAGTGAACGAAAATAATTTAAAGGACAACAATTTTATTAATATTTATTTTTCTTTTTTTATGTTTGTAAAAATTTTAATTTTAGTTTCTTAGTATTAATAAATTGTATTTACTTTTGTAAGATGACAAAAAAGTGTACTTACAATATATATTCAAATAACATCAAAACTTATGTATCAGTTCTTCGTATTTAATAAGATCCAAAATTTTATCTTAGATGTCACCAGACCTCGTGGCCGAGTGGATAAGGCGTCGGACTTCCGTTCGGAGATCGCAGGTTCAAATCCTGCCGTGGTCCGTAAAACCTCTTCTTCACTTCAAAGTTTGATTCAATGAAGAAGAGGTCTTATTTTGTATTTTATTTTCACAGAATTTAAAAATGAACTTATAACTTATTTAGTGTTTTTATATAGTAAAACAAAATTCTGTCATTGTTTATTTCTCAAAATGTACACATAAACATCAAACGAAAAGCTATAATATACAAAACCGGCCAGGTGGGTCAAAATTAAGTATTTACCTTTATAGTAATGATATTTCTAAATATTTACTTACAAATATTCAAGTTTGTACCTGTTTTTAAAGAGATCGAGTTAAAATTGCTTCAAAATTACGTTTGTTTGTATAGGAGCCCCCCGTTAATGTTTACTTTATTGTTATTTAATTATTTCTTTTAAAAGACAATCTTCTATCTTCTTATATATAAAAATCAATTGCTGTTCGTGTTTAGTCTCGCTAAAACTCGAGAACGGCTGAACGGATTTATCTCATCTTGGTCTTGAATTGTTCGTGGAGGCCTAGGGAAGGTTTAAAAGGTGACATTTTTTTTTTTTTTCGTTGGGGCAGTACGAAGTCTGCCGAGTTAGCTAGTACACAAATAAATATTCTGTAAAAATTTGAAGCGTCTAACCGCTAATATTGAACAAGAAATACGAAAAAAAACACGTTTAGTATAAATTTGTCGTTATAGCGGCAACGAAAATACATAATTTTGTGGAAATTTTAGCTTTCTAGCTATCACGGTTTATGAGATACAGCCTGGAGACAGACAGACAGATAGCGGTGTTTTAGTAATAATCACTACGTAATAGAAAACAAAGTCACTTTCTCTGAATCTATGTTCCTTTGTATGCCTTTAAAACTACGCAACGGATTTTGATGCGGCTTTTTTTAATAGATAGAGGGTTTCAATAGATAAGTTTATATGTTACTGTTATTACTGTATACTGCTATTTTTGAGGTTTCTATTGTGATGTCGTTAATTATCATTTTTTTACCGCTTACATTGCAAACGCAGGCTGAACCCTACGAGATTTATCGACAATAATGTACTGATTATTTGTACACATTAAAAAGGTCTACAGAAAACTCTGCGATGTTATGTCTATCTGTTATGGATATCTCACAATAACATTTTTTGTCATTTAATTTATACGACAAATAATAGTAAATTTTCGAAACAATTTTAATCAATACAGAATTAATCTTTATCCAATTAACATTTTGAAACTTCGTATCTAATTCAGCTGTTAAAGATATGTAAACAATATGTTTTAAAAGCACTGACTGACTAGGAGAAAGAGAAATGGCTAAGATAATCTTCAGAGTAGCTTACAAAGACTTATGATGGTATTTTGTGTTTTTTATTTTACACCAACAGTTTCCTTCCTTTTCTGTTTCTGATGAAACATTGTTGTACATGTATATAATTAAATACGCTCGTATAAACAGTAATTACTAACTCAACGTTGAGGGAAATTTATGGTGTTTGGTATCCAAATAAAGGTCTTGACTTGAAAAATCTGAATAAGTTAACAATTAGTAGTTATTCACTATAAAAATACAATTTACGCACGCATTTTATTGTAATTGTGGGGTTATACGTGCTCCACGCAAAATCGATATATTTTACCGACGCCACAGCGGTGTGGGGCACTGTGGACTACACATGAACTTCATAAAAGTAAATCTTAACCTTCTTTTGCCAACGGCAAATTTGTTTTTACTGTAACTAAAGAACATAGTTATATTTAACTTGTTCATATAAATTTTTTGACCTCAAACACGACTTCATTTGTACGACTAACGCATTTCTTTTGTACGAGCCTGTTTGAGTAAAACTATATTAAAAAAGTGGTTGTTTAAAATAAAATCAGCAACATAACGCTTATCCCTAATGACTGAGTAAATAAAACACAAATTAGAACCAGCCAAGTGCGAGTTGGAGTCGCGCACGAAGGGTTCCGTACACACAGCTCATCACCGTACTATCATCAATATACAGCGAAAATTTTTTTGTCTACCTGCTACCTTTTTTAATGTTAAGCAAAAAAAATACGAAAAGAAAAAGTTTATTGTTTCTAGACCCTCCGAATATTATGTTTTTAGTATTTGTTGTTATAGTGCCAATAGACAAACAGACAGCGGGGTCTTTGTAATAGGGTCCCGTTTCACCCTTTAGGTACGGAACCCTAAAAAGGGTACTTTCAAGGTGTATTTACCGTATGTCAGTCAGCCAAAACTTTAAGCAACATGTCTAAAAGACGTGTTGCGCCGACCCCAAGTAAAAATTGGGATAAGGGCAGGGGAATGAAATGATGATTTACCGTATGTCATTATTAGATCTTTATATTATTATCTACTTTACACTGGTATGTACACGTTCATTCTTTGCCATAGCAGGTGGGCGGTGGGGTGGATCGATATTCGTTCCCCGCTTCACTTCTCACCCGCGAGACCCTGTCGCGCGGATTTCTAGTGAACGAAAATAATTTCAAGGACAACAATTTTATTAATATTTATTTTTCTTTTTTTATGTTTGTAAAAATTTTAATTTTAGTTTCTTAGTATTAATAAATTGTATTTACTTTTGTAAGATGACAAAAAAGTGTACTTACAATATATATTCAAATAACATCAAAACTTATGTATCAGTTCTTCGTATTTAATAAGATCCTAAATTTTATCTTAGATGTCACCAGACCTCGTGGCCGAGTGGATAAGGCGTCGGACTTCCGTTCGGAGATCGCAGGTTCAAATCCTGCCGTGGTCCGTAAAACCTCTTCTTCACATCAAAGTTTGATTCAATGAAGAAGAGGTCTTATTTTGTATTTTTTTTTCCACAGAATTTAAAAATGAACTTATAACTTATTTAGTGTTTTTATATAGTAAAACAAAATTCTGTCATTGTTTATTTCTCAAAATGTACACATAAACATCAAACGAAAAGCTATAATATACAAAACCGGCCAGGTGGGTCAAAATTAAGTATTTACCTTTATAGTAATGATATTTCTAAATATTTACTTACAAATATTCAAGTTTGTACCTGTTTTAAAGAGATCGAGTTAAAATTGCTTCAAAATTACGTTTGTTGTATAGGAGCCCCCCGTTAATGTTTACTTTATTGTTATTTAATTATTTCTTTTAAAAGACAATCTTCTATCTTCTTATATATAAAAATCAATTGCTGTTCGTGTTAGTCTCGCTAAAACTCGAGAACGGCTGAACGGATTTATCTCATCTTGGTCTTGAATTGTTCGTGGAGGCCTAGGGAAGGTTTAAAAGGTGACATTTTTTTTTTTTTTTCGTTGGGGCAGTACGAAGTCTGCCGAGTTAGCTAGTACACAAATAAATATTCTGTAAAAATTTGAAGCGTCTAACGCTAATATTGAACAAGAAATACGAAAAAAAACACGTTTAGTATAAATTTGTCGTTATAGCGGCAACGAAAAATACATAATTTGTGGAAATTTTAGCTTTCTAGCTATCACGGTTTATGAGATACAGCCTGGAGGACAGACAGACAGATAGCGGTGTTTTAGTAATAATCACTACGTAATAGAAAACAAAGTCACTTTCTCTGAATCTATGTTCCTTTGTATGCCTTTAAAACTACGCAACGGATTTTGATGCGGCTTTTTTAATAGATAGAGGGTTTCAATAGATAAGTTTATATGTTACTGTTATTACTGTATACTGCTATTTTTGAGGTTTCTATTGTGATGTCGTTAATTATCATTTTTTTACCGCTTACATTGCAAACGCAGGCTGAACCCTACGAGATTTATCACAATAATGTACTGATTATTTGTACACATTAAAAAGGTCTACAGAAAACTCTGCGATGTTATGTCTATCTGTTATGGATATCTCACAATAACATTTTTTGTCATTTAATTTATACGACAAATAATAGTAAATTTTCGAAACAATTTTAATCAATACAGAATTAATCTTTATCCAATTAACATTTTGAAACTTCGTATCTAATTCAGCTGTTAAAGATATGTAAACAATATGTTTTAAAAGCACTGACTGACTAGGAGAAAGAGAAATGGCTAAGATAATCTTCAGAGTAGCTTACAAAGACTTATGATGGTATTTTGTGTTTTTATTTTACACCAACAGTTTCCTTCCTTTTCTGTTTCTGATGAAACATTGTTGTACATGTATATAATTAAATACGCTCGTATAAACAGTAATTACTAACTCAACGTTTGAGGGAAATTTATGGTGTTTGGTATCCAAATAAAGGTCTTGACTTGAAAAATCTGAATAAGTTAACAATTAGTAGTTATTCACTATAAAAATACAATTTACGCACGCATTTTATTGTAATTGTGGGGTTATACGTGCTCCACGCAAAATCGATATATTTTACCGACGCCACAGCGGTGTGGGGCACTGTGGACTACACATGAACTTCATAAAAGTAAATCTTAACCTTCTTTTGCCAACGGCAAATTTGTTTTTACTGTAACTAAAGAACATAGTTATATTTAACTTGTTCATATAAATTTTTTGACCTCAAACACGACTTCATTTGTACGACTAACGCATTTCTTTTGTACGAGCCTGTTTTGAGTAAAACTATATTAAAAAAGTGGTTGTTTAAAATAAAATCAGCAACATAACGCTTATCCCTAATGACTGAGTAAATAAAACACAAATTAGAACCAGCCAAGTGCGAGTTGGAGTCGCGCACGAAGGGTTCCGTACACACAGCTCATCACCGTACTATCATCAATATACAGCGAAAATTTTTTTGTCTACCTGCTACCTTTTTTAATGTTAAGCAAAAAAAATACGAAAAGAAAAAGTTTATTGTTTCTAGACCCTCCGAATATTATGTTTTTTAGTATTTGTTGTTATAGTGCCAATAGACAAACAGACAGCGGGGTCTTTGTAATAGGGTCCCGTTTCACCCTTTAGGTACGGAACCCTAAAAAGGGTACTTTCAAGGTGTATTTACCGTATGTCAGTCAGCCAAAACTTTAAGCAACATGTCTAAAAGACGTGTTGCGCCGACCCCAAGTAAAAATTGGGATAAGGGCAGGGGGAATGAAATGATGATTTACCGTATGTCATTATTAGATCTTTATATTATTATCTACTTTACACTGGTATGTACACGTTCATTCTTTGCCATAGCAGGGTGGGCGGTGGGGGTGGATCGATATTCGTTCCCCGCTTCACTTCTCACCCCGCGAGACCCTGTCGCGCGGATTTCTAGTGAACGAAAATAATTTCAAGGACAACAATTTTATTAATATTTATTTTTCTTTTTTTTATGTTTGTAAAAATTTTAATTTTAGTTTCTTAGTATTAATAAATTGTATTTACTTTTGTAAGATGACAAAAAAGTGTACTTACAATATATATTCAAATAACATCAAAACTTATGTATCAGTTCTTCGTATTTAATAAGATCCTAAATTTTATCTTAGATGTCACCAGACCTCGTGGCCGAGTGGATAAGGCGTCGGACTTCCGTTCGGAGATCGCAGGTTCAAATCCTGCCGTGGTCCGTAAAACCTCTTCTTCACATCAAAGTTTGATTCAATGAAGAAGAGGTCTTATTTTGTACTTTTTTTTTCACAGAATTTAAAAATGAACTTATAACTTATTTAGTGTTTTTATATAGTAAAACAAAATTCTGTCATTGTTTTATTTCTCAAAATGTACACATAAACATCAAACGAAAAGCTATAATATGACAAAACCGGCCAGGTGGGTCAAAATTAAGTATTTACCTTTATAGTAATGATATTTCTAAATATTTACTTACAAATATTCAAGTTTGTACCTGTTTTAAAGAGATCGAGTTAAAATTGCTTCAAAATTACGTTTGTTGTATAGGAGCCCCCCGTTAATGTTTACTTTATTGTTATTTAATTATTTCTTTTAAAAGACAATCTTCTATCTTCTTATATATAAAAATCAATTGCTGTTCGTGTTAGTCTCGCTAAAACTCGAGAACGGCTGAACGGATTTATCTCATCTTGGTCTTGAATTGTTCGTGGAGGCCTAGGGAAGGTTTAAAAGGTGACATTTTTTTTTTTTTTTTCGTTGGGGGCAGTACGAAGTCTGCCGAGTTAGCTAGTACACAAATAAATATTCTGTAAAAATTTGAAGCGTCTAACGCTAATATTGAACAAGAAATACGAAAAAAACACGTTTAGTATAAATTTGTCGTTATAGCGGCAACGAAAATACATAATTTGTGGAAATTTTAGCTTTCTAGCTATCACGGTTTATGAGATACAGCCTGGAGACAGACAGACAGATAGCGGTGTTTTAGTAATAATCACTACGTAATAGAAAACAAAGTCACTTTCTCTGAATCTATGTTCCTTTGTATGCCTTTAAAACTACGCAACGGATTTTGATGCGGCTTTTTTAATAGATAGAGGGTTTCAATAGATAAGTTTATATGTTACTGTTATTACTGTATACTGCTATTTTTGAAGTTTCTATTGTGATGTCGTTAATTATCATTTTTTTCCTGCTTACATTGCAAACGCAGGCTGAACCCTACGAGATTTATCACAATAATGTACTGATTATTTGTACACATTAAAAAGGTCTACAGAAAACTCTGCGATGTTATGTCTATCTGTTATGGATATCTCACAATAACATTTTTTGTCATTTAATTTATACGACAAATAATAGTAAATTTTCGAAACAATTTTAATCAATACAGAATTAATCTTTATCCAATTAACATTTTGAAACTTCGTATCTAATTCAGCTGTTAAAGATATGTAAACAATATGTTTTTAAAAGCACTGACTGACTAGGAGAAAGAGAAATGGCTAAGATAATCTTCAGAGTAGCTTACAAAGACTTATGATGGTATTTTGTGTTTTTATTTTACACCAACAGTTTCCTTCCTTTTCTGTTTCTGATGAAACATTGTTGTACATGTATATAATTAAATACGCTCGTATAAACAGTAATTACTAACTCAACGTTGAGGGGAAATTTATGGTGTTTGGTATCTAAATAAAGGTCTTGACTTGAAAAATCTGAATAAGTTAACAATTAGTAGTTATTCACTATAAAAATACAATTTACACACGCATTTTATTGTAATTGTGGGGTTATACGTGCTCCACGCAAAATCGATATATTTTACCGACGCCTCAGCGTTGTGGGGCATTCATTGTGGACTACACATGAACTTCATAAAAGTAAATCTAAACCTTCTTTTGCCAACGGCAAATTTGTTTTTACTGTAACTAAAGAACTTAGTCGTATTTAACTTGTTCATATCAATTTTTTGACATCAAACACGACTTCATTTGTACGACTAACGCATTTCTTTATTACGAGCCTGTTCGAGTAAAGATATATTAAAAAAGTGGTTGTTTAAAATAAAATCAGCAACATAACATTTATCACTAATGACTGAGTAAATAAAACACAAATTAGAACCAGCCAAGTGCGAGTTGGAGTCGCGCACGAAGGGTTCCGTACACACAGCTCCTCACCGTACTATCATCTATATACAGCGAAAAATTTTTTGTCTACCTGCTACCTTTTTTAATGTTAAGCAAAAAAATACGAAAAGAAAAAGTTTATTGTTTCTAGACCCTCCGAATATTATGTTTTTAGTATTTGTTGTTATAGTGCCAATAGACAAACAGACAGCGGGGTCTTTGTAATAGGGTCCCGTTTCACCCTTAAGGTACGGAACCCTAAAAAGGGTACTTTCAAGGTGTATTTACCGTACGTCATTATTAGATCTTTATATTATTATCTACTTTACACTGGTATGTACACGTTCATTCTTTGCCATAGCAGGTGGGCGGTGGGGTGGATCGATATTCGTTCCCCGCTTCACTTCTCACCCGCGAGACCCTGTCGCGCGGATTTCTAGTGAACGAAAATAATTTCAAGGACAACAATTTTATTAATATTTTTTTATGTTTGTAAAAAAAAAAAATAGTTTTTTTAGTATTAATAAATTGTATTTACTTTTGTAAGATGACCAAAAAAGTGTACTTACAATGTATATTCAAATAACATCAAAACTTATGTATCAGTTCTTCGTATTTAATAAGATCCTAAATTTTATCTTAGATGTCACCAGACCTCGTGGCCGAGTGGATAAGGCGTCGGACTTCCGTTCGGAGATCGCAGGTTCAAATCCTGCCGTGGTCCATAAAACCTCTTCTTCACATCGAAGTTCGATTCAGTGAAGAAGAGGTCTTATTTTGTATTTTTTTTTCACAGAATTTAGAAATGAACTTATAGCTTATTTAGTGTTTTTATATAGTAAAACAAAATTCTTTTAGTGATTATTTCTCAAAATGTACTCATAATTTATTATCAAACGAAAAGGTATATTATGAAAAAATAGATTACATGAATACTTATGTTAAAAATTGTTTAAATGTTACAGAGACAGAATGTACCTACTTCCCTTATTTTTAAAATTAATTAAGTATTGACCATGATCTGACACAAAAAGTCATTTTTCAAATTACTATAATAGTTCGGTCTCTCGATTCCTTTTTCTTCACATTAAATACCAAATAACCAAACGTCATGACTGTTAATGCTCACAAAAAGTAGAAATCTAGATTTTTATACTGGATAACAGGGCGTATACCCACTCGGACGTGATTATAGGAAATCAAATGTAAGTAATTTGAGACCACATATTATTACGTATGTCCAAAAGCTAAAAGTTTCTAAAGCTAAGAGTTAAGTAGCTTTTTCTAGCAGCTTTGCCCGTATGATTGTCGGTTGCAGGTCCTGAAATTTATAGCCCTTTCATGCAGTCGGGTAAACAGTTATCTATGTGTTAATCCAGGGTGTTTGTTAACTCCATGCTAAGTATTATTCAAATTTGTCAAGCGATTTATGTGCGAAAGTTAGTTATAGCTGGAGACATTAACTTAATTTTTTGCTGTCAGGAAAAAAAATAGCTTGTGTTAATCTAGGGTGTCAGCTAATTGCATGTCAATTTGATCCAAATTGATTAAGCCGTTTAAGTATGAAAGAGTAACAAACATTTATTCATCCATCTAAACTTTCACATTAATAAAATATTTGTGGTACACTGAGTATAGCACATCATAAATAACTAACCATGCATCACTACATAGTCTAAAACTAAGTCGTTTTCTAGCTATCTGTTTGTCCCTATGTACGCTTAGATCATTAAAACTGCACAGTAGATTTATATGCGTCTTTTTTAATAGATAGAATGTGTCAAGAGGAGATAAGATTATATTTCTTTTGAAAATCTGTATAAATTACGTGTATGAAAATTGCTAACAATGTCATGATGAAACGAATGTAAATAAAGAAAAGCTTTCTTTTTTCCCAGGATCATTAAGCGGACATGGACTACTGCATAAAATCATTATCTCTCCAGGCTCGTGGAAAGAAACTAAATAGGTATTTATAAATAATTTATTAATTAGGTGCCATGTAACTTGAATAGGAAGGTTTTTAAAATGTAGGCGCCTAAAATTACACCCCATGCTCAGCTGTCCTTGGCTCTTATGGTTCGGTAATAGCATTCAAGAATCTGCTGCAATCGAATTCATAAAATTGTATGTTATGTTTGTTTCAAATTTATTTATTTTTAACAGCTTTTTCGGTGAATGTATAGCTAGTACAAGATCTTTGATTTTGACGGTAAGTAATAACAGTTTATTTTATAGCACCTCTTGTAGGAAAACGAATAAATATCAATTTACACAAAAAATAATAATCATTGTACAAATACAGTATAAAGCGCTATCTATGATTTTTGTTAGAATTTATTTTGTCCGGAAACTTCCCCTTATTCCAAATGCTAAGTAAGCCAAGCACTAAACTAGGAAGTAACATTGTTTAGCAGTTCCTTTACAACATAACAGATGTCCTTTCCAAAAAACGGCGAAAGTTACCAACAGATGGCGCCCTATAGCAAGGTTGCCCGATGAACCAACGGTGCCAAGAGTACTAGGCGCTCATAAACTGACAGGAGTTAATGTACAATATTTGTATGGCTGGGAACTAGGTGAGAGTTTACTACGACGTTGGTATATGTAATTTTATTAATAGCGTGTTTTCCTTTCATCCTAGACGAAGTCCCACTAAATTTGTTCTTCAAGCATATGTAAAGGTGCAAACCACGTAAAGAATAAAGCACAGGGTAGTGGATATTAAATATACAGTCATGGGAAATAATAATACAAAAAATTTGTTACTTTTCTTGAAAATATCTTAACATCTATCATTAAAAAAAATATGTTTTATTATTAAATTAAAAAGAATGGGTTAATCATATTTAAGTTAGGTCTACGCTAACGGGTATTTCGTAAATACACTAATAATATTATCATAAAGAAAAAAATTACCACTTTATGCCATAGTGGGTGGCGCCAGTGGGGTGTATCGATATTCGCGCCGCGCGTCCCGACGCTCTGCCGCGCGAATTTTGTTGTGTGCGAATATAGTTTACAATTTGAAAATAAAAAAATTTAAGTAAAAAAACTTTTTAAGAAAAAGCTTTTATTTAAACGCTCTAAAAAGAAGAAAATAAAAGCTTGTCGCTCGATTTACCACAAATTGCATGGTATGTGGTATGTAAACCTCGCGACAAGCTTTTATTATTACTTATATATAAATTGTGTATAATGAGGAGTTGTTAGTATAATCCAAAAGGAATATTTTATTTTCTACTTTTTAGAGCGTTTAAATAAAAGCTTTTTCTTAAAAAGTTTTTTTACTTATTTTTTTTTATTTTTTACTTTTTAGTTCCGCCATATTGGATTCAGAATGACGTCATATTCTTTTTCTAGTCACTCTTAACAAGCCCTTTCATTTGATACCCATATTGTATAAGTGGATTAATTATAACTGTTCTGACATCTTGTATGATCCGCCATATTGGAATTTAGAATAACGTCACATATCTTATCATATATTGTCATCCAAACAAAATGCGTCCACAAAATTTCAGCACAAACGGTTGAATATATCTACTTCAAAATTGAGTTCAAAGATTTCACCCGAACACACAAATATCCATACATTGCAAGTTAAATAAAAGCTTTTAATAATGAAGTACATTGTAAAATATTCCAAAAAAAATATGTACCAACTTTAGTAATTAGACAAAATAAAGTGTTTACTATATTTTTACTGAAAATCCAACGAGCATCGGAAGCAGCAAGATCAGCTAATGGCAGACACTTGGCCATTCTAGTCACATAATACCTAATTCACAGAATGCCATTTTTGTAGACAAACTAGTAAAACAATAAGAACTCATTTTGTATGATATTGAATCAAGACGAAAATATATATTGAATAGAATCAATCCTTAGGTAAAACTAATCTTAAATTAGTAGTTATAAATAAACTCTGGATTTCTCAGTGCTGATTTTAAGTAGGGATAAAGTTCTATTTAACATAATTATACGAGGTGTAGTCAGTAATGGAAAATCACGTGAAACAGCCCTGTTGAAGTACGAGAAAAAAGTTGAATAGCCAAACGTACAACTATCTCGTTTGTTTTAACAGCAATGCATATCACTAGGCTGGCGTCAGACAGGGATGGGTAGTACGAGAGCACTGAAACATAAATATACCTACGACTTTCTAGGCAATGCCGATCATACTACATCTAGTAGCCGGCGTTATTCGATTCTGAAATAACACTGTAAATACAACTGTACTGACATAAAAACTCATACATACCAGTAGATGATATTATAACGCTGCGTATTTATGTTATAATTTGTAAATTTTATGTTATGTTTTACAAGAAACTAATGAAAAACCTTCGTCGACGGCCCAAACGGTGAATGAAGCCTATGCTCTGTTAGTTGAAGTGTAACAGTTACTGTTCAAAACTAAACTTTAAAACTTCAAGCTTAGGGTTCACTGTTGGTTACGGCATGTAGTGGTAGTTATGTCACATTTCGTTAAATTAGAAGACGCTTGCTTTTCTGTGCCCCTAGTATTTGAAAAACGTAATTTCGCCAGGAGTCCCTCGCCAAGTGATCTCGCTGCGTAGTCCGAGAGCGCGCCGTGTCATTTCTTCACGACTTTTATCAAAGCGAACTTTTGCAACAGTATTGACGCTTTAGAAATAAAAATCGTTCCTGATTTATTTTAACTAGTGATCGCCCAGTGATCGGAAATTCATCCACTTAATATACACCATTAAAATACAAAATTCATACATTATTAAGGTTCTAATGTCGAAAACTAAACTACTGTAACCATAGAATAACAGATGTGACCAAGACAGTTATTTGTCATTTTTTTTAACAAATTATATGAAATTAAACAGAAGTAAAATCATCATTCCCCTGCCCTTATCCCAATTATTATTATTTGGGGTCGGCGCAGCATGTCCTCTTCTTCCACACGTTCCTATTTGACGTCATCTCGCAAGTCACACTCTTTGCAGCCATATCATCTTTCACACAATCCATCCATCGTTTTTTTGGTCGTCCTCTTCCCCTATATCCATCCACATTCATGGCCATCACCTTCCTTACCACGTGATCCTCTTTCCTCCGCATGACATGTCCATACCATGACAGCCGGCTACCACAAAGTTTTTCAGTTACCGGTGCCACTTTCAAACTTCCTCTAACAAACTCATTTCTTACTCTATCCGCTCTTGTAACACCACACATTCCTCTTAACATTCTCATCTCTGCTGAGATGAGAATGTTAAGAGTATATACTTCTAAATTAAATAGAAGTAAAATAAAGAATACTTAAAAAAATGTTTAAGAGGATCCAATAAAAAAACCTGCGTTTAAAATACTATGCGTTTAAAAGCTAGTATGATATAAAGAGCGATAGAAATCTATATTAATTCAACAATACATTAATTGGATAAAGATTAATGCTGTATTAATTAAAATCGCTTCGAAAATTTATCATTATTTGTCGTAAAAATTAAATGACAAAAAATGTAATTGTGAGATATCCATAACAGACTGATAGGACATAGCACCGCTGAGTTTTCTGTACATTATTCAGTACATTCTTGTGATAAATCTCGTAGGGTTCAGCCTGCGTTTGCAATGTAAGCGAGAAAAAAATGATAATTAACGACATCACAATAGAAACCTCAAAAATAGCAGTATACAGTTATAACAGTAACATATAAACTTATCTATTGAAACCCTCTATCTATTAAAAAAGCCGCATCAAAATCCGTTGCGTAGTTTTAAAGGCATACAAAGGGGTTCAGAGAAAGTGACTTTGTTTTATATTACGTAGTGATTATTACTAAGACACCGCTATCTGTCTGTCTCCAGGCTGTATCTCATAAACCGTGATAGCTGTAATTTTCACAAATTATGTATTTTCGTTGCCGCTATAACGACAAATACTAAACGTGTTTTTTTTCGTATTTTTTGCTCAATATTTAGCGTTAGACGCTTCAAATTTTTACAGAATATTTATTTGTGTATTGTCTTTTAAAATAAATAATTAATTAACAATAAAGTAAACATTAAAGGGAGGCTCCTATACAACAAACGAAATTTTTAAGCAATTTTAACCCGAATCTCATTAAAACAGGTATAAACTTGAATATTTGTAAATAAATATTTAGAAATATATTTAGTATAAAAGGTAAATACTTAATTTTGACCCACCTGGCCGGTTTTGTATATTATACCTTTCCGTTTGATGTTTATGTGTACATTTTGAGAAATAAACAATGACAGAATTTTGTTTTACTTTTTAAATTCTGTGAAAAAAAAATACAAAATAAGACCTCTTCTTCATTGAATCAAACTTTGAAGTGAAGAAGAGGTTTTACGGACCACGGCAGGATTTGAACCTGCGATCTCCGAACGGAAGTTCGACGCCTTATCCACTCGGCCACGAGGTCTGGTGACATCTAAGATAAAATTTAGGACCTTATTAAATACGAAGAACTGATACATAAGTTTTGATGTTATTTGAATATACATTGTAAGTACATCTTTTTGGTCATCTTACAAAAGTAAATACAATTTATTAATACTATAAAACTGAAATTAAAATTTTTACAGACATGAAAAAAGAAAAAAAAATATTAATAAAATTGTTGTTCTTGAAATTATTTTCGTTCACTAGAAATCCGCGCGACAGGGTCTCGCGGGTGAGAAGTGAAGCGGGGAACGAATATCGATCCACCCCACCGCCCACCTGCTACGGCAATGAATGAACGTGTACATACCAGTGTAAAGTAGATAATAATATAAATATCTAAGAATGACCTAAACCTCCTTAGTGGCTGCGTAACACGCGGCACACAGCTAATATTGTTGTAGTAATTTAATTTTAAAGAAAACTAGCTGTTGCCCGCGACTTCGTTCGCGAAAACAAATAAAAAATGGAATGAAAAATAGATGTTGGCCGATTCTCAGACCTACTGAATGCATATACAAAATTTTTAAGAGAATCGGTCAAGCCGTTTCGGAGGAGTATGGCAACGAAAACTGTGACACGAGAATTTTATATATTAGATTATCTCATTTAAACTTTTTAACAAACGAAAAACCATAAATAATATTACTTTCACAAAATAAAAACAACAATGAATGTCAATTCATTTGCCTGCAGTAATTTTGTGCTCCTATGTAGGAATACTAAAGAGGAACACTGTTGTTATCCGTTTTATATCTGTTTCCTTAATAATCACTAGAACACAATCACTCGTTGATGGCTACTTTTACCTTGCTAACTAACTTACGATAAAAAATAATAATACCATAACGTTCTGTAACTTTTATATGCACTTATTTTGTCAATTATGTTTTTAAATTTCCTTTGATTCATAATTACGTAATTCAAAGTAATTTTTCTGTCATTTTGACATAATTTAACGTATAAATAATTTTTGAGCACAGTTAAGCGTACTTTTTTTTGCTGTTTAATATTGATATATAAATAAGAATTTTAAAGGCGTTTCTATGTCATAGCTCGCGACTGTACAAACATATATTTAATTACATCCTTGAAAAATGTACTTATCTCATTACGTATCGTTTTATTCTATTTTATTTCTTTTCATATGTTGCTATGTTACAACTCTGTTAGCGTTCTATTGTTACTTGTTGATCTACGCGAAAGGCTTATATGAAATCCTGTACAAAAATAGATGTCGCTACAAAAACTTCAGCTTTTCCTTATAGATGTCGCTACACAGAACCATCATGGTAAAGCAGATCGACGGCGCCAAACGATACCAGGCGATCATAAACTCAAAAGGGTTGTGAAAACTGTTTTACCGGCTGGGGATAATATATAGAATGAGACCAACATGGTGAACAGGGTGGAAGGCGTGGTCTGTGCCTGGGGTGGTACACATCAACACACATTCATAATCTCATTCGGGCTCGAGCCTGTGCTACGATCGGACGTCTGTACAAACTCGTCCGAAAATGGAAAGGCCGTTCGCTCGTATGTAACTTTGCGATACTGCGGAATTTGAACTTTGTACTCGTCGCGGGTACTCGCCAAACACAGTTACAAGCCTTCGATACAAAGGAGATTGAGCGCTTTTTGGCGCATGGCGGCCACTTATAAAATTATCGTCAGATGAAAGTACTATTTTATTTACCAAGACTTGATTTCTCCCTCAGACCTCATTATTTTTTGAGACTTATCCACATTTTTTTTAATTAGAATTTCCTTTTACCAGTTATATTATTGCTATAAGCAGAAAAAAAAGTATTTGATTCAGTTTAAAAGAATCTAGCAACAATAAAACTCTACGACATTAATTGTTAGAATTAAGTATATCATTCAACAACAAAATTTTAACTGGCTGCAGACCGCCAATGCTTCATATACATTTACCCATTCTCCTTTCATAACAAAAAGCTTTTTTTTAATTTTATATTGATAATTATAAGACTGTATACGGTTTGAATTTCTACATTATTCCGCTATTTAGTCTCGATACAAAGGGTTTTGATAGACAGAGGGGACTAATAACAAAGTGATTTTATAAAGGGGTCTGTTTGCTCCTTTTGAACGACGGAACCCTCTTTATAAACAAGTTTTTATTACTACTTGTCAACAAACAGACATTCGGTGGGGTCGCGTTGTTTCAATACAATTATTTCAAGGTTACCTTGCAGCTGCAAGCTATCATAATAATTATAACATTGTCATGCAAAATTGTATGCATATGGAACACCGGAATTTAATAAAAAAATAACAGAATTGGATTACAGGCAAATAAAGGGACTGGTTAAACTATGAGTAAATAAAAGCTTGAAAGAGAAGGTTTCAATTTTTCGTCGGATGTTAAAACATTTACTCTGCTAGATTCAAGTATATAAACTATCAGATTGCGTTTTTTTTTATATTCTACGCATTAACACAATAATATTTACAATAATATTCTGACCGATTTCGGTCACGACGGCTAGTGTTACCAGCCAGCTACGCAGGACATATGATAGTGCACAAGCGTGTACACAAACACAGGTGCACTCTCTGTTCCTTTTCTCTCATAGCCCGATGGGACGGCAATCCAACACGACCGGTGAGAGATCAGGCGTAGGACCCACATTTCAATGTGCCTTCCGAAACACGGAAGCTGTGATATTTATTTCTAAACCAAACACAATATTCGAAAAGTCGGTGCGGGCCGTGGGGATCGAGCTCGAGACTTGGCAGTTCTATGGTCTTACCACTAGGCTATCACAGCTTCAATAATAATATTATGATAACAATAAATGCCCCGCGTTGGGCGCGCCCAGTCTCAAAATGTTTTATCTTTGCTATAATTGTGTTATTTAAGGATTGCTCACTATCCATGCCAACTTTGTTAAAGGTACAACGAATACACTGTACATAAAAAAAAATATTAGGATTTCTCCTCATTGATGTTGGTTAAATTATTCCTACAGTACGCAAGAGTTTACAATTTCAGAGCGTTGATGTTGTACGAAATAACAACGCCGCAAAGTAATTCTTTTATTCAAAAATGTAAACGTGTAAGCGTTTACTCCCAATTTTAATATTTCCATGGTTAACCTCTATAAAATTCGCAGTCACTTACTATGATGGTTAAATACCCATTCATAAATTGTACACAGAAAAGAGTGAGCAGTAGTGCTATTTCCAGCTCACTCGCACGACCTGCGCAATAGCGACAATACGCTAAGTCAGCCCTAGGCCCGCGCCCTCGTGGTGCCACCCTCGAGATCACTTCAGTCGAGAGCGACGCGGCGGCGAGAGCGCACGCCGCCGCTACTCCCTGGCATGCTCCCGTATAACGATCTTTACGTGTTTTATTACGCTGCGCTGCCACATTACATTGCCGTCACCCCGTCGTAGTGTGGGCTTAGATATTACTTTCGTGTCTTGTTATATAGCAATATCAGTAGTGTACCTTTTTACCTTTATTGTTTGTTCAGTCAGACGGATTTCTTTATGCGTGCTTTAATAAATATTTCTATTAGTTTAAAGTAGGCTCTCCGGTTCATCTTCCTTTAAATAAAATAATATTTTTATTACAAGAAAACTTTTACCATAGGTTTTATTATTTTCACTAGTTTCTATATATGTCCGTCTGTGCACAATAAAAACAAAATAAAGAGAAGTTTTGAATGTTATGGGTATAAAAGGTGTTCATTTACTTAATTTACTTAGATAGAAATAAAATTTAACATATTAAATCTCGACTAGCAAACGCCATTAATAAGCATTATTTTTATTTACAATCACTGAAAAGTCTCACTTAGTGTCTTCGATAAACATCAGAAAATTTACTATACCTCTTCACTTTCTTAATTTTCTACTAATATTATGAATGTGATAGTTTGCGAGTATGGGTGGATGGATATTTGATTTTCTTTTGCGCTTAAACAGTTTAACGAAATTGGATGAATTTTGGTATCCAATCTAGTTAACTGTTATTTTTATAGTGCAGTAATATTTACCATATTAACAGAACAAATTGTAAACGATGAACAACTTCATCAGGTGGGACACTTGGGGGGTTACTGCAATTCAGTTATTTGAAATTCATTACATTTTGTTAGTGAAAACCTAAAACTAGATATATGTTCGCTCCTTCGAATCAAATGTAATTACTTAATAGGTCTCATTTTTTTATCTATAAAGTTTAGTTTTTTAATAAATAAAGCACTTTAACGTTAACATAATCTTAAAATAATGAGACAAAGCATTTTTTAAACACTCTCCCTTGGAAAGCTTGTAGCTTACATGTTGTGTAAGCAATCCATACTTGTCAAGTGATTCTTGTACAGGCATTATATCTTAGTAACATTTAGGTTTCTCACTTTCGCATTTATTTTATGTTTAACTGCATATATATGTTACAGCCAAAGTAATTAATCTAGATATTATACATAATGACTAGTCATTATGAATAATATCTACTCAATTTGGATAAAGTGATAATTCACACAAAATTAATCACATTAACTAGCCATTATACATAATATCTTCAAAGAATTAGATAAAGTGATAAAACAAGTAGATATTCGTTTAAGGATAAATTTGTATTTCAATTTTCCTTAAGCATACATATCAGAAAGATTATTTTAGCAATTAAAATAACATAAGATAATATTTTTACCTCAATAAACATAGATATTATAAAGAAAAAAAAAAAAAACCTAACCTCACCTAATTTAGGTTAGGTTTTTTTTTAGGCAGGAGTGTGGATATCAAATGAACATTATACCTTTTGATCATTAGCGCAAATGTTGATATAGCAAATAAATATTCGACGAACTGAAAATTATGTCAAACGACATTATACAAAGTGATGATTTTCTTTAACGTTGTTCGATTGAGTAATATTATATCAAACGTTGTTCGATCAAACATGGGTGAACCTAAGATAAAGACCGTATTATTACTTTGGCTAACTTTGACACGATATTATGAATAATAACTAGATAATGTGATTAATTTATTACACTGTCTAGTGAATTTAGCTATTATGCATAATGACTAGTCATTATGTATAATAGCTTATTAATCACTATGACTGTAACATATACACAAAAATCCTTTTGTACTCATAATATTGACAATATTTTGAAAAGAAAAAGTAGTGAAGTCGTTTAAATAGTTCGTTACTGATAACAAGAAAAATACGGAAACAAAATATAATTTAGTTTTTATGATTTGTTCTTAGGCTTTATTATTTAAAGAGCAAAATTGTTGCACTTGCATTATTTAAAAAATGATAACATTTATGAAAACTTCGTATGATATTTAAATGTAATGTAAAACTGTAATTAACATGTTGTAGCGCATCTAAGCTTGTCCGAACTGTACTGTGGGCACCTCTCGCTCGCTCTTACGATAATCTTTATTTAAACTTTATGATAATTTCGACTCAAACAGTATTGTAAACTTCCTTGATTCCTAATAAATAATATAATTGTAACGTATACAATAAAATTTGCACCAATAATGCGTTCTGTAAAATTAAATGTAGATAGACTACGTTCATTCATAATTATAGACGGGTACCGCTCTGAACGTAAAGTTGTTTCAAGCTTGTTTTGCGTTATGGTATCCTAGTACAAAGCCTCGAATTTGTCGGGTCAGAGACACCGACCCGTATTTTCGCTCATGCGCAATGACAACCAGTCCATTCCATAGATATAGCAGTCGGGTCACTTAATTTACTATCAACAGAACAAAAAAAATACTTATGGATAATATTAGAAAAATATGTGCAATTTAATTTTAATGTCTATGAAAGTAGATATAGTTGGTAATATAATGGTGGCTGTAAATATAAGGATAGCGGTTCTAAATAATAAAAATCAGGATAGAAGTGAAGGGCCTTAAGTATCCATGAAATAAACCTCCCAGACAATGAAAACAAGGCATAGTGCTTTTAAGTTTAGGACTAGTAATTAGCCCCAGAGGTATAATTAACTAGGAACTCATTAAATAGACAGAAAAGCTACTACTAGTTAAATAGAAGTTTCACAACTTAACAGAAAAAGTTACCAGAAACGAAACAAACCCAAAATAAATTTTATCATAAAACATCAAAAAAAGAAAAATGATTACTTTTAATATTGTAGGAGTTTAACTGGCCACTTCTTTCGTCGCATTAACTGAACACGACTTAGATTCGTCTATAAACTATATGTTGATGATAAATAGTAAATTTAACTTCTTTAAGGATAGTTTTGGCAAGATTTGATTTCACTGAAGTACTTTCATCGACAGTAACTTTTTTACCCCTCTTCTCCACATGAAGCCTTCTTCGGTTACCATGGTAACCGCGCGCCTGTTCGGTACTAGGTAAACAGGAACGACCAGGCTCACGTAGTTTCGTGACGTTTGTTTCTGCACTTGTTGCTTTTCTCTTCGTCCTATTTCACTCTTACCGTTGCATTTATCTCACTTCGCTATTTAGATACACTTGAATATGTGTGTTTCGTACATTAGTGTGAAATTCAAACTAGTGCATTCTAGACTTCCTAGTACTCGTTATTTCCTGGTAGCCAGTAGTAAAGCTAGTGCACTTTTCTACGTTATTATTGACTGCATTTTTGCAGTTTACTTTTTGTACGTTGTACGGTGTTATGAAGCTTCAAAACCTGCTTCCACAATACAGAAAGTTTGTGATTCTTGAGTACATAAAAATCAGCTTTAGTTTACATCATTGTAACATTTCTAGTATGTCATTTTTGCTGTAGTTGTTAGACGACGATATCTGATAAAAATCTTGTAATTTGCTAGATATTGGAGTGAAAATGTTTGTAAATACTAGTAAATGTATTACGACGCGCATGCAAAGATGCATAATGTTGGTTTTCTTTAACAAGGCTCCCGACCGTATCTTCCGTCCGCTAAACAGGTTTTTCGTGTAACTCATGACAAAATATTTATGGTATGCCTGTAGTAACTAAAATTTACATCATCATTCATTGTAGGTAATAGTTTTGATAGTATAATACATTTGCACTGTTTTTGAATAGATTAATTACTTCAACATCGCTTACTTTGACGTACTAAATAAAGTTAGAGCACCATTGCCACAGTCTCATTGTGATAAAGATACATAATGTATTACAAGATAGAAAATATTGTCATTATAATATAGCGTTGCACTATGGAGTTTAAACTCAAACGGGTTGTTTATAATAGTATGGCATAAGCTAGTATTAGGTTGAAAGAAGTTCAGGAACTAGGTGAAGGCTGGCCACACTCCCTCAATGCCGGCGTTATTTGATTCAATAATAACTCTGTTAATACATCCGTGTCGCCTTCAAAATTCGGATATATCAATGGATTATTACATTATGCTGTGTGTTTAAGTTAAATTTGTTATTTTATATGTCATAAATCATAAGAAATTTGCATAAGTCCTTCACTGACACCCATACATTGATCCAAGCGTTGAGAGCATCGCAGAGCGAATAGTTTAATGTTTGCAGAAACTAGACCTTACGGCTCAAAGCCTACGTTGCATTTTACAGAAAAGCATGTAGTGGTACTTATGTTTTTGCTGAAAATGTTTGTGACTTCTTGCATTTCTGGGACCCTAGTACTCAACGCGGACTTTCTCTAAGGTTCAACGCCCCGACACATGCTGCCAGCTCGCTGCATAGTCAAAGAGCGCGCCATGTATTAAATTCATCTGCAAGCGGTTCATTGAAGTTAGTTTTAGAGTTTTAAGTTAAAGACATAAAAAAAATGTTACATAACGATGATAAAGATTTACAACTCCATTCCTAAGAAGCTTTGCGAACTACCATTAAGGTACTTTAGAAAAAGTTTGAAAAAGTGGCTTAATGAAAATTATTTTTTATAATTTCAAAGATTTTTTTTGTTATAAGCTTACATTAAAATATTTAGGTTAAGCAAAAAGTGTAATGAGCACTACTTTAAGGGAAACATTTTATTTTATATTATTTATTGTGTAAGTTAAATCACATTTTTTTTTTCACATCTAATAATAATAAGTATTTTTGCATGCTTAAGTATAGGCGGAACATGCGGAACAATTACTGTACCTATTTTTGTCAACTTCAGACCATGATTCATGGAAATAAATATTTTCATTTCATTATTACTTTCATTCTGACTAACGTTTTGAGTAAAATTATGACTGACATCGTTTTGAAATATAAGATGAAAATGAAATTGTCGAAATAAACATTTTGCTATTTGAAGGTGCTACTTTTATGAGTCCTATTGATATGTTAGGTACTGGATCAATGGTTTTGACAAACATCTTTCAAGTTATACAATTATATAATCAGTATGAAGTCAGTGACAAGCCCTATTTGCCGTTTGAGTATTTTTTTTTGGTATCATGTTAAAAAAAATTAAGGAAAGTATTATATAGCTAGAATGATGATGATTCCAATTTAGACTTACTTAATTGTTCTCATGTTACATGATGCCCTGTTGGCTAGGTTTCACTTATAACGATTGATTCATGTTTCTGGGGGGCTTGCATTATTTGATTACGTATTATACGAGTTGGTACAATGAATACTATTGATTTGTGAGTTTGGTCCCCTTTCATTGTCACTTTGTCTCTTCGCCTCGACACCGTGCTGAACGCAGGTAAACAATACTGGCTCGTAACCGTTCACTATTATCAGACAATACCCTGCATTTTAATTTCAAAATAATTCGAATTCTCGATCACAAATTATATATCAGACAAAATAAACATATCTACCAAAAAAATTGTGACATACACAATATTAACATCAGAAATAAGCACAAATGATGTACTACGTCGCATAAACTACATAGCGAGCACAATTTTTTATAGGAATATGTATAAAATTTACAACGTTAAAATAAGTTGTAACTTAACTCTAAAATACATAGTGAATTACCTCTATGTATTTTGGAGTTAAATTACAACTTATTTTAACGTGAAATGAAAACTAGGGTCTGTAAAAAGCGTACTTGAATTTGGACTTCTGCTGTTCGGTAAGAGACCAACTTTGAGCCCCGTAAGTTTGGACGGGCAGGACGCCATATATTATCAATGAGCTTTCTATTCAGCGTCATGGGCAGGCTACAAATCATAGCGCTTTGAATTTTGTCCCTGCAGTCCAAAGAAAAACGCCTATAATTTGAGTAATAATATAAATATAATAAGACTTATTATTGTCGACTTTTAATCATAACTAACAATAAACTACGAGTAACCACAAATGTGCTCATTTTTCATTGAACATAATTATTTTTTTAAGACTGTAATGTATGAATAGTAACCAATCATTATTAAGAAGAGTTTAGGGTATTAGCGTGAGTGTAATTTTAAGTGCTTTGTATAATAAGATCATACATAAACCGAAACAAGTGCAACTTGGTTGCACTTGTTTCGCTTTATGCAAGTTTCTGGTCTTTACTTAGTGCAAGTTTCTGGTCTTTACTTATCGCCATACAAGTCATCGATATTTACCCTCCTTGCTAACCAGAATACCATGCATGCTAGGGTTTAGCATTTACTATCTTGCTGAGAATTTGAAAATTTCCCGCCACTGGAAATATTTTCGATAACAGGTGACAATTATACACCTGTTTCACTTACACATACGCAGTAATCGATACTGCCAAAGAGGGATAACTATAGTGATGCCTGCCAGTAATAACTTACTTACCCCTAAAGTGATGCGTGGACCTTGCAATTCATGTTCCCCTAATATCGGGCTACTCGCCGAAGACGCATTTTAAGTGTCTATTCTTTGATTTTATTAAAGAAACTAAGAGCAGGGCACGAAAGACATGCATTTTTATTCGGTCCATTATTAGCTGTCGAGTTTCTATACTATACAGTGGTAGCTATATTTTTAAAATGTTTAATCTTTCAATGTTTAATGCATGCGAAATGTATAAATTAAACAAAAAAAGATTTGTAAGTTTCGATCAAAAACACTGAATGATTAACAATTTATGGTTTACGTATTTATACGCAGCGGTTAAGGGAAGTGGCCTAATTTCAACTTAAGGCTTATAATCAAAATCAAACAAAAAATTGAAGTTTTTGTTGCAAGTAATGTTATTTTTTATTATTTTAATAATTAATGTCTATATTTTTACGCAGAAAATAAGAGATTTTAAAGAAGTTATAATTCAATAATGGTGATAGTGATAGATATTGATACACTAATAAGCGATAATCTTTAAATTTATTAAGTTAAAAAAATACACATTATAACGAAAAAAAGTTACGCGCGAAGTATACATACAATATTAGCTTATCATTCTTTACCGTCGCCTTATTACCATGTAGCAGTTTGTGGCTCAACAGGTGTCCACCACGTGACGACTTGTTATGGTCGTACCAGGAGACCATAGGTGGACAGGAATTTCTGTATTTACCATTCATTCAGTCAAGTGAGCAATGTCAACAAGTGGTTGCAGGGCTTCCCATGTTACCGCCACGTGGCAATCTGTTTTGGAGCTACCAGGAGATCATAGATAAGCAGGATGTCTCAGTGGGGCCAGAAGTAGATATAATGGCAGTTAATCTAGAACCGACTAGACCGACCGAGAAAAAGGGTCTTGACGAACAGACAGAAAGAAAGATAGACAGACAGATAGGCGGTCGGACGGACCACCAAGTGATAAGGATTCCGTTTTCTCCTTTCGAGGTATAATAGTACAGGATCCCTAGTATAGTTTTCATCATATATTACTAACAAGCTGATTTTTCGTGAGTATCTTCCTTTCGACAAGACGCCCAACATTTTTCCTTACAGAAATGTTGGTAAATGGTAGCTTGATAGGTGCAGCAAGGATAAAATATGTTGATTTGATTTTATTACTAACCGATTTTATTAATTAATTATCGGGACAATTATCTGAATACCGTAAAAAAATATTTGTCCCACAAAATATATGTTTTTTTTTTATTGGCTGGCTAACATTTACACAGCTTACCACCCACATTGTCCTACAAATTGCATGGTATGTCATCTCGGTCCTAAACGTAAAAGTTGTCAATTCCGCGGGTTTTTTTTTATTGATCACTGTAGGACAAAGGTAACAAGTGATAGGATAATATAATTGTTATCTAAATAAAACAATGTCCTACAAAAAAAGGGTAAGTTTTATTAATCCTACAAGATTCGTAATTTAGAACTTTACAAAATAAATAAATATATATATAATATATATATTTATGAACACAAATCGATTAATTTTCATCAGAGTCATTTGATAAATCTTCATCATCGGTAGCAGTTTCAATCTCATCTTCATCTTCCTCTTCCTCACTTTGATCATCGGTGACGTCTGCCCCTGTAATAACATAAAAAAATAATAAATTGCTGAGAAATTTTTCCGCCGCAAAACACCTCAGTCGTCGTAATTTTCACGACCCTTTAACTTCAGCACGTTTACTAAGTAATTAGTCGACATTTTAAAACTTACTGCACAGAATTCTAACTGAAAATTGTATTTTATTTTATGTCTGGGCCCATAACCTAATAAAACGCTATAAACGGTTTGCAGTCAAATAAATGTATTATAACAGATTATACTGAAAACATCATCACTCAGTATACAACTAGAACACTAGATGACGCTAGTAGTTACAAATATTAATTTGTTACATTAAGTCAACACGAAAAATATATCCTCATCTCCGTCAATGGCGGGAAACGTGCCCAGGAGACTGGCCGCATTACCACGCTGAATGGCAATGCCAATTCTTTGCGCGAAATACAGTCCAGCCTTCTGATCACGGATGGAGTCGACCAAGCGCTTAGCGAGTTCCTTATACAGAGCTCGTGCACCCGGCCCCCATGTCCCAAGCATTTCAACCCCAAAGGGCTCAAAAATATAATTGCCCGTAAGATTATTATATTTCGTCCCTTTAGGGTTTCCGCAGCTCCAGCAGCAGCGCCGGGCGTGACCGCCGAACTTAGAACATAGGACGGCGCAAGGGTGTCGACGCACGTTGCGTCCCACACCAAAGGCCGACCCAATTTCCAGGGAAGTAAAGACATTCCGTCAGGTCTTTTACTATCGCTGCGCAAACCAAACTGTTTGGTTCTAGAACAGCAGGTACATCAGCAGTGACAAGAGCACGACGAATAATGACATTAATGTCATTATTACGATAAAAACAAAACTACACGCAAGCCGACATGCGCGGGCCGCCAACACAGCGTCTCAAATGGTTTTATTTTAGTTCGTCATCTCGTTTAATTTTGTTTGAAATGAATTCATTCGGTTCATCTCATTTCATATCGCAGAATATAATTATATTCTACCAGGAGCCCAGAAGTGCAAGCAAGTTACACATAATCAAAGGGTGCATTCGGTCAGTCAGTAGAAAAACTATCCATCAGTAGTAGTATATTATTGGGCATTCTGTCCCACTTTGCTCATGCTTGCGCATTCGCGTCGTGAGACAGAATACCCAATAATATTTCTGGTAATTAAATGTTCCACGACGTCGGATGGAATACGTACATGGTTTCGCTTGGCGAAACAAGTTCGCCGTCGCGGTAGTTCAGAATACCCAATCGTGAACGTTCGACTCGGTTCGTGTTCGTACAGTATCACTTTGCGCTTGCGCATGCGCGTCGTGGGACTGAATACACAGTAATAATTCTGGTAATTAAATGTTCCACGACATCGGATGGAATACGTTACTATAGTTTTATAATGAAAAATTAATAAATAAATACGAATGAATGCAAACCATTAGAATTTAACTTTACGATATTTAATTGTGTCTGTATGAGACGTTTGTGCAATTAAGTATGGGTATATGTAGTTGTAAAATAAAACACATTCATTGAAATAAAACCAAATTATTATTTATTTATCGTAAAACATAGGTTTGTCGGGAAACAAAACATCTGCAGAACGAACAAATTCCTGCAGTTTTCGCCACTGAGGAGAGTCTAGGTCGGCCTGGAGTTTGATACGTACGATTGCCTTTTTCCACAGCTCCAGCGAATCGGTGTTGCGAGCATCGTTAGCTAGGTACACCTTGCAGTCGATGTAGTATTCGCCATCGGTGTGAGCAGTCCGTCGCTCGCACCCGTTTCCCACTCGGTACACGAAAAGCGACGACAGGCATGCTCGACCTGATGATCCCTCCCCGACTTGTGCGCCTGTCTCGTGGTCCCGGCTGATACCGAATATATCGCTATCACTCGTAACTTTCTTACTGAAAAAAAAAAACAAAACAAATTTCATTCGGTGGTCGAGAATTGATACTAATAAGGCTTTTTACTAATGTTGTTGAGTGTAACGCTTATGTATGTAATCGCTTAAGGAATTGTCATAAGTAGTAACAGTAACGAGGACAATCTCTACACACATAATACAACATGTAAATCAATATTTTGCACAATTTATCACTGGATCGAAGGCGCAACGTGTCGCGGTATAAAAATAAATACGTAATTTACCTGGTACGGGTCGATTTAGATTTGCGTTTTCCATTATTATCTGTTGGCTTCCGACCAGTTTTCGTTTTAAGTTCATTGGTTGGTGATGCTTGATAGTAGGAACCCTCAGAATCGGACCTGAAGCAAGAAAGTTGTACATACGTTTAAATAAAGTAAATTAATAAGTTTACGGTGGTTTTGAAGGGCACAGTGAGATGAGTTTCAAATATTTAATACTTACATTTTTTCCAAGATTTGTGTGTGACTTACTCAACTTCAAGACGACAGCAGTGCTGGCCGGTGACTATGATTTTTTTTCAGCTGGTGGTGGTGACGGCGTTTGACAACACTGATTGTACTGACTGAGTACAATAATTTACCGATCACAAATGCACGATTGTAGTCCGGAGTCGCAAGTTACTATTACTTAGTTCACTTGAAATAATTGTTATGATCATAATGATAAACGTAGTGACTTATAAGTCTGGAAATGTCTAACATGAAAAGTTACTTTAATTCTTTGGGTTTAATCGTATAACGGGACTTTTTTATTTAGAGGTATTATACACCTTCGAAAATGAATACTAAGACAAAAATAAATTAGTATCAATTGCTGATGCATTGAAAACGCTTAGGGCTTACACACCGTTTCTTTACATTTTCATACATCGGTGATTATATAAGCAGCGAAATGACAGCCCTATGTATAATAGCTGACTACCAAGGTTGCATCAGCGCAGGCACGTGTAGAAATATCGCAATATTAACGGAAACGTTGAAAGTTGATATACACCTATAATATTATTACGAAGCCTTGGCGATGTGGAATCTTCCCGAAATAAAAAATACGTTTTAATTCGGTAAATGAATTTCACATTCAAGTATTGAAATTGGGAACACTAACAGGTAATTATCATTTTAATTATTATAAATCTATTTTGATACTGACTGGTGAATTTTGCTTTAAATAACATTGTTTTTATTCTTTTCCAGCTACACATGCATCACAAATTTATTTACAATTGTAAAAAGACGACGAGATTCAAGTTTTATTTGTAAGGAGAATATTTTAGAAGTTTATAAGTTTTCTCTGATAATTTATATTATTATGAGTGTGAAGACTAAATTTTAATAATGCTCAGGTACATATAGTAAGAACCCTTAACTTTAAGCTTTTGTTGAATTATTAATCTTAGTATACCCAATAAATCTTTGCCTATTTATTTCAGGTTATGGGTGTATATTATTATAATACGATCAAAGGGACAAAACAACAAATGAAGAACGGGAGCTATAACTGATCAAGATTTTTATTTATGGTGGTGGTTCTAACGCATTTTCGAAGCTGTAAATCTGTGTAAAAGGTATATAATATATATATATATATATATATATTATTTTTATGCCCAACATATAATATAAACGATTTAATATTGATACCTGTGTCTAAGAAACGCTGAAATATCTATTAATCTATTTCTATCCATACAGATTCGTGTATGTTAAATAACAATGCCTTACTGTACAGTGTGTAATATATCTGTAGATAATCGTCAGTGGTCTGGTCATTTACGTAGCAATACACATAAAAATAATAGTGTAGCTCCTTTTAGCAGTAATGTAAAAGTAATTAAGTCCTCGTTCAAAGGACGTATTATAAGTTATAGGATTATTGCAACTGAGAAGTTAGTCCATAAATTGCCAGAGTGTTTTCTAATACAAATCCAAGAACAAGTCAAGGATCTGATAAACCACTCGCTAAAAAGACACACATCTATTAAAGTTAATTTTGAACTATTTTTGGTATTCCTTTTGTTTAAAAACGATCACCAAGAAATTAAATCATTTGCCACAAAAAACTTTATTATTAATTTGAATTACGATTTCGATACAAAATTTAAATCCATAATTTCCCTGCTTCTCAAAAAAATAGAAGAGTTTCAAGAAAGAGATAGCGGTTGGACATTTTTGAATAACTCCTATTTTGAAGTGAATATTAATAAATATCAACCGCTCAGTGGATCCAAATTTATTCCTTTACCAAATATCATAAAACATAAAAAAGCTTGCTTGAATATTAAGAACAACGACAATTACTGCTTTCTATGGTGTGTTGTGGCAGCCTTGTATCCCGCAACTCGACATCCCGAGAGAGTTTCATCTTATCCTCATTTTCGGGATGTTTTAAATATCAAAGATTTGTCATTTCCCATCACATTCACGGACATAGAAAAATTTGAAAAAAATAATTGCAATATAAATATTTATGTGTATGGATTAAAAAATAACAAAACTATTATAGGACCATTATATAAAACAATTAATAAAAAATCTAAGAGCATCCACTTATTGCATTTAGAAAATGATTCATTTTCGCATTACTGTCTTATTAAGAATTTACCTCGTTTAGTTCGAACTCAAATCACCAAACATCATGGTAAATTATATTATTGCGAATCTTGTTTATTGTTTTTTCCTACTCTGTGTCAACTTGAAACACACCTGTGTGGAGGGGTTGTCACAATTTTGCCGGATAAAGGATCAGTACTAAAGTTTAAAAATTTTCAAAGAAAACAAGACATTCCATTCGTCATTTATGCCGATTTTGAGTCACTGTTAATTCCGATTTCCAGCGATGAATTTGATACAGCTAATACATCATACACCCAGCGACACGCGCCAGCCGCTTTTGCTTATAACATGGTATGTTCTTTTAATGATAAAAAGAGATATAAAAGTTATCGCGGTAAGGATTGTGTTGCAAAATTTATAAAGTTTCTTACTCAGGATGTAATTGAAATATACAACATTCTAAGTAAAAACAATCCTATGATATTTACTGATAAAGATGTTGAGGATTTTAGTAATGCAATTAAGTGTCACATATGTGAAAACTTACTGTGGTTGGACAGAGTTAGAGATCACTGTCACATCACAGGTAAATACCGTGGCGCCGCTCATCGACATTGTAACTTACAACATAAAGTCCCAAAATTCATACCAATATTTTTTCATAACTTGTCAGGATATGATTGTCATTTATTTGTGAAACAATTAGGTGAAATACCCGGTCAAATAAAAATTATACCCAAGACTAAAGAAAAATATATATCATTTTCAAAGTTTATCCCCGTTGCAGATAATGAATATGTACAATTAAGATTTTTAGATTCCTTTAATTTTTTAGGAACCAGTTTAGACAAATTAGCTAAAACAATGCAGATAGAAGATTTTATTAGTCTCCGATCTCATTTTTCTGATAACAAACATTTAAGTTTGCTGACACGAAAAGGTGTTTATCCATACGATTATATGACAAACTGGAAATGTTACAAGCAACAGACGTTACCGCTAAAATGTTACTTTCACAATTCTTTAATAAATGAAGACATTAGTGATGACGATTATAATCATGCTAAAACTGTGTGGGATTGTTTTAATATTAAAAATTTAGGAGAATACACTGATCTATACTTAAAAACAGATGTACTTTTATTAACAGACATATTTCAAAATTTTAGAAAAACTTGTAAACAGTATTATAAACTTGATCCTGCATTTTATATAACGACTCCTAGTCTATCTTTTGATGCAATGTTACTTAAAACAGGTGTTCAATTAGAACTGTTGACAGATTTGGCGATTGTTAAAATGATTCAGCAAGGTATTAGAGGAGGTTTGTGTATGTGCTCGCATCGGTATGCAAAAGCCAATCATAAATATATGTCTGAATATAATGCTGCAAAGCCAGATTGTTTCATAACATATCTAGACTGTAATAATTTGTATGGTTACAGTATGTGTCAGTATTTGCCATATTCTAATTTCAGATTTCTTAATGAAAATGAATTAATTAATTTACGCGTTCAAAATATTGAAGATAATGCCGACTGGGGCTATATATTAGAAGTTGATCTTTTATATCCTGAACATTTACACAAAGACCATAATGACTTGCCTTTTTGTCCTGAAAAATGCATTCCTCCAGGTGGTAAAACAAAAAAACTTATCGCAAATTTATACAATAAGTACAATTATGTCATACACTACGTCCATTTAAAAAAGTGCCTGGAGCATGGTTTAAAATTACGTAAGATTCACAGAGCCATTACTTTCAAACAAAGTCCCTATTTAAAACAGTATATAGAATTAAATACTCAATTACGACAGAAAGCAAAAAGTACATTCGAGCAAGACTTTTTTAAATTATTAAACAACAGTGTTTTTGGTAAAACTTTAGAAAATACAGAAAAGAGAGTCAAAGTACATTTAGTTAATCAATGGAGTGATAAAACAAACAAAACCAACAAATCAATATCCGCTGAGAGGCTTATAGCTAATCCTTATTTTCATAGTGCAACAATATTGACTGAAAATTTAGTAGCTATACAAATGAAACCTGATCAAATAATCTTAGACAAACCTATTTATATAGGATTTACGGTTTTAGATCTTTCTAAGTCGCATATGTATAATTTTCATTACAATGTTATTAAACCTTTTTATCAGGATCGAGTTCGCTTATGTTATACAGACACCGATTCTTTTGTGTATGAAATATATACTAATGATTTTTATTGTGATTTAAAATACCATTTCTTGCAATACTTCGATAGCAGCAACTATGATAATGAGAACGAATATGCAATACCTCTAATTAATAAAAAAATACCAGGACTTTTTAAAGACGAAATGGGTGGTAGATATATTACTGATTTTGTTGGATTGAGGTCAAAGCTCTATTCTTTAAAAACTTCAAATTCAGTTATCAAAAAAGCAAAAGGAATTAAATCATATGTGCTCCGAGATTTAGATATCACAGACTATGTACGCACTTTATTGGATGGTGGAGTTATTCGGAGAAAAAATATTATGTTTAAATCATTGAAACATGAAATTTTTACACAAAGTGTTAATAAAATTGCATTATCCAGTAACGATGATAAACGAATTATTTTGAAAGACAAAATAACAACGAAAGCTTGGGGTCACTCTTGTATAATAGGTAAACAGTAACGTAATACGTCACATCTTGGAATGTTTATAATTATTATTATTGTAATTTATTTAAGGTATTGATAAAATAAAGAGTTGTACTCCACCAATCTTAGTTAAGTAAGTAAGTGTATTAGTGGTAATTAGCATTGTTATCTAGCTTTAGTTATTAGAAATAATCGTTTTATTACTGCAATAAATATGATCATTTTATTAATTTACTTGTTTAATTTGTTTACCTTAGAACCTTTATTTACTTCTTGTTATTTAGCATGAGGATAAACGATCTCAAATATAAACTTGTTAGGATTCGAACCCAAGACCTTCAACATTGAAGTCTGTTATTTTTACCACTGGACTATCTTAGGTAAGTAATCAAGTTTCATCGTATAAACAAGTTAATACTTGTACTTAAAAAAATGTGTAATACGAAACTGTACAAAACATCGAGCAAATAATGCATGGTTAACATTTTTAGATGTCGCAATGCAACCTACATTGTATCGCTCGTCGATTCTTAAATCATTTATTTATTTTTTCGTATGTCTGCTAGTTTGCTAACGATTTATTTACGACAATTTTATTATTTGATAAATATTGCTCAGTCTAGTTACTCGTACTGCGTACCATATCACATTTTAAACATGACTTCGGTAAGTAAATATTAATTAAACATCCAGTAAAGATAGATACTTCATAATTGTATTCATTGAATCTTGTGATTACGAATATCACAGTGATTTAATGATCTTAAAATTCTTATTTTTCTAAGAGAGTGTTATTTGTATTCGTTGATTGAATATTTTGTATAGCTTTTTATTACATAGAATATTCATACCAACATTACCAACCCTGTAATTAATGTTCTGTTTAATCTTTGTTTCAGTCAGTGGGATCTGAAATTATGTTTAGCCAATACGCTCAGGATCCTTATGAAGAATATAATGAGATGATTCGATGCGAACGCGAGGCTAGCGCACAGGTTCCGAAAGAAAAGAAGTCTACACCTCGACGCAGAGAGAAATCTAAGAAACATAATTCAACTCAATCTTTCGTTATGAGTAGACATCAACGGCGAGGCAGTAAACTTATAAAAATTTCAGTGATCGATCTATGCAACAATTCTCCAGACAGTGATAGTGACACTACTAGTGATAATGTTATTCTCCAAGCGCAATACGTGGTTAAAGACGCGGTTGACTTTATTATGGACGAAACGGAGTCGTTAGTTAAGAAAATATCGAAATCGTTGATCGATAGTGATTTTTAAAAGCCATGTTCTTTTTTAAAATATATATTGTTTAGAAACTTAGTATTATTGTATCCTAATATTATTTGTATACAGGTGTTACATACATTATATGAAATTAAAAAAAAAATGTTTACTTTATTTAAATTGTTTTATTAAAAAAAAACCCTTATTAAATACATACACAATTGAGATACAGCTCATAAAATTACCACTTTAAATACTTTTTTATACATAACACATTTCTAAGAGCACAATGTTTTAGATGATGAATACAATTTAAATTACTTTTTTTATCACAGTACTTTTGAGCTAACACAGATAGTTTAGGACAATTTTCTTCATGAAGTTCTAATACATTACAGTTCAAACACAGGTCTTTTAACCACTTCACTTTCTCTGAACCTTTTACATAGACATACATATTTTCTAGATATGGTACGATCATGCGATGGAATTCTCTATAGTCAATATAGCCTTCGCTCCAACGTAAACCCATATTTTTTTCCAACCACATAACTTGTCTCTTTTCATCTCTTGTTAAGTATGAGAACTGATACGGTGGTTTAATTAAAAACGTTTGTGTATATTCACGTGTTGCAAAAGCTAACTCCTTTACTATAAAATTATTGTACATATCTTTAAATCCTTGTACATCTAATATGATAGCATCGGGATTCATGATATTTTCCTAACAATATTACTTAAAGGTTTATACTCAATTATACAATCGTTTAATATAAGACAGTATGCAGAGGTTTGGTCTGGTATGTCAGATTCACTCTCGATTTCCACTCTCACATCCACCACAGGACCAGATTTGAGGTTATCTGCTTGTCTAGAACAATCAACTATAAATAACGGGGCTAGATCCTTAAATTGTTTCTCACTTAGTAAGGGTTCCGAGCGCCTGCCGTAATACGACTGTTGAAATCGTGCGTATTGCTCGTATATTAATGCTATTTTGTTATTTGCAAAACTAGCGTTTAGATTTTCATACGGAAAGTAAGTTGAATTGAGATACACTCTAACGTCACGAATATGACAGTGATCGAACTGGGACATATCTGAACTCCCATTGTTTTTTCTATTTGTTTGTAAACCAATAATTACATATCGCGGCTTCTCTATTTGCGATGACGTTTTAATTGACCAGGTATGTTTTGTAGTTTTTGGTAAAGCTGGATATTCGTATAGATCCCAATTTCTGAATATCATTTGGAGCGGACGATCTTTTTCTAACAATTTTAATAAATGTATCTTTTCTTTGTCAGATACTTTAACGTGTGGCACGCGCCATATGATTTTATTGATTTGAACGTCTTCTACAATTTCTCCGGTGTTGAGTTTCACAGCATTCAGGTTTGTGTTACTTCGCAATAATATTAGTTCATGTTTGCTGTTTATTACCACTTTCTTAAAATCTTCAGCAAAACCCATGATATTACAAAGAGGTATGGATGCGGAAAAGTCACCTCCATTAATATTCTTTGTACCTTCAATGTTCCAGCCCCAGGCATTAGATACCTTTGATTCACTCTCATTCATTGAAATTAATGACTTCATGGTGGTAGTAACGCCTGCATTTTTTATTTTATCAATCTCTACTCCATTCAACTCGTACCTTATATCTTGGAACAAGTAAAGGAGAGCATTATTCGTAAAATTAACGCTAGAAGCCTTATCTTTTGAGTCCTTTTTACTAACAATTATAGTTCCTTCCAAATACAGAGTGCTTGCTGATGGTAGTACGTACAGGTCCTGTTGGTTGATGGGTATGCGTATTTCATCGTTTCTATTAAAACTTGTCACGTAGGGCTTGTAGGAGTGAAATTCGATTCCTTCAACTGTGTTGTCGTAAGTAGGAGCAGATAAAACGTCCAAAATATTCATTTTAATAAACCGATAGCTTTCAGAAATGCTTTATTATTATCGGTTAATTTATTTTTTTTATTAGTGCGAGCTCTTGTTTTCTTGATTGCTAAATTGTCACTGATATTTTTGACCTGGGGATGCTCATATTTATTGTAGTTAATCATTTTTTCGTCGAAGATGTAAATACAGCTGTACTTCTTCACCGCGTAAATTTATTAGACGATTGTTAATGTCTAACAGCCTGATATGTATACAGCTTATGAGGTTTTGATTAACTGGAAAGTATATTGCGTTCTTCGGAATTTCTATGATTCGGTATCCAGGAGGTACATTGAGTGCAAACTCGTGGATAATGTGACTCGGTTCTCCGTTTATGTACGATCCACTTATAATATCACATTCAATCCTGACCACGGTTGTAGATAAAATGTTGACGGGAAACTGTGACACATGCCATTTATTACCTTTTAATATCTGCTTATCAAACCCTAACACGCGTCTAAAGGTGTTTTCTTTTTCAAAATTGATATCTTTCGTACAGCATATAGTAGTTTTTAAAGTATTGTTATTGCAATCTAGTTTAATTGATGCATCTTTTATCTCAGATTTTAAATAATCACTGATATCTTGCAATTCATAGGTTCCTTCCGGTATTTCAATGATTTCGGAGCCATAGTAAAACTTGTTGTTCGTTTTATCAATGTTTGGAATAGAATTAAATGTTGAGAAATGCAATAATGCACACTCATACTGACCCTCTAGTTGTAACGTATTTGGATAGTACGTGGATAAGGTAGATGAATTTCCGGTTATTGATAAAGTGAGTGACATCTTGTAAATGATTAAAATGAAAGAAACACACTAATTTTATATATCTTTATTCCAAAAATTCCACAGATATTCTAAACATAGATGACCACAATTTACTGTGTTAAACTTTTGATATCTTGTGTAGTTGTAATAAACACTACAATTCTTAAAATATTGCATTAATTCCGTTGGAGGTTTCAAGTCTCCGTAACTATCAAAGTATTCACAATAGTCAAAGACTTTAACATAAGCTACCCAATGCGTTCCTTCATTTTTTGAATCGTCCAAGTTAACAATACCACATTCTATCTGTTTTGGTATTCTCGGCATTTGATCCTTCATGTATACTCCCCGAAAGTGTGGGATATCTCGTGCATGTTCTTCGATATCGATATTAGTAAGAGGACGATTAGGTAGCTTCTTTATCAGTTTTTTTGATGTTCTATGAATAATCCATTACCATTTTTATGCGGTTTAATGTATAAACCCTTACCCAATGCTAAAGCCTCTATAGTCTTATTATGACGTTCCGTTTCTCGCAAACTTTGTTGAGCTGCTTTGTAATCATTAACGGTTTTTGCAATACCCGCTGCACCTCCAGCCAAAGTGCCTAGAGCTGATAAGCCAGCAAAAATTGGAATTAAAGGTAAAATACCTCCGGTCTTCGGTATTGGTATAATTCGTGGTATCCGAATTTTCTGAATTTTTGGAAATATCTTTTTTGCTGCTAAGTAAGCAGCATTAATTAAAGCTTTACTATCTTTGTGTTTATTTGTTTTAATTTTTGATTTGATTTTTGATACAAAACTCTTAAACGTTTTTACTCCAGCACCAGACTTAAGCTTGGCTTTCATAACTTTGTTCACTATCCATGAGCTAAGTTTTTCGCCTTTCCCAGCATCCTTTGATTTAAGTCTTTGTTTTGCCATATTCATAAGTTGTAGGTCAGCTTTGTGACGATGTGATAAGTCTGTATGGTTAGCGTATGCAATGTCGTGCTGCATACAAGCGTCATCCAACTTATTAATACCTCGGTCACCGCGTAATAAACGTTTCTGGAGTTTTGTTCCTGGTCCACAATAATTATATCCAGGCAAATGAAGTTCGAATGGTAGATTTTCTATTATACTATTCACTAGTCCACCACCTTGCATTGTACAAAGCGCAATGGGAAAAATGTTGCAAAAAATGCATTATATAGATAGGTACTTATTAACTCAATCCAGTAATGCCGCTTTATCAATCCAACTATTTTCAGTATTGCTAAGACCCAACCATTTCACGTAAAGTTTTGTTCCTTTCTTTTTTAAGACTTTCTCTATCAAATACACACCAGGATAGTTAGATTTTTGAAGTTCTTGTTCATAAAAGGATCCTAATATAGCTTGATTACGTTGATCTTGAATATGGTATGTGACTGGTATTGTATTGTTAACCTTTTTTACAGTAAAAAGTTCTGTTGACCAATTAGGAGTATAACCTTTCTCGAAATTGTGTTTGTATTTGCTAATACGAACACAATCACCAATTTTAAACTTAGGTTTACATGGAATAGATACATGTTTATATGCTTTCAAAATATTTTCTTTTATTACTTGTTCATTAGATTTGTTTACATCGATTGGTTTTAATTTAATAGTTCGATGCTTTGTGTTGTTATACGATTCCAGTGTAACTTCTAATGGTTTACCCAGCCACTTATAGTTTCCATTAAGGCTAAAAGATTTGTATAATTTATTTTTAATAGTTTTAATTAGTCGTTCAACAATTGATGCTTTTTTGATAGAAAACGACGAGTAATGGTTAATTTTGTATGTTTTCATAAGTGCTTGAAATGTGTTATTATAAAACTCTTTCCCCATATCAGTTTGTAAATTATCAGGTTTTCGATTAGTGTCAAGTAATATTCGTTCAAATGCATTAGTGACCTCAAGTTTATTTTTTGATTTTAGCGACTGAGTCCAAGCATATTTTGAGAAGCAGTCGATTACTATTAAAATATAATTATATCCTTTGTTACATTTTCTTAGATTTTGCATATCCATCAGGTCAGCTTGCCACAAGTCATCAATTCCTTTTAAAACAACAGAACGTCGAAAGAAATTTCTTCGTGCAGTTTTGTGTATTTCACTAACAATTTGCTGCTTTGACATAATTTACAGTTTTTTATGCAACTTATCAACATCTGCTTTACTATTAAACTTTTCTTCCAAATGACTTAACACCTCAGGTATCTTTGCTTTTAAAGTAACTTGAACTGTCTTTTGTACATCTGATGCGAGCTGAGAACGTAAGGCACCAATTAGTTTATTTAATTCGTGTATCGTATTAGCATTTAATCGATCTACGTAATCTTTGTTTGCAGCATCGTCTTTATCAACGGGATATCGGATTCCTCTCAGTCTTGATGCTTTTAAATCAAAATCCCCGCTTTCTGATTTTAACAACGCGTTATCATGAAATTCAAATAAATCTGATAAACGCATTCTCTTGTGTATAAAATGACCGAATTTGTCTACATTCATCTTTAAGGTGTATTGTTTTGAAAGGTTGTCACTTAAATGAAACACAGTTGTTTTATGTATTAATTATATTACTTTCACGCAATTCCTCTATTATAGATATAATTTCGTTGTTTACCCCGGTGTTACCAGCATCTTGTGACGCAATTAACAATTTTAGCCGTTCTACCAATTCATTAGGATCATCCCAATATATAAAATCTACATTCTTCTTCCACATTTTTGTTAAGGGTAGTCCTTTCCCTTTGGATTGTATAAAAAGAGGTTTTATAAATTGTAAATATTTTTGTCCCTTATTACTTTTTATCGGTTTATTTGGATCATAATCTCGACGATGTGCATTAGTATCAAGAAGCATTAATTTATAATGCTGCATATCACTCTCTGTAACCAAACTCAAATCTACATTCTTTTTCAGTAGCAACTGTTTTAATCCAGGCGTAGTTCGATACTTGCGATCTGTCACTATGATAAATTCGTCATTGACAATTATGGGAGCAGAACCCAACATCAACTTGCCACGTTCGTATCTGACCCCAAATGGAATATCTGCTAACGCTTCTGGAGAAACTGACCAGGATGTTGTGTTACAATCTTGTTTCTTCTCACCTAGTGACTTAAAGGAGGAGTTACTGTCTATCTCAGATTCATAATCGTCGTCTGTATCATTGCTTTCTTTGTCACTAAGAACTTCCTTTTGCAAAGTTTTATCAATAAACGGAACATCAATTTCATCTTCGATATTTTGTGGAGCAGTCTGTTTACTGACATTAGCAATTAAGTTTAAGGGTTCTGTTACAGGTTTAAAAACTGATTCGAGCGCTTCCTTATTATTTATTTCAATATCCTTCATTTTTCGTACTTTTTTCTTCACGGCTTCTGTCGCTTCAACGATTTGTCTCTTCAAAGATTTTTCCATATTTATAAAATATGTAGATGGTGATTGAATAAGTATCCTAAGTAGAATAATTAGAAAAGCTAGGGTAACGGATTTAAATAATAATGATCTAATCAAAAACTACAAAAGTGTCAAATTTATTTCTATAACATCCTTTGTTTTTAGAACAATCTTTATTAATCACGACAAAACTAAAGGGATCGTTCCATATTTTTGAACACATTTGACGAAATTCAGCCCATGACATATCAGTGTTGACATGTTCTTCGTATATGTGTTTCAAATTAATTTCATCTTGTTTAAAAAGTATAATTAAGTTAGCGTTGTCTCTTATTAATTGTTTAGGAATTTTACTATAAGTTTGATTTAAATAAAAACAATCGATATACTTGTGTCTTCCCATTGCAAAGTAATCACGCATATTGTTTTGATTTTCACAAGCAACATCATCGAATATAATCACCGAGTCGGGTTTTGCGTCCTGAACTCTGAGTATTTCTTCATTTTCCTGGTATTTCTGAAACGTAATACCCGGTACTCGTTGCAATACTTTTTCTAAAAATATGTACTTGGGTTGGTAGAGGGTTTTTGAATAAATATAAACATTTCGAAATCTTAAACCATTTTCATGTATAAGAAGACTAATGAGTAAGTTGGTTTTTCCACAATTTGATGGTCCGCAAATTATACAGCGTACTGAGTGAGGTAATAATTCACTATGGCGAAAATCAGTTTTACAAAATTCATCACATATTATGTTGACATTTAACGATTGTGGTTGTTTTACAAATTTCATGATTATTGTGTGAAACAGTTCGATTAATAATGACAAGTATTATTTAAGATTAATATTTATAAACGATACCACTACCACTTTCTACGTACGAACACCAACCGAGTCGACCGTTCACGATTGGGTATTCTGTACCACCGCGACGGCGAACTTGTTTCGCCAAGCGGAACCATTTAATTACCAGAAATATTATTGGGTATTCTGTCTCACGACGCGAATGCGCAAGCATGAGCAAAGTGGGACAGAATGCCCAATAATATACTACTTCCATCCCTGTGTGACGTAAGCTTTTTCACACGTTTGGCTATTCAATTTTCTTCTCTCAGCTTACCGCGTCTGTTTCACTGTGCCAACGAATTTTTGCATAGATTTTTATACCTTTACTAACACAATTTTCGTCGAGACAGCCCGTCCATTTTCCAGTTATTGATGAAAACAATATAATTTAGTTTGATATTAAAGAAACGAGTTTATAATTCTTTTACAAGTTTATTCTATTCAGTTATTTTTTTTTATCAAATAAAAATGTACTTGATTGAATAGAAACTATATTAAACAAGAAATATCTACATTTATAACTAAACTTATGTAACTATAAAATAACATATTTACAAAGCGTCAAAAAATATATTTCTCATCTCCGTTAATGGCGAGAAACGTGCCCAGGAGACTGTCAAGGGTTGTATTTCCAGCTTTTCTTAAATAAAGGGAAAAACAAAATATAATAAACTAATGTAAGCTGTATAATAAGCCTTTTTTTTTTAACGACTGAAACTATGGCACGATTCCCGCCATTGACCTAGATGTTGACATATTTTTTGACGCTTTGTAAATTTATGTTATTTTATTGTTTTATAAGTTTAGTTTTAAATGTAAACGTTTTTGTTTTAGTTTAGTTTCAGTCACAAATTGTTGTGTTACTAATTGATACAAATCTATCTAAAATTCAATTACTTTCTTGGCATTGCCTTTTCTTTTTACTTGTGTATTTGTTTACAAATATTGTATAACTCTATTAACCCTTAACCCTGTTATTTACCCCTCTTGTTAATCCACTTCCAACAATCTATCTCTCTCACATTACGTAAACCTAAAAATTCGAGAGAGACGGAAGGATTATCTTTTGTTGTTTATTTTTTTTTTAGTCTACAAAATATTTTTTTTGAACTTTTAAATAATAAAAAAGATGTGTGAAGTGTTCAGAGAACTGAAATATATAATTGGTCTAAGGTTACAACTCTAACGTTTGTTGTATCAAACCCTCACTCGCGCCGGGCGGCGGTCCCGCCAATTCAGGCTTAGATGAATACTAGGAGTCCATAAGCGCTAGGAGCTTAGAAGGCGATCTACAATATGAGTGGAAATAAGGGTAGCCTTCTGCAGGTATAACTAAAATGAGTCATTGAAACATGCATTTAGGTATACAATGTATAAGTAGGTAGATTATTTTTTTTAATTTTATTTAAATATTTTATCACATTACTTCTGCAAAATAAAATAAAACAAAAGAGTGCGTAAAGAACCAGTGCCAGTAAGAGCCAGTAAAGAAATAGGATTTAATTTTAATTAAAACGTGTGATTTTATTCATTTAAATTAAGGATCTCCAACAAAAAGTACACAAGATACGGTATCAGACTAAACAATATTGTATACATTTGGGTTGCGCTTCCTCAATTACAGGAGATCACAGCCTTCAGATCTAGATTATTAAGTGAACAAACTTACTTCATACTTAATGTTATCATAAAATGCTAAAATTATAATTTAACAAGATAAAGATTTAAGCAAAAAGACTTATACATCTTAACTAGAAAATACTCTAAGAACAATACAGCTTTTTGTTGAAGAATCAATTATGGTATATTGAAAAATAGTTCCTTTAGTTCTTTGTTTTTTATTTTTGAGATCGGAAAGGCGATACACCGCTAGATAAGATGTTTAGTTGCCTACAGAGCGTTTGTAATGCGGTGTAATATAGTTTTATCCTGGTTTGCAGGACATTGAAATAATTAAAGTAGTAGTTTTAATTATTTCAATGTCCTGCGATCCAATATGCGATAAGTGGAAGTCGATTTTAGAGATAATCGAATAACAGAACGATTAATATTATGTTGACGAGGTTTGAAAAGCAAAGTTAAAACCGCGATTGTTTCACTACCAGCCTTAAGCTCAGATTTATGGTAAAATACTGTACAACTCTAGTCAGTAAAATAAAAATCTATTGCTAAGAGACAATAAATGCGAAAGGATACATAATTATATGTACATACTTGTACGTTCATAGTTACATTCTAGAAGGACACGTCTAATGTATCTTACTTTAGAGTGCCAAAATATTCGATTTTTTTAATGCTTTTTGTGTAATTCCTTATTACAATATGTGAGCATTAACGTAAAATGCGCAAAAAATGCACGAGAGAAATCTGTTTTATGATATACAAATGTAAATCCGTTTGCTTTTGCTTAATTGTTAATATAAGAGCTTATTAATAAAAGGCCATACCGAGTATACTTAAAACTTCTACTGGCTTTTTAAGCATGATGATAAATGCGTAGGACAAATTCCTAGTTATTGAGGTATTTTTAAAATATTTATTTGGGAAAAATATATGTCTTTTACAAAAAAAAAAAACAAAAACATTCAGAGAAAACCGGCCAAGTGCGAGTCAGACTCGAGCACGAAGGGTTCCATACTATCATCTATACACAGCGAAACCTACCCGTTACCGTTTTTAATATTGAGCAAAACAATACGAAGAAAAACACGTTTTAAGATCACCCTTTCATTTCTTTTAAGCTTTTGTATTTGTTGTTATAGCGACAACATAAATACATAATTTGTGAAGAGATACAGCCTAGAGACAGACAGCGGAGGTTTAGTAATAGAGTTCCGTATTACCTTTTGGGTTCAGAACCCTAAAAAAACTATCTCATCTCTTCGGAACTTACGCGAACTCAAAGACCATACAGCTATGTAACAGCCAAATGTAATCCAGTGATAGAGACTGCGTAGAGGTCTATTGGACATTTAATTCCCCAGACGACATTTTCGTGATTTTTACCTAACTCCGAAATGCGTAACAATTCTGCTGATACTGTAGTAGTTATATGAGATTAATAGACGATACTTTGCGATGCGATAGTATGTTCTACACTTAAAATAACCATTATTGATATAAATATAGGTATGTATACATGTATGTATGCATGAATGACGTACAGCTCATTGCGTAGTCCAAGAGTGCACCGTGAATTGTATTAAACAATCATTTCTCTAACATTTATGTCAATGGGGTTAAGTTCGAGCGTAAGGTGACCCAAAAATTCGCGGTCATTTACCTTTATTGATTGCACACGTCGTCGTCAAAGTCAGGGTTGTACAGTAGAATAGGGTGCGAATTATTAATAACATTAGCTTTATTTTGAATTATGGTGTAGTTACTTGTTTTTTTTTTTATCAGTATTCATATCTATTTTAATAATAGAGTTTTTACATTATGGCTTTGACAACATTTTCAACTTGACTCGTTCTTGCATGGCTTCTTCTCATTCAATTTATTTTTATGAAATGTACTTGTTGTACTCTTTATTATAGATGTGTTCTTCTTGTAAATTATTGTTTTTTAGAATGAATTAATAAATGTATGTATGCACTAAGTATTGCCCATATGGAAGACAAAGTGGAATTTATTCCTTGCGCTTAATAATAACCTGCACATCATAGCGCTTCAAATTCTGTCTCTGCAGCCCAGAGAAAAACGTCTTTCTAGTCGTGTTTTTTTTTTGGAATAAAATTGCACGCAATAAACAAAATAATTTGAGTATTAATTAATAAAAGCTATTTTTGACAATTTTCAATTATAGCTAACAATAAACTACGAGTAATACCCACAAATATTTTGATTTTAATCCAGTTCATCAACATCCGATAAGTGTTGCACTGAACATAATTATTTTTGAAAGTTGCGACTGTGGCGTATGAATGAAAACTAACTGTTAGTGTTATTTTAGCCATTGTTAAGTAGAGGTTAGGGTTTTAGTGAGAAAGTTATTTAAGCACTTGTTTCTGGTCTTTACTTGTTGCCATACAAGTCATCGATATTTACCCTCCTTGCTAATCAGGATACCATGCATGCTAGGGTTTAGCATTTACTATCTTGCTGATAATTTGAAAATTTCCCGCCACCGGAAATATTTTCGGCAACAGGTGACAAATATACACTGTTCCACTTACACATACAGTACTCGATACTGCTAGAAAGAGATAACTATAGTGATATCTGCCAGTAATAACTACCCCTAAAGTAATGCTCGGTCCTTGCAATTCATGTTTCCCTAATATCGGGCTACTCGCCCAAGACGCATTTCAAGATTGGTTTTATTAAAGAAACGAAGAACAAGACATGAACAACATGTTTTTTTATTGGGTCCATTATCAACTGGTCTAGTTTCTTTACTATATAGTGGTAGCAAAATTTTTAACTGTTTCCAAATTTTTAATCTTTCTTGTATCCGTTGGACATGAATGCATGAGAAATGTATAAATGAAGCAAAAAAAATCTAGTTTACGTATTTAAGCTCAGCGGCAAGGGAAGTGCCCAATTTCAACTTTAAGCTTGTAATCCAAATCAAATTCAATGTTAAAGTTTTTGCTGCAAGTAACGTTATTATTAATTATTTCAGTAATAAGTGGCTATTTTTTTACAGGGAAAACAGGAAATTTAAAAAAAGTCATAATTCAAAAATACAGGTTGCATGAATTAGTGATAATCTTACAATTTACACGAGTTGAAAAAATAAATAATAATATCTACAAAAAAATAATCATGCGCGGAGGTTAAATTTTTTAGCCCATCATTAATTATATTTACTCGCCTTTTATAAATTGCAGTTTTTGGCTCAACAGGTGTCCACCACGTGACAACTTGTTATGAACGTACCAGGAGACCATAGATGGGCAGGAATTTCTGTATTTACCGTTCATTCAGTCAAGCGAGCAATATCAACAAGTGGTTGCAGGGCTTCCCATGTTACCGCCACGTGGCAATCTGTTTTGGAGCTACCAGGAGATCATAGATAAGCAGGACGTTTTTGTTTACGTGCCTCTCAGTGGGGCCAGAAGTAGATATAATGGTAGTTAATCTAGAACCGACTGGAGTAAGGAACACAAAGCCGCTACAAAAAAAATCAAATCGTTCATGAGAAAAAGGGTCTTGACGAACAAACAGAAAGAAAAATAGACAGACAGACAGATAGGCGGTCGGACGGACCACCAAGTGATAAGGATTCCTTTTTCTCCTTTTGAGGTTAAAACCTTAAAAATTTGAAATAAAATAGTGTTTGTATAAAAGTTACTAGCTTTTGCCCGCGACTTTGTTCGCGTGAACTTCAGGTTCGTCCCGTCTAGTCTAGTAATAAGTAAGAAATACGGTAACTAAGCACTGCAGAGCCCTAATCATAGGCCTATAGGTAGCTACTGCAGTATGCTCCTATAAACTACATTTAACGATATTTTTCCTTCAGCCTAAACATGCAGATTCTTCGCTTTGGAAACACGTGAGCAAGCCACATAGAGCTGACCGTGAGAAAAACATGGCGTGCCCAAATGTAGGCCTGCTACCTTCAAGGTTTGACCCTGCGATTTGTTGATCGTCATTGAAAATGCGACTTTTAATGGGAACTGCAGGCGTTTAAAATTGAATGGCAACTTGTTAGGTATGATTGGGATGCGCGGTATAAGAACATTGTCTCCCTTGGCTTCTCCAGTTAAAATTGTAGCCTTCACTATATGCCTTCCTAATTCGGTAACTTGCAACCGAGTACCGTTTGCATAATCTTGGCGCATCCAGGTTACGCATTAACAAAACGGGTACACCTAACTTTAATTCCAACTTGTGTGATGGCACCCCGGACAACTCTAAAGAGTTTAGGAACTCTGCGGGATAACTTGTAGTGTCATCGGATGACATAACTGTGTCAATGGAATTATGCACTGATGTTTCGCTGTTTATTTCGGCCAAGATTTTTTTATTTATTTTCGCAACAGTCTCATTTTTAGTGCCAATATGGTTCTTTCACATAACCAATTTGTGTCAAGAATATTTTGTTGCAGATTCGGAAAAACTTGTTCAATAAGTTTGTTTACTGTCTCCACAGCATGACAAAATTGCTGTGTGAAAAGAACCATACCTTCTTGGTCGGTGTTTAGGTGGCCTTTACCAATTTCTAGCAGTTTTTGAGCATATGCTCCTGATTCGACATCGCTGAAAAAACTGGACTCGCATGTTAGTGGTAAGATAAAGCTTTTCAACTTTAGACTACAGATATGAGGCTTTTAGACATGCGTTAATTTCATCTGCTGCAGTGCCTCTCTCGATAACAGGTAAAGTCTGTCTAAAATCCCCTGCCAATAACACTACCACACCACCCATCAACTTTCGATTGCTGTGAATATCTTGTAGACAGCGATCAAGCGCCTCAATGGCGCGTTTGTGTGACATAGTGCACTCGTCCCACACGATCAGCATACATTGTTGCAAGAGGGCGCCACGGGCACTGCTCTTACTGATGTTGCACGTTGGGGTTTCTTCGCTCGCCAGATTAAGAGGTAATTTAAAAACCGAATGTGCCGTTCGTCCACCGCTCAGCAATGTAGCAGCGATCCCAGAGGAAGCCACCGCTAATGCTACTTTACGGTCCTTACGAATTTTTGCTAGAAGCAAATTAAGCAAAAATGTTTTACCTGTACCGCCCGGGGCGTCAAGAAAGAAAAGGCCGCCTTTGTCAAGCTCAACTCGTTGTAATATTTTGTTATAAATGATTTTTTGTTCGGGTAGCAGGCGTGGTTCAGTTTCGCTGACCTGAGCATCTAATAAAGCAATATCGTAGCTTAGCTCTTTGATCAAATCGGTCGACAACTCTCCTCGACGCTCTGGTGTAGGCATACCGAAGTCAGACAATTTCTTACCGGAAATCGTTATTATTTTGTACTCTATATGTCTCAGTGCTTTATTGAAACATAGATCATTGTTGACTTGATCCATCCTTTCAAATCTATGCAAGATATCCTCCGATAATGCAGATTTATACTTATCCCATAGTTGAAGAGGATTGGATAAACCGCAAGTGCATATCAATATTGCAAATAGTTCTCTTATTTGCGAAGGAGAGCGACACAGCACTGCCTCTTCCATTGTGGCATCCCAGTGGTTGTCATCTTCCAACAACCCCAACTTCTCACACGCTTGTCGAAAAGTTTCAAGTTCTTGGCCGTCAACTGTTTTTAGATCCAAAAAGCTAGTGGGGCCCTGTACTACATTCAGCAGCATTCGCAAACAGTAACATTCGAAGTTATTGCTATGACTCTGCATTTTAAATCTGTGATCTCTTCGAAAACATTTATCTAATTTACATGCTGAAAAAGCCATATTGATCTTTATTAAATGCACAATGTATTTAAGATACTTAATTGGATAAGGATTAATACTGTATTGCTTAAAATCGCTTCGTAAATAAGCCATTATTTCTCGTACAAAGTAAGGGATAAAAAATGGTTATTGTGGGTTATTCCTAAGAGATAAACATATACCATCACGGACTTTTTTGTAGACCTTTTTAAGTTGTACAATACTGTAGTAAATTGTTCTGATCTATCTTGTAGGATTCAGTCAGCGTTTGCAATGTAAGCGCAAAAATGTGTTTTTTTTACGACCTCAGATTAAAAACCTCAAAAATTTGTAGCCTATGTGTTATTCTGATGTATAAGCTATATTGTGGTAAAGTTTTCATTCAAATCCATTCAGTAGTTTTTACGTGAAAGAGTAACAAACATCCATACATCCATACTTACAAACTTTCGCCTTTATAATAGTAGTAGGATTTAGTTTTTATATTAAAGAAACGAGTTTATAAGCTAGCTTCTAAGCAAAAGCAAACGGATTTACACTTGTATATCATAACCAGATTTCTCTCGTGCATTTTTGCGCATTTTACGTTAATGCTCACATATTTTAATGAGGAATTACACAAAAAGCATTAAAGACTCGAATATTTTGGCACTCTAAAGTAAGATACATTAGAAGTGTCCTTCTAGAATGTAACTATGAACGTACAAGTATGTACATATAATATGTATCCTCGCATTGTACAGTATTTTACCATAAATCTGAGCTTAACGCTGGTAGTGAAACAATCGTGGTTTTAACTTTGTTTTTCAAACCTCGTCAACATAATATTAATCGTTCTGTTATTCGATTATCTCTAATAATTCGGACTTCCACTTATCGCATATTGGATCGCAGGACATTGAAATAATTAAAACTACTACTTTAATTATTTCAATGTCCTGCGAACCAGGATAAAACTAATTATTACACCGCATTACAAACGCTCTGTAGGCAACTAAACATCTTATCTAGCGGTGTATCGCCTTTCTGATCTCAAAATAAAAACAAAGAACTAAAGGAACTATTTTTCAATATACCATAATTGATTCTTCAACAAAAAGCTGTATTGTTCTTAGAGTATTTTCTAGTTAAGATGTATAAGTCTTTTTGCTTAAATCTTTATCTTGTTAAATTAATAATTTTAGCATTTTATGATAACATTAAGTATGAAGTAAGTTTGTTCACTTAATAATCTAGATCTGAAGGCTGTGATCTCCTGTAATTGAGGAAGCGCAACCCAAAAGTATACAATATTGTTCAGTCTGATAAAGTATCTTGTGTACTTTTTGTTAGGGATCCTTAATTTAAATGAATAAAAATCACACGTTTTAATTAAAATTAAATCCTATTTCTTTACTGACTCTTACTGGCCACTGGTTCTTTACGCACTCTTTTGTTTTATTTTATTTTGCAGAAGTAATGTAATAAAATATTTAAATTAAATTAAAAAAAAAATAATCTACCTACTTATACATTGTATACCTAAATGCATGTTTCAATGACTCATTCTAGTTATACCTGCAGAAGGCTACCCTTATTTCCACTCATATTGTAGGTCGCCTTCTAAGCTCCTAAGCGCTTATGGGGCTCCTAGTATTCATCTAAGCCTGAATTTGCGGGACCGCCGCCCGGCGCGAGTGAGGGTTTGATACAACAAACATTAGAGCTGTAACCTTAGACCAATTATATATTTCAGTTCTCTGAACACTTCACACATTTTTTTGTTATTCGAAAGTTCAAAAAAAGTTTTTTGTAAAGACTAAAAAAAAAATAAACCACAAAAGATATCCTTCCATCTCTCTAGAATTTTTAGGTTTTACGTAATGTAAGAGATTGTTGGAAAAAAAGGAAGTGGATTAACAAGAGGGGTAAATAACAGGGCTAAGGGTTAATAGAGTTATACAATATTTGTAAACAAATTCTATAAATAAAACGAAAAAGGCGATAATGCCAAGAAAGTAATTGAAGTTTAGATAGATTTTGTGTCAATCAGTAACACTACAATATGTGACAGAAACTAAAATATAACAAAAACGTCTGCATTTAAAACTAAATTTATAAAACAATAAAATAACATAAATTTTACAAAGCGTCAAAAAATATGTCAACATCTAGGTCAATGGCGGGAATCGTGCCATAGTTTCAGTCGTTAAGAAAAAAAGGCTTGTTATACAGCTTACATTAGTTTTTTATATTTTGTTTTTTCCCTTTATTTAAGAAAAGCTGGAAATACAACCCTTGACAGTCTCCTGGGCACGTTTTCCCCGCCATTGACGGAGATGAGAATATATTTTTTGACGCTTTGTAAATATGTTATTTTATAGTTACATAAGTTTAGTTATAAATGTAGATAATATTTCTTGTTTAGTATAGTTTCTGTTCATTAAAGTACATTTCTATTTAAAGTTTGAAGTAGTCTATGGCTATCAACGGATGTGGCTCGAAGCAACGTTTTATAATAGGTAAATAGCACCGATAAAGGAAAAAAAGTTTTTTTGTTACAGCGGTACGAAATCCTTATAATACTTTATTTAATTCATCTAAATATAGGTAGAAACATTTAAATCATGCAATTGAAATTTACTTGTTTAGAACAGTAACTTGAACTTATACCAACGTGACCGTGTGGCTCCTTGGTAAGAGCGTCGACTACAAAGGTCGGAGGTAGCAGGTTCGAATCCTGTCATGGTCCACATGAATGTCTGACACCGCTTTTGTTATTTTGTTTTTTTTATTTTTGTTTTTTGATTTTTTTTTTTTTAGATTGTAGAAATAAATATATATATTTATTTCTACAATCATCGTAAAGGGCTAGGCAGTAACTAATGTCTTTTTGCAATTTTGCTAACGTTGGTGGAAATGCTTACTTAGTAGGGTTGATCATTATTATTAATTTAGCATAAGTTTACACAATTTTGCGAATTGATTTCATAACTAATTATCACTAAATATTTATAAATCAAAAATGTCAATGTGTACAAGTCGTGAAAGTTTAAAAACATTAAAAACGTAATTTTTTATACTTCTAATGGTCTCTTTACTTCGGTTGGGCAAAGTTGACGCTGTTGCCATGGATACGCGACTAACCAATTCCTGCGTCTAGATACTAGAGCAGCAGCAACACCAATAGATTATTATTTAATGTACTTTATCTCAACGTTGAATTAGTATGCGTATTTTTTTGTCAGCAATATATTTGAGAACATTTATAAATATACTAGCTGACCAGGCAGACTTCGTACTGCCCCAATCGATAAATAAAAGGTAAACTTTAGTATAGAAAAAAAAAAAAGATTCCAATTATTCGATTTTTTCTCACCTTTTAAACCTTCCCTAGACCTCCACAAACAATTCAAGACCAAGATGAGATAAATCCGTTCAGCCGTTCTCGAGTTTTAGCGAGACTAACGAACAGCAATTGATTTTTATATAGATAGAAGATTTATCCAAAATACTATCGGCATGTAATAATTTTAATTAATACTCCTACTAACGTTAATTGAATCAGGATTTTTTTAATTTACGGTATTTACTTTTATGTTGGTATTTCTTGTAACTGCGACTGTGTAACAAATATGCAGCCATTCAATAAAAATACTTTCTGATATATATTTTTTTATTTATTTCATTTATTTATATTAAAAAAATATAAAAAACCCACACAAAAAATACATCGGTACCAGGAATGCAGAAACTATTGAATCCTAGTAGTTACGTTACATGCCAACAGGTGTAAGCGTGAAACGCAAATTTATATTAAAAAAATACTTAATATGGAACACCGGTTGGGGAGAACAAAAAATGAATAGCCAAACGTGTAACTGTCACGTTCAATTTCAGCAGAAATGAATTTACATAGCTTAAAGTCAGACAGGGAGGGATGGTATGTGAGATCACTATATTATTATCAATTTCCCCCCTGCCCCCACCCCTCCCCGTGGCAGCCATTGATAGATTATTATTTATTAATTAATTACTTGCCGTACAATTTGAGATCTGAGTTTCATGTTGTCAACTCCGGCCACTCACTTCAAGTTTGTTTTATAACATTAGCTTGATTTTGAATTATGGTCTAGTTACTTGTTTTTTTATCAGTATTCATATCTACTTTAATAATAGAGTTTTTACATTATGGCTTTGACAACATTTTCAACTTGACTCGTTCTTGCATGGCTTCTTTTCATTCGATTTATTTTTATGAAATGTAGGTACTTGTTGTACTCTTTATTATAGATGTGTTCTTCTTGTAAATTATTGTTTTTAGAATGAATTAATAAATGTATGTATGCACTAAGTATTGCCCATATGGAAGACAAAGTGGAATTTATTCCTTGCCTTAATAATAACCTGCACATCATAGCGCTTCAAATTCTGTCTCTGCAGCCCAGAGAAAAACGTTCTTTCTAGTCGTGTTTTTTTTTTGGAATAAAATTGCACGCAATAAACAAAATAATTTGAGTATTAATTAATAAAAGCTATTTTTGACAATTTTTCAATTATAGCTAACAATAAACTACGAGTAATCACAAATATTTTGATTTTAATCCAGTTCATCAACATCCATAAGTGTTGCACTGAACATAATTATTTTTTGAAAGTTGCGACTGTGGCGTATGAATGAAAACTAACTGTTAGTGTTATTTTAGCCATTGTTAAGTAGAGGTTAGGGTTTTAGTGAGAAAGTTATTTAAGCACTTGTTTCTGGTCTTTACTTGTTGCCATACAAGTCATCGATATTTACCCTCCTTGCTAATCAGGATACCATGCATGCTAGGGTTTAGCATTTACTATCTTGCTGATAATTTGAAAATTTCCCGCCACCGGAAATATTTTCGGCAACAGGTGACAAATATACACTGTTCCACTTACACATACAGTACTCGATACTGCTAGAAAGAGATAACTATAGTGATATCTGCCAGTAATAACTACCCCTAAAGTAATGCTCGGTCCTTGCAATTCATGTTTCCCTAATATCGGGCTACTCGCCCAAGACGCATTTCAAGTTTGGTTTTATTAAAGAAACGAAGAACAAGACACGAACGACATGTTTTTTTATTGGGTCCATTATCAGCTGGTCTAGTTTCTTTACAATGGAGTGGTAGCAAAATTTTTACTGTTTCCAAATTTTTAATCTTTTTTGTATCCGTTGGACAAGTTGAGAAATGTATGAAATGAAGCAAAAAAATCTAGTTTTGCGCGTGAATCGAAAAACCATCATATGTATTATATATTTACGCAGATATTAAAAAAAACTCATCAGAAATCTTTTAAATGACGATGTTTATTACTGTGTTGCATAATAATAATGTCGAAATGTTATCCAAAGATGTGTAGGTTCACCGCGCCATTTAGTCTTCTATATATATAAAAATGAAACCCGTTTTCCTTGGTCACGGCATCACGCGTGAATGGCTGGACCGATTTCACTAATTCTTTTTTTGTTGTATTTGTTATTATTAGGAGAAAGTTCTTACGGAAAAAAAATATTAAGAAAAGACCTTGGTTTTTTTGTCCCTTTACCACGCGGGCGAAGCCGCGGGCAGAAGCTAGTAAGTAGTGTATAAAATCCGGCCGATTCAGTTGTCAAAATTTTTGTCATCATTCAAGAAGTCATCTCAGCTTTTCCATAAAACTTTCAACACTGAGTTTGTGATTTTTTTTGGCATAATACATTTTACTTCCCCCTAATAAATACTGACGTGCTATCCAAAACACTGAATAATTAACAATGGTGTAGTCCACGTATTTACGCTCAACGGCAAAGGAAGTGCCCAATTTCAACTTTAAGCTTGTAATCCAAATCAAATTCAATGTTAAAGTTTTTGCTGCAAGTAACGTTATTATTAATTATTTCAGTAATAAGTGGATATTTTTTACAGGGAAAACAGGAAATTAAAAAAAAGTTATAATTCAAAAATACTGATTGCATGAATTAGTGATAATCTTACAATTTACACGAGTTGAAAAATAAATAATAATATCAACAAAAAAATAATCATGCGCGGAGGTTACATTTTTTAGCCCATCATTAATTATATTTACTCGCCTTTTATAAGTTGCAGTTTTTGGCTCAACAGGTGTCCACCACGTGACAACTTGTTATGGACGTACCAGGAGACCATAGATGGGCAGGAATTTCTGTATTTACCGTTCATTCAGTCAAGTGAGCAATATCAACAAGTGGTTGCAGGGCTTCCCATGTTACCGCCACGTGGCAATTTGTTTTGGAGCTACCAGGAGATCATAGATAAGCAGGACGTTTTTGTTTACGTGGCTCTCAGTACGGCCAGTAGTATAATAGTAATTCATCTTGAACCGACTGGGGTAATGAACACAAAGCCGCTAAAAAATAAAATCAAAATTTATTTTCAAAGTCAGAAATTTAAAAGACAGCTCCCAGATCCACCCATAAAAGACTTCTTGCTTCGGGAGAAGGAACAACGTAGCAAACTCTCAAAAAGCACAAAGCACATCAAATAAGTGCATAAAGCAAGAACAAAACGAGTTTGTATTTCAACCAGAAATTTACCACATCCAAATTAGATAAGCTATTTTGGAAATTAACGGGCATAATTCACAGAAATATCTGTGAAATAAACAAAAAACCTTTTTTGGGTTCAGCGTCGATATAGTACTGGTATTTAATTTAAAATTTTATATAGTGTCATTACGTTTCTACAATTTTACCATTGGTATAGATTTAATCCCAGTAATCTGAATGGAGAAAAGGAAGGCTTTTGCCCTGCAGCAGGATCTTATTTAATTCTAAACTAGCTTTCCGCTCGTGGCTTCGCCCACATGTAATTTGGGATTGTGGCGTTTTTTGATCTCGATCCCCTCTTTTCGATGATCTCGACAGGGTTTTCTTTCATAGGCTAAAAAATTGTTACAATTGGAATTATAATATTATACAGCTTGAGTAACTCAGGGATAATGTAGCTATCTAATGGTGAATATTTGAAACTATGTATAAGTAGTTTTGGAGTTAATCGATTACGTTATGCAACGGTTGAATTTCCAAAAATCCTTTCTTAGTGCACCCCTACATATCTCAAGGAACCTACATGCCAAATTTCAGCTTTCTACGACCAGTAGTTTCGGCTGTGCGTTGTCTGTCAGTCAGTCAGTCAGTAACGGAAGAGTTTTATATATATAGATAAAAAAAATAAAATTGAAATGCCATCCCTTAATAAAACTACGAGTACGAAACGTTTTTGCCGCCCAGTACCACTTGAATTTATTTTGTCTCACAGGATTCTTATCCATGCTGGGACCCGGCCCGGTCGCGTCATGATGTAGCGTAAACATATAATTATGAGCCCGGAGGCACGGTGGTCTATATTTGACGCTCTACACACATGGGGATCGAAGTTGATGTGTATATTTGAGTAAAAAGTACATTTTTTACATCAGTATTTGACAGAAATTGTAATACACAAATTATATCTGTAGAAGATAAATCACTATACTTACATTTATAAGGATTAGTTACACATACGAGTATGCGCCGTGCTTAAAAGTGATCGAGCGGACAACGAACAATCGTTCTCTTGCGATTCATGCTGTCCTAGTACTTATGCGGATACCAGCTGAGTGCTGGCGGATCTTTACTGTGGCAAGTTCGCCTTAGTAATTAAGTTAATGATACATTTCTTGCCCCTAAAGCGTCAATAATTGTATTGAATAAACCTTAGTTTGAATAAAATGTGTCAAGATGAGGCGCATTTGGACTACGCAGCGAAATCGATGGTGGCATGTGTCTAGGGGCAGGGGGTCGTTTTCAAACTTCGCTCTCAATATTAAGTATCCAGAAATGCAAGCGATTTCCATACTAACTAATGATACACTAATGATATACCTAAGTACCTTTCCATGCATTAATCTACAATAAACCTTAAGCTTACTGTTTAAAACTCTTACTAAATGGGAGTCTATGATTATTTTGCTTATTTTTTGCTAGAACTAACATAACAACAGTAACAAAAATATAAGTTATAACATTATAATTACATTAAACGTGAGATTGGCCTATTTAGTTGGGTATAGGATATTAATTAAATAAAAGTCAAACCAGATAAATAGCACAATAAAATGGGATTTTTTATAATCATGCTTTGTAAGTCAGTGTAGCAAGTTGGTGGGGTTGCCATGGATAAGCGGCTAACCATCAGAATGTCATGCGTCTAGGTACTAGAGTAGCAGTCTCATGAGAAGACTTTATTTTATGGCTGACGTGGGATTTCAAATGACTCGTAAAAAGTGCCGTGCCTTTAATTCTTCGTGAACATATTATAGAATAATTAAAAAAAAAACACAATGACTTTCAGCTTTATACTTAACCGTAATTATGCTAAAACTAAATGGCTTGGTATCTTTGATTGTTAGTACCTATTTGATACCGCTTGGTAAAACTCATTACTTGAGCAGTGACGCCCACGACATTAATTTATTATTATATAGGAAGATGTATGTAGAAAGACGAGCGAACTCAAAATATTACTAACTAAAACTTACTAGCAGACCACTTTATTTGACCAATAATAGTCCTGGATAAAAACGTTTCAACAAATTACATTTGACGTAGAAAACAAGCAAGATTAATATTTTATGTACAAGGAAACTGCTGCGGATCGGATAATTTGTTTAATCGTATTATTTGTATCTTATTTGTTTGCAAGTAGCAAGCAAATAAGATTTTAATTAGATCAAGGAATTCGTGATTGCAAAGTAAAAGGTCTTACTTAAAAGCCAATAACTTATTTTATCGTTGAAACATTATCTATTTATATAATACTGGTTAAATTTATATTAGTTCGCAAGATATACTGTATTAGTCTTACAAAAAACTAACATTATTTTTCCTAACCCTTGCCCCTAACCGACAAAAACGGTACTAAAATAGTTTCCTGACCCGATACGGGATGGCGTTACTGTCGCTCAAAACTTAAACCATTTTCGCCGTTCTTGTCACTCCTGTTTGATTTATGTATTTCTGTCGCACACAACTTATAGAAAAATGCTTATTTTCTAAAAATTCTTCAAGTTTTTTGATTGTAAAAATATAATATGGAAATATTATACCTGTTCAATATAGTATTTATACTATTGGATCATAATTATAGCTTCTGTTAAGAAAAGTCCTGAATCGCGTAATCAAAGTTTTCACGCTGAGAGGCATATATACGGCAAGAACAAAATTGCATTTGGGGAGTCCGTATCTACACAGGAAAGTACACTTGGGGTGGGTGTGCCCTAAAACCATCTGACCAAGAATAATTCGCTGGGGGCAAGGGGCTACAATTAACGTCCCCAGGCATAGCGAATCAACGCGCACTATAAGGCGTTGCTCACCTGTAGGCGCGTGCCCATTTTCTGCGAGTATGCAACGTTCAAGCGGGCGCCAGCTTAATCACACGTTGTTCATATATCGTTCTAGCAGAGCAATTACAGAGGTTATAAACTCTAAACACCACTGATGTAGATTCTTCGACTCCCCCTTTTTGCATTTTTATATAAAATCTATTTAAATTATTGGTATTTATTGAGCATTGTTTTAAAGTTTTATTTTGCTGTTTTTTGTAAGACTTATAATTATATTTTGTGAACTAATATGAATATAAAATGAAATGAACCTCTTTTTTTCTTAACACGTTAGGTATAGGAATTTAACCAGTATTAATATTGCGAGTAGTATATAAATGTTTAATCAATCAATAAAAGATTTTATAGGCTTTTAGGTGAGAGTTTTTAAATCTTCCTTGTACTCGCAAACTTCTTAGTCTAATTTAAAATCAGATTTATTTGCAAGTAGATACAAATTTAATAATACGATGAAAAAGTATACGATCCGTAGCTGCTTCTTTGTATATAAAATAACAATCTTAGTTGTTTTATACGGAAGTCTCTGATGCAGTCGGATAAAAAGTAGCCTAATAAATAGCGTTAATCCAGGGTGTCAGGTAACTCCATACCTACAATTTTTTATCAAAATAGATTTATGCGTTATAGCGTACAAGAATAATAAACATCCATCTATCCATCCATACTCACAACCTTTCGCATTTTATTAGACTTTCTGTAATAGAAGAATAGTGCGTAAGGTTAGTGCAAGTAATAAAACAAATCATCAAATAGTGAACAAAAAACTCTAATCATGAATGTCGCGTATTGATGGAACGAGTGAATTCATCAAGAAACTTGTCAAAGTAGTTGGTAGTGTTCGCTTTAAAAAAAACACGTAAAGACGATACAGAGCAGGTTCTTGCTTTACTAAAAGCCAGAAGTGCGTGCAAGCTAGCTACAAACTTACAAAATTAACAGAAGTACAGTCATCTACAAAAAAAAACTTAATGCTGAAAACTCAAAAAAACCTTTTAATGTTCAATTTTACACAAGCATTAAGACTTAAAGTACCTAAGCTGTTAGACCATAGGCTTTTCTGAACGCTTGAATCAATAAATTGGCGTCTTTGAAAGTTTTTCATAAATATATTTTAATGAACATAAAACTTACAAATTATAATTTAAATACACACTACAAAGATAAACCACTTCTACGGGTGAGTTTTTAGGTAATAAGGCTGTATAAACAGTGGAATTTATGAATCAAATAATGCCGTTCATAGAGGAAGTATGGTTGACTCACCGACCTACAGTATTTTTCTTTGAGAGCAATAGTAAACTATAGTAAAAAAGAGAAATATACTTTAGACTGACTTTGAACCAACAAATTGGGTTATAAATAGTAAGCTTGATTACACTTACATGTATACTTGTATTTTTAATCTTTATTGAACAGAACTGTACTAAACAAGAAATATCTACAATTATAACTATACTTATGTAACTTTAAAATAACATATTTACAGAGCGTCGTCTTTAGACTATGTGTAACTTATAAAATGTGTCTTAAGTGCCTTAAATGAATTATAACAGCTCGTATATATTTTGCTGAACATTGATTCCAATAAAAAGTCCGTCTTCAAATCTGAGAATTCCGCGCGGCAGAGCGTCGGGACGCGCCGCGCCAATATCGATCCACCCCACTGGCGCCACCCGCTATGACATGAAGTATATTTTATGATAATGTTAACGAAATATCTGTTCGCATAAGTAATTTGTGTAATTTTTTATTATTATTTTCATTTTTTTTAGACATGAAGCTCAATTTATTATTTTTATGAAACTTAACACCTACTTCATGAGTATGAGTCCTACGCCTACGATAAATCCCATTTACTACTTTCAGCGAACTTTAATCTTATTTTTGATGCTATAAAACTATGTCAGCGTATTGTAAATTTGCCAACATGTTGATGCTTCTTTCCATAAGCAACAACAGCAAAACAGTGATAATTAAAACAACAACCACCGTTGACTGGTTCTTACTATGCTCGTTCAGTAGCGTATTTTAGTTCTATTCATTGCGTTGCTGCTCTTTACTTCTATGCTACTGGAGGCGGCTACGAACATGAATCTTTGCGATTATGGCAGCCTGGTGCATGAAACTATTTTGCATTATAAACTCTGTCTAAACCTGTCATGACTTACTTACGGACGTAACTCTAAAGATGTGTATGAAACAAAATTTGATTGTAGTAGCTAGTAAATAATGGAGCAATCCTTTTATATTTGTTTATTTCTGTAAACTATGAAGTAAACTACATTCTGCCAATGTAATTTTTCAGATATTAAAATATACAAGGAATACCACAATATGCTAAATAGCATACTGTTTTAGAGCATAGAATTCTCGTAGCATCTATAGTGTGCCCTTGGGTTAGTTACGAGGCAGCGGTGGGTCTTATCTCTGGCTCTTGAACATTTTGGTGATCTTATCCTTTCTTACGGAAGCGCAGAACTTGATTCTAACTCAACTTTTTTGCTCATGATCTTCTGACTGATCTGAAAACAAAAAACAATTTAAAATTAAAAAAATCTCAAAAAGTAATCAGATCTCTTGTAGAGCCAAGTTTCTAACCCTACATACCCAGCCCTAATTTTACACTCAAGTAACGGGGAAATACCACAGCCATAGTTCGTACTGCGTAGTTCGTAGCACATAGCAGTTAATCTTTATACCCGCTATAATCTCGTAGGCGTGCAAATTGTGGAATTAACTGGCGAGTTTGCCACACAGACTGTTTGTTATTCGTCATATGGGCTTGAGCTTAAAAATCTATTCAATGTTTTTAACTCTTTCCATGACACAGAAATGCAAGAGACTTCGAAACCAAAGAGATGTGACATAACTACCACTACATACAGTAACCTCCAGTGAACCCTAAGCTTGAAGTTTTAAAGTTTAGTTTGGAACGTGAAGTGGTAACACGGTTATTGTTGTTGCCGTAACAACGTAATAGCATGTATCGTGGAATTCATGTTTTTCTAGTTCAAAATTATTTTGTGAGTAAATTTTTATACGATGGCCTTGCCTTGTCCGGAATGAAATCAGCTCTCAGAATGCCAGCTATATTTTTAACTTTCTTCTCTTTCCTTGAGAATTCGACTTTTTTTCATCTTATTCTTTGTATTTATTAGTAAACAAATAAGAAAATTGTAAATATAATTTACCTAACAACTGTAACCTCGCACCATTGTAAGTATGTAAAATCAGTTCACTCGGTTCTAACGATATGTTATTAAAATATATATTTTATACACTTGCTCAAAAATAACGCTTACTGGTGAACCTGCGTCTATTTCAAATGTTAACTAACCTACTTCCATTGACACAAACAGATTCACACATAGCTTTGCCGCAATATGTTCGTTAGTTACAATATAGTTGCTTACCGCCACCATTAGCACCATCCGAAGCACTTGAAAAAATGCTGCTGACGCGCAGCTTGATTGCACATCCGTTTGCACATGACCATGTACGCAAAACAGCTTGCGTTCATACTGCAAGAACCGATATACAGACGCATACAATCGCTAAATCCAAAGCCTTACTTAAAGTCGAGTACAGACACATCCTTAGTAAAAAGCTTGTCTCGCTCTGACCCAGGCGCCATGCTCGGTTTAAACCGGTCCTGAAGCTGCTCGTCGAGGTTCGCTGCCATGAACCCACAGTGTAGCGCCAAACCACGAACACGCGCAGACCACTCTGCTAGTTTCACCACCTTGTTGCGTGGCCCTATGAAACTTAAACCTTTCAACAAATGTTCATTTTTTTGGTTTAAAATGCTCATCCAAAAGCGCTACTACGTCGTCAAAGCTTGAGATGCCTACTTGCGCGGGTAAAGCTAAAAGTCTGCGCAAGTCTGTAACTAATCTCTGAAAAGTTACTTCACAATATAGTTCAACGTTCGGTTATGTAAAAGTTAAGTATGTAAAAGTTTGGTTTATGTGAGCGTAAACATTTAAACGGTAGGTAAAAAAAGTACCTATTAAGGAAACTATGGCAGTTAATAGTATCAGTATATCTGAATAATATCAAGAACGGCATTCATTTTAGCTTCTTTGAGATCGTAAATTTTAGTTTTTCTTACCAAACACTTGACTTTTTGAACTTCACTTACTTTCTTTTAGCTCAGTTGGTCAGAGCGTCGTGCTAGCAACACGAAAGTTGTGGATTTGAACGCTACATGGTCTAGCATTCAGCCTTATTCTGTTAATTTACTATACTTATTTCAAAGCGCTGCTTTATTTTTTTTTAAATAAATACATAGTTATTAAATACTTATTTTTATCCAATTACTAAATTTGGTACATAACATTTTCGGGATATTTTAAAATGTACTTTATTTTCTTATTGTAAACTTTATTCGTACACATCAAATACCCTAACTCAAGAAAACGTACGTCACAAGTTTATCATAAAGAGACACTCACGAAATAAAGGTGATTCAAAACATTATGTTTTGGTGTCGGGGAAAGCACAAATAAACTTTTAGTTTTTATTAGTTACTCTTCTTGCCGTTGTTTTCTCTTGCTCTATTCAAAACAACTCTTTCATTAACGTACGGTGAGCTTTTCGAAGTATTTTCTCTTTCATTAATTCTCTCATGTCTCTCTCGTAAATAAGAGAGAGTTAATGAAAGAGAAAATACTTCGACAAGCTCAGCGTATGCGTATTAAAATCAATCAGGAACGATTTTTATCTAAAGCGTTGATTCTGTTGAAAGAATTCGCTTTGATTATACCCGTGAAGATAATACACGACGCGCTCTCGGACTACGCAGCGACCTAGTGGCGAGGGACTCCTGGCGAAACTACGATTTTCAAATACTAGGGGCACAGAAGTGCAAGAGACTTCTAAACTGATGACATTTGATATAACTACCACTACATGCAATAACCCATAGTGTACCCTAAGATTGAAGTTTTAAAGTCTAGTTTTGAGTGTGAACTGTTAACACTTTAACTAACAGAGCATACGCTTCATTCACTGTTTGGGCCGACTATGAAGGCTTTTTATTAGTTTCTTGTTAAAGATAACACAAAAGTTACAAATTATGACATAAATATGCAGCATTACAATATCATCTAGTGATATGTATGAGTTTTTAAGTCAGTACGGTTGTATTTACAGGTTCATTTCAGAATCAAATAACGCCGGCTACTAGAAGTAGTATGATCGGCATTGCCTAGAAAGTCGTAGGTATATTTATGTTTCAGTGCTCTTGTACTACCCATCCCTGTCTGACGCCAGCCTAGTGATATGCATTGCTGTTAAAACAAACGAGATAGCTGTACGTTTGGCTAGTCAACTTTTTTCTCGCACTTCAACGTGGCTGTTTCACGTGATTACTGACGAACCTATATCGGTTGCCGTTACAACGCAATACCACGTATCCTGAAATTCATGTTTTCCTAGTTTGAATGATTTGTGTAATTTTTTTTACGATTGCCAACTGCCTTGTCCGAAATGAAATCAACTCAGAATTCTGGTTATACTTCTAACTCTTTCGACTCGAACCTGTGACTTCTTAAGAATTAGAGTTTTATTTCAATGTATTATTAGTAGTTACTTGCAAACAAATAAGATTTTAAATTAGACTAAGGAGTTCGCCGTCACAAGGTAGATTAACAAGCTTCTAATAATTAAGAGCTCATAAAAACCTTTATTGATAAAACATTTAAAACACAATGGATTTTATCCAGACAGCAATAGTGATACTCCTTACATTTCCTAGCCGCATCGATCTCCATCTGTTGACACAAACCAACAAAAAGCACAACACTAGTGTACAGAATCGATAAGAGATGGCGATACTGTAGCTCAAAACTTTAACCATTCTTGTCAGTCTTGTTTAAATTATGAATTTGTTGCATACTATTCCAATGCTCATTTTTTCAAAAGATTTGAGGCTTTTTGATTGTAGGCGTGTTCTGTGGAAATTGGACCATAATTTTAGCTTATTCTTACAAAAGCCCTAAATCGCGTTATCAAAGTTTTCGGGCTGAGTTGCTTATGTACAGCTAGTTTTGGTAATGAAGCGTGGAGTCCGTTTCTACACCGTAAAGTACACTAGGGGTGGGTATATACTGAAACCACCCCATTACAAGGCATAATTAGCTGACGGCGGGGCTGTAATTGTGTCTTCGTGTGTGGCGTAAGATCGCAAAACTGCCACGTTTTATAAGGTGATGTAACTATGGCCTGAGGCGTAAGTTTCTCTGAATCCTAAACCTTAGCCCCTACTAGTGATGTAGAAGATTTGACTCTCTTTTTGCATAATTTGTTTAAATAATTGACAAACATCGCTTAATAAGAGCGTTTCTTAAAAGCTTGATTTTATTTTTTACTAATTTTCACGCGACTCTGGCCGCGTGGAATTTTGCGAAAAAGTTAAGAGTTAATGTTCTGATATAAAAAAAAATAAAACAAAAGTAGCCAAAGATACTGCTTATTACAACTATTTGCCAAAAAACCGTTCCAAATCGATTTAGCCAATTTAGAGATTAGCGGGAACAAGCAGTAAGGCAGAAAAAGTGGTATGCAGCCATCTTCGAAAATAATTTCGGAGTGCCTCATTTCAATTACCATTAAACGAACGAGGCCTCAAAATCATAATAATAACCCTTTTTTAATCAAAATATTTCTACAGATTATAATGAAAACGATTTTCGTTTCATATAACCCACTAGAGAGGAGACGTCAAAATAGTTAGCTCACTCTGTTAGAAGCCAGTGGAATATGCCGGAAGCCTGTGCGACCAGGCTAGCATAGACGTAAAGAGCAGCACGTCAATGAATGGAATTAAACTTACGCTACTGAAATAGTAGAGTAAGCAGCAGTCACCTGCTGGAAACTGAGTAATCAATAGTATCTCGTGGTTATGTAAAATGACGACAATTCGAGCTTTAACTACTTTTATTTATGCAGTAGGTGTCAAGTTTCATAAAAAGGATTAACCTTTAAGTTAACATCAATTTTTGATATTTTTCTAATTAAAAAGAATACCTAGTTTAATCCCATTTAAGTTATGCTTACGCTAACGGGTATTTCGTTAATACTAATAATATTATCATAAAAAGACTTCATGTCATAGCGGGTGGCGTCAAGAGAAAAACACGGAGTCACCGTCATCCAAACATGGCGCGCGCTTTTATTTGTCTAACCACCGCTAATAGCGCAAAACGGTGGTGGTTACGAACATAAAGCCTTGCAATTATGGCAGCCTGGTGCATGGAACTATTTTGGAATATGACTTAAAATCAACTTTATTTCTATTAACTATCAGAAAGCTCCTTAAAAAATAAATCTTTGTAAGAGCGGTACCAAACAGCATTTTTCATTTTAAACTTAAGAACGTAAAATTATTTATCAAAATTAGAAAAAAACAATTTCATAATAAGAAGTAGTGGAGCGCGGAGTTTGCGACAGCGAACCACGAGATTCCGGTCTTAGGCAGATGAGTTAGGAACGTATAACAAGCATCTTGCTGCCTCTTCACTTCTATGTTCCCCTAGTGGTAGATAGCACGTTTATCGATTGGAGGTCCACGCGCTCTCATGTAAGTAGTCACCAAAAACAATGCCGTTGCAGAAAGTGAAAGGATTTCAAAGTTTGTAACCTCTTCGTACTCTTTAATGTCCTGGTACATGATTATCTGTTGCGCTTGTTCGGTGAATGCACGTATTTTATTGTTTTCAGTCTTAATACACGACGGAAAACGTATTTTTGGGTTACATCCTACAACTTCCGACACCAGTAACAAATAGTTCATGTCGTTTCTGAGTGTGAAACGAATAAAATCTGAATTTATTATAATATAAAGTCACTCTATATTTATAACAAGCTTTTATTTAATTGCAATGTAAGTATTTTTTTAAGCTTCAGTCACACGTTTCCTTGTTTAACTAGACCAACAACGTACAAAATTCATAAATCTCTATTAATAGAATGTTCACTTCTCTTTTCATTTTGTTTTTACATTGTTTAAGTCCGAATCACTTTCGAACGGCAGTTTTAAATGCTCTTACATTTAAAACTGTCGTTCTTCACTTACACACCACATGTCAATTAACTTCTCGTCTTTTAACCACTGATTAAACAGATAATCTGTAAACGAGTTTAACTTTTCATCAGCTGAGTTCATAACGTCTAGAATGTAATTCCAACCATCGTTTATTAAATTTCGCCGCAGAAGAGGCAAAACAGTGCACAAAGCAACCTCAAAATCCGATGTAAACTTTAGAGGTTTCCAGTTCGGTATTACTGTTTTAATTAAATCAAAACATATTTTATATGCTTCCTCATTCAATTTATTCATGAAAACATATACCAATCCATGTCACTGTTATTATCGCCGTGAATGGTGTAAATTTGCTTGAATGGAGTAGGACAACTTTTAAAAGTACCATCACCAAAATAATGTCCTACTGTTGACATGAGAGTTTTGGCCTCTATGCTAGCAAATACTAATATACGGTTGTCGTCATCACAAAAAATCTGTCAAAATTGGTGGAATTTCCACATCTTCGGGCTTATTAAATTGTATTTTTTTAATATTCTCTTTTTTGTTTTTGTTATAATAAAGTGAAGATTTAACACTTTTGAAAGTGGGAACTTTTGTAAGTAGCTGTATACCTGTGTCATTAATTGAGGCTAGTTTCATTAAAAATGGTAGGTACAGGCTTCCGAGCAGTGCAGTAGTCCGAGAACGCGCCGTGTATCATCTGTATTAAAGCGAACTTTTCCAACGAAATTAAAGCGTTAAAAACAAAAAACGTTCTTGATTATATAAATTACATAAACATTATGCCTCACATCAGTAGCGTTTTCTATTTCATTAACAAACTAAACATTTTATCATTGTAAGGAAACAACGTAAGCCATGGATATGGCTTCGTTTCTTGTAACATTTCGTTTGGGGATAAGAAGATGAAGATTTTTTATATATGAAAATAAGAAAAACAAACAAAGCAGATGATTTCTCAACTCGTGAATACGCTACGTATAGCTAGCTGCCCATGCGAAAACAATGATTTTCTAAATTTATCCTGCAAACAGTAGATAAGTGATTTTCCTTGCGAGTTGTTAATTGTCATTGCGAACACAAAGCGAACCGGAAATTGCAATCGTTTGAAGTCGGAATCATTGGTATTCGAGGAATACATACATTTTTAACTTCTTCTTCTTTCCAGTAATTATGGTTGCCTCAATCAAATTCGATAAGTCTTTTCACCGCAAGTTGATTACCGTTGCGAAGTGCGGTAGATTCAAATTATTCAATATCATAATAACTAATTTGAACCAACTTTGACTTGCAAGTTATGTGGTGGAAATCCTGGTGACTGCAGAGAGTTCAAAAGCTCAGTTGGATAATCAACTTCATCATCGGGATTTATTATGGAATTAGCGGATTTGTATGTCTCCAAATTGCCATCGATTTTTGATTGAATGGTGAAATTCAGTGCGTGTACATCATTATTGTTTGCGGTGAAAATTGATCGTTGACTTAACCAAACATAACTCTGATAATGTTTGGAAAAACATTTTCAATAAGAGCTAATTCTAGTTTATGAATCGGCGAAAGTCGTTGGTAAAGTAATTCATCCAGTTGTCCCATCTGTAATGATCCCAGTTGGATCATTACAATTTTTGTTTCAAAAATTGCTTTTTTCATTACTTGCTTTTAACGTTCTCGTGAAAATGTTAAATGGGAATAATTACAAATTAAGTAATGCATTTATGATATATAAGTAAAGGTTTCAAGTATTTTTAAGTATATCAATCAGAAGTTTCTCATAAAGAGTCACATACGAAATAAAGTTGATTCCATACATTATGTCATTGTGTCGACGAAGGTCTGGCCATCTGTTTCTTTTTGCCCTATTAAGACTAAATGTGTTTGATATAAAAACATAACCCCTGCATTATAATTTTAAAACAAAAGCAGTCACGCTTACGAATAGCTTACGTTGTTTTCTTACAATGATAAAATGTTTAGTTTGTTAATGAAATAGAAAACGCTACTGATGTGAGGCATAATGTTTATGTAATTTATATAATCAAGAACGTTTTTTGTTTTTAACCCTTTACTTGGCAAAAATAAAAAAATTACACGATCGATTTTTTTTCAAATAATCTATTATTATATGAACATAAGTTGCAGGGAAAAATAATAAAAAAAATCACCGAGTTTTATATCCTGGGATACCTTCCGTATCCTGTGAGATACATTGCCTTGTTCGTAAGGAATAACTATCTCGGGCGAATGTATTGAGTTATACGGGTTTAATAATTAAACTGGTAAGATTTCTTAATTAAACTTATATTTTCTTAATAACAAAGATGCTCGTTACATGGCCAAAACGGAAGAGAAAAATTATTCGTATTTCGAACACAGCGCCACATATTGGCTTTTTAGTCACCAGTGTTACCACAGATAAACTATAAACTAACTAAGAAGGAGAGTTATGAATGTAAATTTACAATACTCAATACTCCCACTTAAATTTACAATACTCAATACTCCCACCTAAATTTACACTTAGATTTAGGTACACAAAGACAGTCATAAAAATTACAAGTTACATACTTTTCATGACTTTATCTCTTATATTATTAAACTTATACACTGGCAAGGCTTTCGTAAGAAAGTCAGCTAATTGAAATGAACTCTCAACATATTTAATATCAATAGCTTTTTCTTCAACCTTTTCTCGAATAAAATTGTACCTAATGTCAATGTGCTTGCTTCTCTTATGAAATACTGGGTTATGAATTAATTTAATTGCACTTTGATTGTCCACATTTAGTACTACAGAGTTTTGTGGTTCACCTATATCTACTAAAAATTGTTTAAGCCACAATATTTCCTTTGCTGCATCACTGGCAGCCATGTACTCAGACTCTGTAGTTGACAACGCTACAGTATTTTGCTTTCGACTTGCCCAAGTGACAGGTCCACCATTCATTAAAAATATGTATCCAGTATTAGATCTCCGAGAATCTAAATCACCAGCAAAGTCAGAGTCCGAATACCCAACCAACTCAGTGTTACAATCATACATAATACATTTATCCTTTGTCAACATTAAATAACGAAATATTCTTTTAACAGCATTTACATGAATGGCTCCAGGGTTGCTAACATACCTACTTACTAGATTCACAGCAAAGGTTATATCTGGCCTAGAAACTAATGACAAAAATAGCAATGCTCCCACTGCTTCCCTATAAGGAAAATTTATAGTTGTCTCCTTTTCATTTTTACATAACTGAACATTTACATCAACTGGTGTACTACAACCTTTAGCTTCAGACATGTTAAATCTAACAATCAGGGTTTCAATATAATTTCTTTGACTTATATTTATACAATGCTTTGTTTTATTTACTTCCATACCAACAAAAGAATTAAAATTTAATATTTTAATTTCAAAATTATCTCTTAAACCCTTTAATATTATCTCTAAAATCTCTTTACTCTTAGATAACAATAATCCATCATCGACATAAATTACTAGTAACACTTTAACATCATTAAAATATCCTATGAAACACAATTGTTTGATGAACTAGATTTGAAACCATAAGTAGTGAGAAATGAAGTAAACTTCTTATTCCAACAGCGAGAAGACTGTTTCAGACCATACAATGATTTGTTTAACTTACATATGCTTCCTGATGCAGCCTTGACACCCTCGGGGACTTCCATATAGACCTCCTCAGCAAGCTCTCCATACAGGAACGCAGTTTTCACGTCGAATTGCTCTATTTCATAATTTTCTCTTGCCGCTACACTTAATAAAATTCTGATAGAGTCATACCTTGCTGTCGGTGAGAATGTCTCCTTGTAATCAATATCTTTCACCTGAACAAATCCTCGAGCACATAACCGAGCTTTGTACCGTTCTATTTCTCCATTTACATTTCTCTTTGTACAAAATACCCATTTGCTTGTAATAGGCTTCTTTCCGGTTCTTTCTGTTATTGTCCAAGTATTGTTGTTTTCATGAGATCTCAATTCCTCTTCTATGGCTTTCTTCCAGTTGTGACTATTATTACCAGTCACTGCCTCTTCATAGCTACCTGGTATATCTACTTCTGTCAGATTTAATTCTATGTTTCTATTCCTTCGAGGTCGCAGATTTACATTACTAGATTCATTTATAACAATGTTTCTTGGTGGTTGATATGTATCATCTTCTGTGCTCTTCATACTTGTATCTGATGAAGTATTTATATCATCCAGCTCTTCTGATGACCTTCCTTCTATATTTGAAGCAGGTTGATCTTCCAAATTGAGTTTATCAATTTTTATTTGAACACAATTTTGTCTTTGCTCTGTTACACTGCTGTTTTCATCAAATTTCACATCTCTTGACACAACTATATTATGTGTATTTTGATCATACATCCGGTAGTTTTCTTGATCATATCCCACTAGAATCATTTTTGTACTTTTCTTATCTAACTTCTTTCTTTTCTCCTTAGGAGTGTGCACATACCCCAATGAACCAAATATTCTAATGTGCTTTAAACTTGGCCTTTCATTGAACCATAGCTCATAAGGTGAGATATCAACGGTCTGACTGGATGAGCTTCTGTTTAATAAATAGACAGCACAGCTTACTGCCTCTGCCCATAAGTTTAAAGGTGCATCTTTTGCATAAAGCATTGTCCTGGCACTTTCCATTATTGTGCGTAACTCCCTTTCGGCCCTGCCGTTCTGTTGTGGGGTATAAGGTGCAGTACACTCATGAGATATCCCTTTGCTTTCCAAGAAATTCTTAAACTCATTGTTTACATACTCTCCGCCATTATCTGTATGCAGTATGCGGATATCATGCTGAAACCGATTATTCACTAAAGCATTATATTTCTTGAAACATTCTAGTACCTCATTCTTATGCTTCAGGAAATAAACATGGCGGTAACTGGTAGCACCATCTTTAAAGAGAACAAAGTATCGCTTGCCAGACACAGATAGCTCTTCTATAGGTCCACAAACGTCACTGTAGACTATATCACCGGCCTGAGTTGGACCTCTTGTTGATTTATGAAATGTCAATCTTGTTTGCTTGCCATATTGACACGCTTCACAAATAAAATTATCACTTCCTGTTAACTTCACAGGTATAGCTCCAGTTTTACTCATATTCTGAAGTTCTTTGACATTGAGGTGTCCAAGACGTTCATGCCACACTTTAATATCTGACTGCACTATGTTACAGCTTTCCTGCACAATTGTTTCAATTTCTAATTCATAGAGATTGTTCTGTTTTAAATATGCATTCATCACGGGTACCTTGTCCTTTATAAGTAGAGCACTTTTATTATTCTCTATAATGACATACCCTTTTCTGGCGGCTGCTCCCTCAGAAAACAAGTTTCTTCTTAACTCAGGTACGTACATTACATTCTCCAATATGCTCTTCTCCCACTGTCCATTGATCTTTCTATTTATCAATATTGATCCTTCTCCACAAACTTCAATATCATGTTTGTTACCCAATTTGACAGTTCTAATCTTATCACTTCCATGATATTCATCAAAATCATAAAAGAATTCTCGCCTGTATGTCATATGCACAGATGCTCCACTGTCCAATATCCACTTATCATCATCGCTGACACACAATGAAGATTCTTCTGCGCTGAATGCCAACATTTTTCCTTGCTCTTGTTTCTTATAAACAGATTTCTTAGGCGCCCTGCATTCTCTTGCAAAGTGACCTCTCTTGTTGCAATTGTAACATACAAATCTGTGGTTTGTATTATTTGTATCACTTGTGGAGTTGCTACTTGACTTCGCACTGTACTTATTTTGTTTAGGATTTCTCTTTGTCATAATTAAAGCTGACTCACTGTTCGTATCATTAATTAAACTCGCTTCTTCATCAATCAGCCGTGATGTCAAGTTCTGAATGGTCTGACTGCTTTCATCCAGGGATAACCATGCTTGTCGTAAGGAACGGTATTCAGGTGGTAGTGTGCTTAATATTTTTGTCATCACTGCCGTATCACTTAACTTTTCACCGCATTCTCGGAGTTGTTTCGCCAGGCCTTCTACCTTTGATACATGCTGTGCCATAGTGTCACATGAAGAATACGTATACTGATAGAACTGTTCGTGCACGATCATCTTATTAAATTCTGATTTATGCTCATATATAGCCTCCAATTTGTTCATCACATCTCTTGCTGTCTCGCATGTTTCTATGAGTGAAATTTGACTAAGATTCATAGACGAAGTCAAAATGAACATGGCCATTCCGTCTTGTTTGTTCCATTCTATTTGCGCTGTTTTTTCGGCTGGTTTTGGCGTATTTAAGTCTAAGCCTTTAGCACGTAGGGCGCATTTAATTTGGAATTTCCACTGTTTGAAGTTTTTTCCATCAAACTTTTCTACTTTCATAGAATTTGTGACCTCCATTTTGAAAGCTTTTTCACGTGCCGAAAATTATTTTGCACTATTTGCTCTTTACACAGTTTTTGCACGTATTGTATATTTACTTGCGTTTTCTGGGCCCATAACCTATTGAGTTATACGGGTTTAATAATTAAACTGGTAAGATTTCTTAATTAAACTTATATTTTCTTAATAACAAAGATGCTCGTTACATGGCCAAAACGGAAGAGAAAAATTATTCGTATTTCGAACACAGCGCCACATATTGGCTTTTTAGTCACCAGTGTTACCACAGATAAACTATAAACTAACTAAGAAGGAGAGTTATGAATGTAAATTTACAATACTCAATAGAATGTATCTCACAAGACACACTGCCAAAAAGAAGTAAAAACGGTTTAAAAATAATTAATTTTAATGAGATCACATATTCGTACTAAATACAAAATTATTGGTGATGAAAACTATAAAAACAATTTCTACCAGGTACTAAACACAATCTGACTCCGCACTTAGAACATGAGACAGTGGTTTGCCCTAAACTGTGTACCAAAACACAGTTTGCACTTTGGTTATACCCTTTGGTACTCAGTTTAGTCCGTGCAAAATTTAGGTGTTGCATTTTTGCTCTCTCCAACTGAGGACGACGTGCTATAACCAATCTTGGTCGAATTGCTGTGGAGCGTGTTGATGTCAAAGTAGTCCTTGAAGACTGTGGAACTGTCGGAGCTGGAGCTTGCTGTGGAGTCGTTACACATTGTGTCATATTCTGCGCAACTAGTGACCGCTTCTTGGACATCAATTATTTCATCGTCGGATAGCAGGTTGAAGTTTTCCATTGACGATGGCAGTGAAGGCTCTGGAGATGAATCTTCGTCTGTCCTATGTCGAATTACATACTGCTTGATTTCATTTTCAGACTCTGTCGATGAATCGTCATTCGATCATTTTCTGCCCGATTTTGGGATAAGCGCACAAAGCTTTCTGCCTCTTAGATGGTTGTACTCCACCCTAAGAGAAACATGCTTAGTTAAACCGTTCTGCATGCAAAGCAAAAATAAACGAACACATATTCCATAAACCAGAAACCCACAGCCAGATTTCAAAGACGAAAGCATACAGTATACAAATAAAGCCCATAAATAAAGAAAAACGTTTTTGTTTCTCGACCGGGAATCGAACCCAGAACCTTTTATGCTTGAGTTTAACTCTATCACCTACGCCACCGTAAACCATGCCATAAAATACCATACAAATAAAAATACTTTAAACGTGGCACTGTGCACTACAGGATACATTCCACCAAAATATAAGAAATCAGTAAACACGGCAGTGTGCACTGTGAGATACATAACTATTTGGCATTAGTTTACTAAACCAAATATACAATTTTGCGTCAAAATTCACTAAATTGACACGTAGACACTAATGTACTTTATCGTGATATGCACAATTATTACATTATTGAGTAAAAACAATACAAAATATCAATTTTCTTACCTTTTTCGGCGGGATCGCTTTGAGTCGGTTCATCATTTTGAATGTGAAGGAAAAACGGTTGTGTCAAACTGACAGGACGCGATGTAGATGTTTTCAGAAACAGTTATTTTCTTAAATAGTAACAACGTTCCGTTGCAAGCAAATGTATTTTTCTTGGTATGATTTTTCAAAGTAGACTGTATCTGACAGTGCACATCGTCAAGAAAAGGGTTAACGCTTTAATTTCGTTGGAAAAGTTCGCTTTAATACAGATGATACACGGCGCGTTCTCGGACTACGCAGCGAGCTGATGGCAAGGACACAGAAACGCAAGCAACTTCCAAATTAACGGAACATAACATAGCTACCACTACAGGCAGCCTACAGTAAACCCTAATCTTGAAGTTTTAAAGTCGAGTTTTGAAAGCGAACTGTTAGTAGGTACTTCAACCAAAAGAGCACAGGCTTCATTCACTGTTTGGTTTTTCATAAATTTCTTGTAACAAATAACACAAAAGTTACAAATTATGACATAAATACTCGGCAAAATCATATTATCTACTGGTATATGTAAGTTTTTATGGCAGTACGGTTGTATTTACAGACCTATTTCAGAATTAAGTAACACGGCTAATGGAAGTGATATGATCGGTATATTTATGTTTCAATGCTCTCGTACTATCCATCTCTGTCTGACGCCGGCCTAGTAATATGAAATTATGTTAAATAAACGAGATAATTGTACGTTTGACTATTTAGCTTTTTTCTTGGACTTCAACTTGGCTGCACATGACTTTTTTAATTGACTTCACCCCGAACCTGTATCGGTTGCCGTAGCAACGCAAAGCATGTATCCTGGAATTCATGTTTTCCTAGTTCAAATTATTTTGTGAGTAAATTTTTATACGATTGCCTTGTCTTGTCCGGAATGAAATCAGCTCTCAGAATGCTAGAATATATATTTTTAACTCTCTTCTCTACTTCTCTTTAATCCTAAAGGAAAGCCTTTAGGATTAGAATTTTATTTCATCATATTATCTGTATTTATTAGCAAAGAAAATTGTAAATTTAATTTACCTAACAACTGTTATCTCGCACCATAGTTACTTTGTAAAATCAGAAATCAGTTTACTCGGTTCTAACGAAATGTTATTAAAATATTTTTTTTATAAATTTGCTTAGAAATGACACTTGCCGGTGAACCTGTACCTATTTCAAACGTGAACTTAATTCCATTAACACCCATTATAGGTTCCCACATTACTTCGCCGCTGCAATATTATTATGTTCGTAAGTTACGCGCGACGCGCAACTTGATTGCACATCCGTTTAAGGCGACCATGTACGCAACATAGCTTGCTTTTGTACCGCGAGAACCGACATACAGAGGCATACAATCGCTAAATCCAAAGCCTTACTTAAAGTCAACCCTGACATCTCCTTAGTAAAAACTCGCTCTGGTCCAGGCGCCATGCTCGGTTTAAAGCAGCTCATCGAGGTTCGCTGCTACGATCCCGCAGTGTAGCACCAAATCACGAACACGCGCAAACCACTCTGCTAATGTTTCGCCACCACGTTGCGTGGCACTACGAAACTGAATTCTTTTAGCAAATGTGCATTTTTTTGGTTTAAAATGCCCATCCAAAAGCGCTACTACGTCGTCATAGCTTCAAAATCAAAATCAAATTACTTCACAATATAGTTCGACATTTGCAATCGACTTTGTGCACTTCCACCGCGATATCATTGGCCACAATCCTCTGCTCTAATCTTTCCTTGTACTATCATCATTCTTGCACTTCAAAATTAAGTACGCTTAACGTGCCAACTGTAACTTTAGACATTATGAATTACTTTATCCCATCCTCGTCACCAACAGTTATTTCTGAAAAGTGGGAGGCAAGAAAAACAAACAAACAAACATGTGTATATCAAATCAAATCATCAAATGAATGATCAATTTAGTTATTATTAAAAATCAAATCAATTGTCATCTTGATCTAGAATATCAAAGTCAACTTCCTCTTCACCTACATCGTAAGATTGTCCCATCAAAACATCCGTCTCTGCCTTTTCATCTGGGCAATCCATTCTCATTTTTTTGTTCGTAGACTCTTCTTGAGGCTCATCACTCTCACCCTCCAGCCATCTTTTTCCATATCTAAGTATCTGACCTCGCGAAGTATATCTCTTTGTCATTTCCTCCAATTGCCTTGTAATTGTGGAGTCGCTGTGATACCCTACTGAGGAATCCTTGGCGGCTGTATACAGCAGACCATTCAGATAGATATTTTGGGAGGTCCCTTCTGGTATCTCATTTATGTTCTTCTCCAGTGCTCTTACTGTAGTTATGTTGAGTCCTACGACCGGAGGAGATACTAGTTTGTAGCTGGACAGTATTCCTGTAGCCATCACTCCTCTGGTCACAAGATCAACTTGACTCTCATTCCAAAAAGTTATCTCAGAAACGGTGACTCGTAAGAAAAAAATATTAATAAAAACTTGCCGTTTTCCTTAAAATCGCGAAAAACTAATTTTTTGACATTGAATATTTTTTTCCACACAGGGGAATCATGGGGAACTTTCTGACATTGTTTATACCTAATTATGTTTTGATCAATTTCACCGAAATTCAGCTTGTTGGGACTTAATGTAACTTCACCCTCGATTTTCTGTCTAATTTAACTGGACTACTTGCCGGTATTTTCTCTTGCTTTATTTAAAACAAGATAGACTGTGTCTGATAAGAACACATAACCCTATTTTAATTTGATGTAAAAGCAGTCCAACTTACGAGTTCATGAAAAAGAAAATGCTTCGACAAGCTCTTGTTTCTAAAGCTGTTGGAATTGCTGCTGCGATTCTGTTGGAAAAGTTCGCTTTCGTTAAACCCGTGAAGATAAGACACGGAGCGCTCTCGAACTACGCAGCAAGCTAGTGGCGAAGGACTCCTGGCGAAACTACGATTTTCAAATACTAGGGACACAGAAGTGCACGAAACTTCTAAGCTAATGAAATTTGACATAACTACCACTACATGCATAAACCTACCGTAAACCGTAAGCCGGAAGTTTTAAAGTCCAGTTTTGAATGTAAACTGTTAACACTTTTACTAACAGAGCAGAGGCTTCATTCACCGTTTGGGCCGTCTATGAAGGTTTTTTTTTTGGTTTCTTGTAAAAAATAACATAAAGTTACAAATTATAACATAAATATGCAGCATTATAATGTCATCTACTGGTATGTATGAGTTTTAATAGCAGTACGGTTGTATTTACAGGGTTATTTCAGAATCAAATAACGCCGGCCTCTAGAAATAGTATGATCGGCATTACCTAGAAAGTCGTAGATATATTTATGTATCAGTGTTATCGTACTACCCATCCCTGTCTGACGCCAGCCTAGTGATATGCATTGCTGTTAAAACAAACGAGATAGCTGTACGTTTGGCTAGTCAACTTTTTTCTCGCACTTCAACGTGGCTGTTTCACGTGATTACTGACGAATCTATATCGGTTGCCGTTACAACGCAATAGCAAGTATCCTGGAATTCATGTTTTCCTAGTTTGAATGATTTGTTATGTATTTTTTTTTTACGATAGCCAACAGCTTTGTACGAAATGAAATCAACTCAGAATTCTGGTTATACTTCAAACTCTCTCGACTCGAACCTGCGACTTCTTGAAAATTAGAATTTTATTTTGATATATTATTTGTATTAACTTGACTAACTAACATTAATCTAACAAATAAGATTTTAAAGTAGACTAAAGAGTTCGCAAGCACAAGGTAGATTAACAAACTTCTACTTAAGAGCCCATAAAAACTGTTAGGTATTGATAAAACATTTAAAACACAATGGATTTTATCCAGACAGCAATAGTAATACTCGTTATATTCCCTAACCACATCGATGTCTAACTAACCCGACAAAAAGCACAAATCTAGTGTACATAATCGATAAGAGATGGCGTTACTGTAGCACAAAACTTAAACCATTCTTGTCAGTCTTGTTTAAACTATGAATTTGTTGCATACTATTTCTAAGAAATAGCTCATATCTAAAAAGAATTGAGGCTTTTTAATTATAGGCGTATACCGTGGAAATTGGGCCATAATTTTAGCTGGTGCTTACATAAGTCCTGAATCGCGTTATAAAAGTTTTCGAGCTAAGTGGTTTATGTACAGCTTTTTTTGGCATTGAAGCGTGGAGTCCGTTTCTACACAGTAAAGTACACTAGGGGTGGGTAAACACTGAAACCACCCCATCACAAGGCACAATTAGCTGACGGCGGGGCTGTAATTGTGTCTTCGTGTGTGGCGTAAGATCGCAAAACTGCCACGTTCTAGAGGGTGGTGCACTAGGGACTAAGGCGTAAGATTCTCTGAATCCTAACCTTGGCTAACTGATGTAGAAGATTTGACTCTCCTTTTGCATAATTGCAAAATTTTTTTAAACAATTGCCATACATCGCTTAGTAAGGGCGTTGTTTCCAAAGTTTGATTTTTAATTTTTTCTCGACTTAGGCCGCGTGGAATTCAAGGAAAAACTTACGAGTTTATTTTCTGAAAAGAAACATTTTTAATAGAAGTAGCTAAAGAAATCTTTAGAACAAGCAGAAAATAATTTGCTACGTTTTCCATACCTAATGAAGCAAAATTAGCTTCAATTCTATTTACTACTAGATGTACCCGCGACTTCGTTCGCGCTTGCGAATAATGTAGAATTAAAGTTGATTTAAACAATACAAAGGGTAGTTCGTACAAAAGAGAGGATTTTATTTTTTTGTAGTTTTTATATATTTTGTTTTATAGTTTTATTTGTATTTTTAATACTTTTTTTGTTTTTTTTTAGGTTTTTATTTTTTTTTCTTCTATATACAGTATTTCGAAGACCTTTTGATATTTTAGTGGAATCTGAATGTTTATAAACTAACTTAAATAATATGTTAATAAAATATTACTATCTACATTATTTATAGAGCTTCCCTGTATACGACGTTATATGTTAACCCGTCGGGACAATAGACGAACAAATTAGCGGCAGCACTAACCCTAGATAGAGCGACATAAAGCTGTCCATGGCTGAAGCAACTTGTAGTGAGATCTATGCCTGCGGTGCGTAATGTTTGGCCAAGCAACTTATTAATCGTCATCGCAAAACATACATTTACAGGGAACTGTACACGCTTAAATCTAAATGGGAAGTTATTAGGTATAAGCGGTATACGGGGAATAAAAACATGTTCTCCGGCACCAGGCCCAGTCAAAATTTCCCCTACAATTACATTTTGCTGTAATCTTGTGATCCTAAGCCGAGTTCCGTTGCACAGTTTAGGCGGATTTAAATTACGTAGCAGAACTATAGGTACCCCAACTTTTAACAGTATGGTATGCGAGGGCAGCCCTGGGGCGGTCAATGAGTTTAAAAACTCGATTGGGTAAGTAGTCGCTTCGTCTTGCTCTACAACCCGATTGTTGGAGTAGTATGTTACGGTTTCGCTTGGTACACTACTCAGTATTTTATTATTTATTATGTTTGTACGGTCATTTCTAGGCGTTAATATCGCACGCTCACAAATCCAATTATTTTCACGATTTGTTAATTGTTCAATATCACCGTAAACAGCTGGAATTAGCTCATCAGCAGAGGAAACAGTTTGACATAAGTTAGATTGAAGTCTAATTTTTCCGTTTTCTGTTGGAAACATATTATTTCTGATATTAAGTAACAGATCAGAAAACTCTTGAGCGTTGCTATTGTCACCAATTTGAGCTCTCATGTTAGTAGTCAGATGGAGTCGAATGATACTCGGCCATAAGTTTGATGACTTCAAACACGCGTTCACTTCATCTGCTCTTGTGCCTCGTGGAACTATAACAGGTAGGGTTTGTCTGAAATCACCATAAAATAGCATAGTGATGCCTCCCATAGGTCTGTCGTCTCGCTTTAAATCTTGTAGAGTTCTATTTAATTAACAGCCTCCACTGCCTTACGGTGGGCCATAGTACACTCGCCCCATACAATTAGGGAACATCCTCGCAAGACTTCTGCTGTATCACTATTGCGAGAGATGTAACAAACCGGTGTTTCAGAAGCGTCTAATTGTTTTGGAATTTTAACATGGTATGGGCTGTCTTTCCGCCAGGTAACAATGTAGCAGTTATACCAGACTAAGCCACTGCCAGAGCAATTTTGCCCTGACTACGTATTTGAGCCAAGATAATTTTTGTAAGAAACATTTTTCCAGTTCCGCCTGGAGCATCCAAGAAAAATATTTCTCCAGTGTCATTAACGGCACTACTGCATATTCGGTGAAAAACTGCGTTCTGCTCAGCGTTCAATCTATGTAGTTCATTCCTCAAAGTATCAGCTAGTTCTATTGGGTCATAGCCGTTTTCAGTGGAGTAATCCAGATTACCATGGTCACTGTCTGAATTCTGTGCAGGTTCGGACATACCATAGCTAGCCAAGCTATTACCACCCATTGATAAAACAATGTCTTGGATTGTTCTTAGATATACATTGAACGACGTATCGGAGTTTGTGCTATTCCAAAGAAAGTCTTCTGCCAATGCATTTTTAGCTCATTATAGTGTTGGCGTTGTCTGGCTAATCTACTATTATGCTCATGCTCAGTTTCTTGGGAATGGAACAATCTCAAACGTTTGGCATTTCGAGTAGATCGCGAAAGATTAGACCTCATTCTTCCAGGCATGTTTACAAGTCACCAAAACCAATGAATACAGTTATAACAAATAAAAATATCTTATAACAAATCAATACTTAAACAAATAACTAAGACTTAACCTATAGATACTATTAAATTACCTACACTATTAAATAATTAAGTAATATATTTAACCAAACTATAGTTATCTATCCTAAGAAAATAATACTAAGTGACGAAACTAAACCTACACTATTTAACCAAACTAAAGTTACCTATCCTAAGAAATTATAATCTAATTATATTTTATAAAAAGAAATGAAACTAAACTATAAGTATACGTACCTAACAAAATCCTATTAAATTTAAAGATAATACTTAATATCTACCTATCTAATTATCAGTAAGGTACTATTAGCTAATTTAACTAACAAAACAAACAAAATACTAAATTCCAAGTGTCGTTACTACGATATTACTACGATAGCATAGAGATTTCGAAAAATTTGAAAACGAAAGTTATGTAAGGGCTTGGGGTAAGGTATAAGGAAGACTTTGTGAAACGTAACAATAGCACGATCTAACTTTGCCAGTGGCGCCATCTATTGGCAAATGACATGAAGTATGACTTCAAGTAACTTTTGTCTAATGTTATTTTTAATAATTTTATAAAATCTTTTTTATTTATAAACCGATTTAGATACAACAAAAACGAAATATTATTCAATGTATTGCGTTTATAAAAAAAAAAAAATAATTGAAATCTAATAATGCATTGACCTTTAATGAGTCTGATGGGGGAGGGACTTTCACCTGTCCTCCCTCCCCCCCTGTATCGGTTTCCGGGATGAAAAGTAGATATGATCCTTCCTCGGAGTAGGTACTATAACCATACCAAGTTTTATCAAATTCCGTTCAGTAGTTTTTGCGTGATTCGCGTTCAAGATACAGACAGACAGACAGACAGACAACATTTTTTTGATTGCATTTTATACTTCAGTATCGATAATAAAAGACCCCCTACTCATTTTGTTTTAAATATCTTCAATGTACAGAATTTGACCCCGACCATTTTTATTATACCTAGTATAGGTGAAATAGCGTGTAATGTTAGGCGTGTTTTGAAATATGTTGTTGACTGTATCATGCTGATTATTTGTGTAGTCCAAACAATTGAACTTGCAAGTTGTTGCTACTATCTTTGCTGCCTCAAATGTGTAAAACATCCTCCAACTCTGAAGTTGCACGTTTAAGTATTTTTTTTTTTTTATAATGTAAGCATTGCCTTATTCAAAATGGAAGTGAACGTAAAGACGAAAAGGAAAAAGAAATCACATGAACCAAATAATATTTTATTAATTTCACAAGTTGTTTCTGACAATTCTAACTTCCACCGTATATGCTGGTGCTTGCGATTTATGACGTGTGTCGGTGACACATAAATTAAATCTGTATTAGTACGCGAAGTCACTTTATATTTATAAGGGTTACTCACACATAAACTCCTTGCTTAAAGGTGATCGAGAGGACAACGAACAATCGTTCTCTTGCAAGTTATGCTACCCTAGTTCTCATACGGGTACTAGCCGACTGTGGATCTTTACCGCGGTAAACTTACCGCGGTAAAGATCCACAGTCGGCTAGTACCCGTACATGAGGTTAACTAACCTCAGCTACTAAGTTAACCATCGTAAATTAAGTATCCCTATTTTGGTGGGACGTGCCGCTTTGTAGTTTGATACGGAATAAATTGATTGATACGTCAATCAATGCTGCAGAGCACGCTCGTCTTTTGGCTGTGGGAGAATGGGAATCGGGTCTCTGGTTACAGGCACTTCCGTCAACCAACGTCGGTACGATGTTGGATAATAATACTTTCAGGCTCGCCGTTAGTTGGCGTTTAAGTGTACCATGTGTCGTATCTCATCTCTGTCAATGCGGTGACAGAGTCTACTGCCTTGGCCACCATGGCTTGTCCTGCAACAGGAGCGCGGGGAGCATTCTGCGACACGCAAGTATTACTTACATTATTCGTCGTGCTCTTGTCACTGCTGATGTACCTGCTGTTCTAGAACCTAACAGTTTAGTGCGCAGCGATTGTAAGAGACCTGACGGAATGTCTTTACTTTCCTGGAAATTGGGTCGGCCTTTGGTGTGGGACGCAACGTGCGTCGACACCCTTGCGCCGTCCCATGTTCTAAGTTCGGCGGTCGCGCTCGGCGCTGCTGCTGGAGCTGCGGAAAACCTAAAGCGAAAAAAATATAATAACCTTACGGGCAATTATATTTTTGGGCCCTTTGGGGTTGAAACGCTTGGGTCATGGGGGCCGGGTGCACGAGCTCTGTTTAAGGAACTCGCTAAGCGCTTGGTCGACTCTACCCGTGATCAGAAGGCTGGACTGTATTTCGCGCAAAGAATTGGTATTGCCATTCAGCGTGGTAATGCGGCCAGTCTCCTGGGCACGTTTCCCGCCAATGACGGAGATGAGGATATTTTTTTCGACGCTTTGTAAATATGTATTTTTTTAGTTAGGTACATAAGTTTAGTTATAAAAGAAGATATTTCTTGTCAAGTATTGTTTCTGTTCAATAAATGTTACATCCCTAATTTAAAAGAACATTATTATTAAAATATTCTCGTTATAATATATACCCATTTTTGGCACAGCTCAGTGACCAAAGATCAAAAACGACTTGTAAAATAGATAAAATAAATGTTTGTTACTATACCAATAGTCCAGTCATTTGGTAGAAAATAACGGGGTTGCCTGGAAAGTTTTCCGGGAGTTTTGAAAATTGGGTATTTTATAGATTTGGATATGCTCTTTTCGAATTTTAACTTTGCCACCTCGTATGATCACCGCTCGCGCCGCCATTTTGAAAAAATGGCGCCCAAAAACGACTTTTTGGGAATATCTCCTTTCCGACGCATTTTACGAAAAAAATATTTTCTAAAGATGATTAAAAAAAATTTTAAAAAAAAATATTTGGCTATTTAGTTAGACGTTAAGTATGACGCAATAAGGATTTTTGGAAATACTGCTTTAAATATTATCATAACCGACCCGTGGAGTAGGCCTACTGGAAAAAACCACATTAAAAAAACGCACTAATAGTCCAGTCATTTGGTAGTTTTACCTGGAAAGTTTTCCGGGAGTTTTAAAAAGTGGGTATTTTATAGATTTGGATATGCTCTTCTCGAATTTTAACTGTGCCAACTTTGCCACCTCGTTCCACCGCCGCTCGCGCCGCCATTTTGAAAAAATGGCGCCCAAAAACGGTTTTTTGGGAATATCTCTTTTCTGAGGCATTTTACGGAAAAAATAATTTCTACAAAATTAAACTAGACAAAATTTCCGACACTTTATGTCTTATTCACTTTTTCATAAAATCAATAGTTTTTGACGTACGAGCGCCGCAAAGTATTATTCATTTGCACCACTACGAGTGTTTCGTATATTTTTCAAAACTGTTCTATCACTGCCGCCGGTTTTCAAGAAGCAGATATCAGGGTAATATGTCGACTTTGAATTGGGCCCTTTCTCTCGACTATGAAGAAAATTTCAACGAAAAATTTGTCGGTAGAAGCTATATTAAGAGAAATACTTAGTTTAGATTGAATCATCAGTGTACGTTTATAGTCATACAGTGTTGTTTATGTTCTTAGAGCTATGGCTTCTTATACGGAAAATTGTTTTATTTGTGACAATTCACTTGAAAACCGGCGGCAGTAATAGAACATTTTAGAAAAATATACCATAAACACGTGGTGGTGCAGATGAATAAGTAATACTTTGCGGCGCTCGTACATCCAAAACTATTGATTTTATGAAAAAGTGAATAAGACAAGTGTAGGAAATTTGGTCTAGTTTAATTATGTAGAAATTATTTTTTCCGTTAAATGCCTCATAAAGGAGATATTCCCAAAAAAACCGTTTTAGGGCGCCATTTTTTCAAAATGGCGGCGCGAGCGGCGGTGGTACGAGGTGGCAAAGTTGAAATTCGAAAAGAGCATATCCAAATCTATAAAATACCCAATTTTCAAAACTCCCGGAAAACTTTCTAGGTAACCCCCTTATTTTCTACCAAATGACTGGACTATAAGTACTTGTACATATTATGACGATAACAGCTTTTTAAACGTTATATCTCAGAAACGGTGGCTCGTAAGAAAAAAATATTAATACAATTTTATAGATAATTTTACGATCAATAATTTTTGTCAAAGGTATTTTTGTGATAAAACTTACCGTTTTCCTGAAAATTGCGAAAAACTCATTTTTTTTACTTTAACATTGAATATTTTTTTTCTATACACGGGAATCATGGGGAACTTTCAGACATTGTTTATAATTATGTTTTGAACAATTTCACCGAAATTCAGCTTGTTGGAACTTTATTTAACTTCACCCTCATTTTTTGGTCTATTTGACTGGACTAATAACCCCATTTTAATTTGATGTAAAAGCCGTCTAACTTACGAGTTCATGAAAGTGAAAATGCTTCGACAAGCTCTTATTTGTAAAGCGTCAATTCTGTTGGAAAAGTTCGTTTTCGTTAAACCCGTGAAGATATGACACGACGCGCTCTCGGACTACGCAGCAAGCTAGTGGCGAAGGACTCCTGGCGATATTACGATTTTCAAATACTAGGGACACAGAAGTGCAAGAGACTTCTAAACTAACGAAATTTGACATAACTACCACTATATGCAGAAACCTACAGTAAACCGTAAGCCGGAAGTTTTATAGTCTAGTTTTGAATGTAAGCTGTTAACACTTTAACTAACAGAGCATAGGCTTCATTCACCGTTGGGGCCGTCTATGAAGGTTTTTTATTGGTTTCTTGTAAAAAATAACATAAAAGGTACAAATTATAACATAAATATGTAGCATAATAATGTCATCTACTGGTATGTATGAGTTTTAATAGCAGTACGGTTGTATTTACAGGGTTATTTCAGAATCAAATAGCGCCGGCCTCTAGAAATAGTATGATCGGCATTGCCTAGAAAGTCGTAGGTATATTTATGTTTCAGTGCTCTCGTACTACCCATCCCTGTCTGACGCCAGCCTAGTGATATGCATTGCTGTTAAAACAAACGAGATAGTTGTACGTTTGGCTAGTCAACTTTTTTCTCGCACTTCAAAAGGGCGGTTTCACGTGAGTTTTCGTTAGTAACCCCGAATCGGAATCGGTTACCTTAACAACGCAATAACATGTACCCTGGATTTTATGTTTTCCTAGTTTAAATTATTTGTGAGTAATTTTTTTTACGAGTGTCAACAGCGTTGTCCGATATTAAATCAGCTCTCAGAATTCTGGTTATACTTTTAATTCTCATGACTCAAACCTGCAAATCTTTGAGGATAAGAATTTTATTTTATCGTAGTATTTTTATTTACTTGCAAAAAAATAAGATTTTAAATTAGACCAAGGATTTTAAATTAGAGCACAAGCTAAAGCTTATATGTTTTTTAATTGCTAATACTTTTAAAAATAACAGTTAATTTTATCCAGAAAGCAATAGTAATACACGTAATTTTCCCTTACCACGTCGATCCCTAACTGTTGACCAAAACAGACAAATAAGCACAAAGCTAGTATCCAGAATCGATAAGAGATGGCGTTACTGTCGCTCAAAACTTAAACTATCCTTGTCATTCCTGTACGAATTATATATTTGTTGCATACTATTTCTAGAAAAATGTTTATTTTCTAAAAAGATTTGAGTTTCTTTGATTGTAAACGTATATTGTGGAAATTGGACCATAATTTCAGCTTGTGCTAACATAAGTCCTGAATCGCGTTATCAAAGTTTTCGCGCTGAGTTGTTTATGTACGGTTTGTTTTGGGTATCGTAGCAGGGAGTCCGTTTCTACACAGTAAAGTACTCCAGGGGTGGGTATGGACTGAACCCACTCCATCGCAAGGCACAATTAGCTGATGGCGGGGCTGTAATTGTGCCTTTGTTCAAGAGGGGCACTAAGGGCTGAGGCGTAAGATTCTCTGAAACCTTGACCCCACTGATGTAGAAGATTTGACTCTCCTTTTGCACATTTTTACAAAATTTGTAAAAAATGCCATTTAAAGCTTGATTTTATTTTTCACTAATTTTTTCGCGACTTAAGCCGCGTTGAATTTAACGAAAAAGTTAAGACGTTTTTTTTTTCGGAAATAAAAGATTTTTCTCAAACAAAAATAGCCTAAGGTACTCCTTAATACAGTTACTTGCCAAAAAAATGTCTAGTTCAAATCGATACAGCCAAATCAGAGATTAGCGGGAATAAGCAAAAAGGCAGAAAATGGATTGCCGCATTTTCCTACTGGAGCAAATTAGCTTTGGTCCTATTTCCTATGAAAGGACGTATATAACGTTAGGTGTGTTTTTAAATATTTAGTTGGCTGTGTCATGCTGATGTTTTGTATAGTTCAAACAATTGAACTTACAAGTTGCTGCTACTTTCTGTGCTGCCTCAAATGTGTAAAGCGTCCTGTAACTTTGAAATTGCAACGTTGTAGTATATTTTTTATTATAAAGGGGAAAAGGAAAAAGGCATCACATCAACCGAGTAACACATGACATCTAACTTCCACCGTATATGCTGGTGCATGCGATTTATGACGTGTGTCTGTGACACACAAATTAAATCTGTATTAGTATACGCAGTCACTCTTTATTTATAAGGGTAACTCACATGTGAGCGCCTTACAACAATCGTTCTCTTGCAAGTTATGCTGCCCTAATATTCATGCGGATACTAGCTGACTGCGGATCTTTTCCGCGGCAAGTTAATCTTAGCTAACCGTCGTAAATTAAAAGAACATATTAATTATATAACCTCGTTATAATGTATACCCATTTTTGGAACAGTTTAGTAACCAAAGATAAAAAACGACTTGTAAAACAGATTAAATAAAATGTTTGTTACTTTATTAAGGTGATTTAGTAGTAAACACCCTATTAAAAATTACGGGCTGTTAGTTTTTATTTTCCAATTCAGTATCACACTAGTACTTATGAGAATATAACCAGATGTGGATATTACTTACTCATGACAATTACGAACTTGGATTCAAGACCAACTGCTCCGTTAGGCATGATTATTTTTTTAGAGGAGCTTACAATAAAAACTCATTTACTGCTGTGGACAACAATAGAATAAATGTTTAATTGCAGTATACATTTACATTGTAAACCAAAACAACGCAAATCACAAGTTTCTCATAATGTGACACTCGCGATATGAAGGTAATTCCAAACATTCTGTTTTGGTATCGGGGAAAGGCACAAATAAATGTTCAGTTTTTTATAAATTACGGAAGGTCTTGCCATCGTTTTCTCCTGCTATATTTAAAACAAGATAGACTGGATGTGTTTGAAATGAGAACAAAGCCCTTGCATTTTAATTTTAAGCAAAAGCAATCAAATTTACAAGTAAAGGAGAGAAGGACATATCTAATGAAAAAGAAAATGCTTCGACAAGCTCATCTTATCACAGTAGTATAAAACAAAGTCGCATTATTTGTCCTCATGTCCCTTCGAATGCTTATCTTTGAAAATACGCAACGGATTTTGATGTCGAAATTGAACCCAGTCGACAACATAAAACTATTGTGATCGAATTGATTTTAATAATTTGTGTTTAATTTTATACCAGCCTATAATCGTTACACTGTTGAGCACAATTTATTTATTTATTTATGCTTCTTATACAAAATATGTTCAATGGCGGACTTAATGCCTGAGGCATTCTACCAGTCCACCATAGGGGGTGGTGCAGAGAAATACAGAAGTAGGTGCATGAAATAAAAAAGAGTAGTGAATAAAAACTAAAATAAGGAAAGGGGATAATAAAGGGGGAAGTGGAAACAAAAATGTTAAATTACTTTAAAAAACGATTCTCTTTCTATAAAGAAAAGCTTTTGAATTTACATGCATTTAATTAAAATACCATAATTAAAACATGGATACAAGGTACTTTCAATGAACCTTAGTACCTTCACTACGCTTACACGGACGGGGACATAATGTAGCAAAGGAGCGTAATAAAATACGTAAAAATTGTCATATGGGAGCATACAAGGGAGCAGCGACGGCGTGCGCTCTCGCCGCCGCGTCGCTCTCGACTGAAGTGACCACGAGTGAGGCATCACGAGTTTGTTTGTGATAATATATTGACGTTTGTTACTATTTTGTAGACGGAATTTTTGAATGGAATCAGCTGTGTCCCGGGATATTAATCCCGGGACACAGCTGATAGACGTAGACCTTATTTTATTAAGCTGAATCAAAAGCGGGATAAAGTTTTTTGCAGGTTTAACTAAACTCCACGCGAATAAAGCCATGTAAAAAGTTTATTTTAACGTCATTGTAAATACGTCAAAGATAATAAACGTTAATTCATATTGAATTTATCAATGTTATTTTTAATAATTCCAAAACTCTTAAATCGAATACTCTTGTGAAATGTATAATAACTTAACCAACATCAATACAATTCTTAAATTTAGGTAGATGTTTTATTTTTATTTGTGCACCGAGTATTCCTTGTTACGTTATTATATACGTTGGCTCTGTTGAGATATATTTAGTTTGGACAGTCACTAATTCTTAAATAATACCATTTTAACAAACTGTCAAAAATTTTGAGATCAGACGCCCGACGTGGGGCATTAATTGTTACCATGTATAACGCGTGGTAGATCATATTAATTCGCTCACTGATAGTTTACATAGGTATATCTCGCAACTTGCTAAACAAATATTTCAATCTTGTAATATAAAACTTCGAAACATGGTTTTGAGCTTCAAGAAAACCAGAAAGTTAAGACATCTACACGCTGATTAAGCCAAGTTAATCCGATTTGCGTGATTTGGTTTTTTAACCGCCGAAAAAATAGGGAGTTTTATCACAAGTTTTTGTTTACTCGTAGTTTCACCAGACCCAAATCCCGATATTCTAGAAGGATAAAATTTGGCATGACAATGTAATAAATATTATGATTGCTTGTATCTGCAAGGTAATCTTGAAGACCCCGCATTGAAACGATGTAACCCAACCGAATGTTGTCCAGTTTGTTGACAAGTAGTAATAAAAGCTTATTTTTATTAATTATATAATTTATCAGTGCCGTACACAGAGAATATGAACAGCAGGGAGGCTGAAACTCAAAATTTCGCGGATGCCGAGCCCCCCATGCGTATGGGAAGAGTAGCTTGAGTCCAAGCCCGGTCATCCAAGATCATATATAAAACCAAAGATAGAGTGTGTTTTATAATTTGGTCCAATTTTACCAAAAGATTAGGGTGTATAAGTGGGAAGCACGGAGGAAATAAGTTAATTTTGGGCCGAAACAACAAAAACGAATTAAAGTAATAGCTGAATGCATATTAATTTAAACGAGTCTTTCCGAAACGTCGTTGAAATTTTGAATTCATCAAAGATGGGAGACCCAAGAAGGCGTAGAGAAGATTTATTAATAATTTTGATTGCAGTAGCTATGGCATTAAATTTGGAAACGGTCAGTGTGTCAGTATGGTCAGAAAGGAAAAGTTCATATTTAGAAAAGTTTAGTTCAAGACCAATAGTGTTGAAATGGTTTTTAAAAAACAGCAAATCATCCAGAACCGAATCTCCATTATCTCCGAGGGTCCCATCATCGAGATACCATACGTTAAATTTAGATTTTAGCTGCCGGATACCTAGGGTGAATAGCCAAACTAAAAATCACTGGCCCAAGAGGATCACCTTGCTGACAACCGACAACAGAATTCAAAAGTTGGTCCCGATATAGTAATTTAGAGGGATATCTGTAACATACATACATACATAAACGTCACGCCTCTTTCCCTTGGGGGTAGGCAGAGATCACATCTTTCCATTGTAACATTGCCAAAGAAAACAATAAATTTGGGGTAATTCTTTTTTAACTTCTGCCAGCAGGGTGTCCCTGATTACCGAATTAAACGCATTTTCAATGTCAACCTTCAAGACGACCTCTCCTTTACCAGAATTTACGTAGGTCGACAACGCGTGTACGGCAGCTTCATAGCCCCCTTTGGAGCCATAACCAAGCTGAAGGTGGTCGCTAATATCACCTTCCTCTAACTTACTTGTAACCAAGTAGGAAACACCTTTGGAAGAGGTTACAAGTCTTTGTTGCGGAAATTCGGAGTCAAAATTTAGACCGAAACATTGCAGTTATCTTTAATTTGGGTGGTTAACGACTTTTTAGAAGCCAAACTCTTATCTACATGCAATATTCTGTAGGGGAAGGTGAGGAGACGTTCCCAGGCACTTAGCGAGTTCTCTCGGGCAGCAAGGCGAATGCATCCAGCTAAATGCTGGGCCACAAGTGGTCTTGCGCCACGAAGAACTCGCTTTAGGACCGGAGTAGAATTTTTTAATTTCGTTAAAGTATTCCAAAGTGGGTCAGAATGCGGTGTTGTATGAGGGCAGATTTCTGGGCTTTGTGTGCCTTTCCAATATGCACACTCAGACCCCGCTTACCTTTAAAAAGCCGTGCTCTCTCTCTCTCTCTCCAGGATGTTCAAGAAAGGCTGGCATGAACTCACCTGCGCATTGCTGCTTGGCAAAGGCATACGAACTTATGGAAATAGGGAGTGCACTTAAAAATTAAAAACAATAACTATACAATGATAAAATAATAAACACAATGTGACATATATAAAAAAAAAACAAAAATGACATAAAAGGCGCAGCCGCCCGGGGCACCGCAACGCGCGTATGTTGGCGGCGGTGTCCTAGCGACCGTTGCTGGGACACCCGCAGACAAGGAATGGAGTGATGTCCGTACGCGCCTGTTGGTCACCGCCAAATCTTCAATGATTCGGCGCAGGGAATTGTCAACAATATAACTTCAATCAGTACAATCTTCCAAGTCAAGACTTGAAGAATACGTGCGGTATCTTTGTTTTGTTTTATATTTAAATTGTATTTGTATTTTTGTGTTTTTATTGTCTTATTACTTTCTTGTGACAAATAACATTAAAGTTACAAATTATTACGTAAATATACAGCATTATAATATTATCTACTAGTACGTATAAGTTTTTATGACAGTATGGTTGTATAAACAGGGTTATTTCAAAATCAAATAACGCCGGCTAGTAGAAGCGGTATGATCGGCATTGCCTAGAAAGTCATAGGTATATTTATGTTTAGGTGCTCTCGTACCCATCTCTGTCAACGCCAGCCTAGTGGTATGCATTTCTGTTAAAACAAACGAGAGAGCCATACATTTGGATATTCCACTTTTTTTCGAATTTCAGCAGGGCGGCTGGTTCACGTGATTTTTCGTTGCTGACTACACCTGGAATATGTGGAAATTTAGAACTTTGTCCGTACTTAAAATCACACTAAGAATTCCAGAGCTTAATTATACTAAACTAATCTGAAATTAGTAATTTCAGATTAGTTTTACTTAAGGGTTGCTTCTATTCAATATATATTGTTACAAATTGAAATTAAATACCAAACAATTTTAATATTTGAAAATAACGATTGACAGAAATGACAGAAATTCGAAATTCGGGCAGAGCTTCATGACGACCGATGAAAAATAATAGAGCGAGCACTGTCAAGCGCCCTCCTTTTATAGGCTGCCGTGGTGTTGCTAGTTTTGATTAAAGATTAATTTTTTCCTCTAACACGGCCTCTCCTGACGGGGCTGCGTGCTCGAAGCCCTCAGCAGGAACTCGAGGATGGTCCAGCAACACCCTCGGCGTCCAACGGTTGCTCGACGCCATCATCAACGGTTTCTGTGAAGAAACACACAGTCTAAGAAACATGCTCATTTACATTGTAAACAGTGGTTTTAATTCATACAGTGCATAAAAGCACCTAATCATGTACCAACATACAAGTTAAAATGACAAGCGCTACACGCTAGCGTTTCACTTCATAGGATTTACACAGGTCTGTTCCCACGCAACCGAATACCCCGCACATACTCTCGTGCGCAAACAGGATTTACATCAGTCTCTTGTGAGTCACCCCAGAAACCTAACAGGTCCGGTGTTCGATTGCGCCACCGACTCACCCCAGATACCACCAGTGTCAGGGTCACCCCAAAACCACGGCGCACAGGATTTACATGGGTCTGTTCCACTGAACACTACACACAACACACTCATGACACTTAGCATCGTTAAGATCAATAAGCCCACATGGCTTGATTGGTACATAATCTAGTGCAGCAAGTACATAAGCTTAGCAAAACAATCATAAAGCAAATTGTACAAATACCTTCGAAAAAAGCAGCACAAGTATCGGGTGTCCATTCACCCTTCCACAAGATCAAGAAATTGGCGGACCTGTTTGACATTACTGGGTCGAGGTGATTTAACTAATGCATCAATCTTATAACTACTCGGCCTAACCTGACCATCTTTTTTCAACTTCATCACACCACGTATCGAAATCATGAACACTCGGATCAAAATCAGAGACAAAATATCCGTTGGATCTGACCTGAGCACAGTTGATAGCGGTCAAAAGACGCTCTGCAGCGTTCGTCACCACGCCTTCAGACTGCGTTGAACCCATGTTGCTGGTGTTCAGGGTCGGCGTCGGCGTCCTCGCCACGGGCTCGCGCAGCGGTGTAGGCACCCCAAGCTCCGATGTCGGTGGTGTCATGGGCAATTGTGCAACGACGTCATGGCTGACGCCGGCACTGGTCGTTGCGATGGCTTGCGTCTCCACAGACGCACGGGGTCTAACACGCGCAGCCTCCTCAGGATCTCTTCCATCGGGTTGGGCGAAGGGGTGCGCCCACGGCGTTTTCGTTTGCTGCTATCGTTGTTGGCAGCATCGTGCCTACGAAAAACTCCACCCGAATATTAAATAAATAACCAGGCAACGTTAAGGATTAGCTACAAATTACAAAGTTTCCCTTTGCAAGACCAGAAATATAGGGCGTTCAACGGCTTTTCAGCCTTCGAATCCCACTTCTGATGTTACAAATTGAAATTAAATACCAAACAATTTTAGTATTTGAAAATAACGATTGACAGAAATGACAGAAATTCGAAATTCGGTCAGAGCTTCATGACGACCGATGAAAAATAATAGAGCGAGCACGACAGTCCTCGCTCTATTATTTTTCATCGGTCGTCCACGACGGTCGTTCCACGACAGCCTATAAAAGGAGGGCGCTTGACAAAGCGCCCTCCTTTTATAGGCTGTCGTGGTAGCAACACCACGACAGCCTATGTTTTGATTAACAAAATTGTTTTTGATTGTTTGTACAGTTTTGATTAAAGATTATTTTTTTCCTCTAACAATATATTACATTTTCGTCTTGATTCAATATCATTCTAATAATATATCGTACAATGTGTTAAATGAGTTTTTATTGTCTTACAAGTTTTTCTTTACATTTTATTTGATTATTATAATTATGATCTCCTCCAGAAAATCATTTTTATTAGTTTTTATACATTAAATTTTTCTACTAATCCTTTGATCGACAAGCTAACCTAGTAAGTTCAAATTAATCAAGAACGTGTTTTGTTCCTAACGCGTCAATTCTGTTGGTTAAGTTCGCTTCAGTAATTAAAACTCGTGAAGATAATACACGGCGCGTTGTTGGTCTACCACTAGCGAGCCGGCAGCATGTGACGAGTGGATCCTGGCCAAACTACGATTTTGAATACTAGGAAGCCAGAAGTGCAAGCAAGCTACAAACTTACAAATTTCAACACAGGTACTGTACAGGTACCGCAATTTTTTGACAAGAGAACTCAATCCCGCTGGTTTAGACCATTGGCATTTCTTAACGCTTGGATCCACAGGCAGGCGTCTTTGTGTAATTTTTGTGCATTTTTTTTCATAAATGACATGATACATACAGATTCTAACATAGGGACACGCTATAATATACGACTAATATCTACGAATAGTTTATGTAGCTTTCTTAAAAAAATATTAGTTTCTCAATTAAATAGAAAACGCTTCTGATGTGAGGCATGATGCTTACGTAATTTACTAGCTGTTGCCCGCGATTTCGTTCGCAAAAAAAATTGGGATGAAAAATAGATGTTGGCCGATTCTCAGACCTACTGAACGCATACTACTCTGTGTAAAAAGTATCGGGAATATGTCAATAAAAAGACTCGCGTAAAAGACGTCGTTCTAATTTTTTTACTGCATGTTGGTAGCACTGTACTGATTTAGCTCGCAAAGTTTGAGCGAGATCTGTCATTTAATTTGTTTTAAACTACACTTTTTGTTGGTCATAGTTTTGAGTTCACGGCGATTTTTACAATGGAAAATATTGTTGAACAAAGAGTGTGCCTTAAATTTTGTGTTTCGAATGATATTTCATGTGGTGAATCACTAAAAATGTTGCGAAATACCTACGGCGAATCGTGTATATCGTAAACAAGGGCTTATGAATAGTATAAGTCTTTTAAAGAAGGCCGAGAAGTAGTAGTAGACTTGCCTCGTTCTGGTAGACCTTCAACCGCTACGACCAAAGAAAACATCGACAAAACCAAAAAGCTAGTGCTCGAAAATCAACGTATGAGTCTGAGACAGTTGGCTAGTGAGGTGAACATATCTTTTAAGTCTGTCCACAACATTCTCATTGTCATTTTAAGCATCAAACGCTTTGCCGCTCGACTAGTTCCAAAAGAGCTCAATTTTGTTCAAAAAGCGCAGCGAAAGCATGTCGCTGAAGACATGGTTTCCCGAGCTTCTGCGGATCCGACCTTTATGAAACGTATAATAACTGGCGACGAGACATTGGTTTATGAGTACGACATGCAAACAAGCCAACAAGTCTTCAGAATGGCGTCTCGAAAACGATCTGAAACCCAAAAAAGCCATAAAAGAAAATTCGCTGAATGAGCTAAAGGCCATACCGCAAATAGCCTATGAAAAATGTATGGAAGACTGGGTGAAGCGTTGGAGATGTTATATTGCAAGCTAAGGGGTCTAATTTGAAGGCGATAAAATAAATTTAGATGAATAATTAGTATTTTTTGTTTTATTGAAAAATTCCCGATACTTTTTACACAGAGTGTATAATACAAAATTTCAAGAGAATCGGTCTAGCCGTTTTGGAGGAGTATGGCAACGAAAAAACGAGAATTTTATATCTATATCTATCTATCTATCTATCTCTCATAAATAAAAATCAATTGCTGTTCGTTAGTCCCGCTAAAACTCGAGAACGGCTGAACGGATTTATCTCATCTTGGTCTTGAATTGTTCGTGGAGGCCTAGGGAAGGTTTAAAAGGTGAGAAAAAATCGAATAATTGCCCTTTTATTTTTCCTGTACAAAAATTAAGGTCTTTTTTTCGATTGGGGCAGTACTAGGTCAGCTAGTATTAGATATAATCAAGAACGTTTTTTGTTTGTAACGCGTCCATTTTGTTGGAAAAGTTTGCTTTAATAAAACCCGTGGAGATTTTATTTATTTATTTCGTAATTTATAACACCATTACAGACATTCCAAAGCGAAGATGATACACGGCGCGCTCTCGGACTACACACCAAGCTGGCATCAAGTGTCGGGGGGCTCCTGGCCCAAACTACGATTTTATATACTAGGGACACAGAAGTGCAAGCGACTTTGAAACTAACGGAATGCGACGTAGCCAGCACTACAAGCAGTAACCTACAGTAAACCCTAATCATGAAGTTTTTAAGTCTAGTTTTAAACGCGAACTGTTCGTACTTTAACCAACAGAGCACAGGCTTCATTCACCGTTTGGTTGTATAAACGGCTGTCTATGAAGGGTTTCCCTTAGTTTATTGTAACAGTTAACACAAAAGTTACAAATTATGACATAAATACACAGCAGAATAAAATTATCCACTGGTAGGTGTAAGTTATTATGATGGTACGGTTGTATTTACAGATTTTTTTCAGACTTAAGTAACGCCGGCTAAAACAAGAGTTATGATTGGTATATTTATGTCTTATTGCTCTCGTGCTATCCATCTCTGTCTGACGCCAGCCTAGTGATATGGAATTCTGTTAAAATAAGGGAGATAGTTGTACATTTGGCTATATATCTTTTTTCTTGCACTTCAACTGCATATGATGTTTTTTATTACTGGCTACACCCCGAATCTGTATCGGTTGTCGTAACAACGTAATAGCATGTATTCTGGAATTCATGTTTTCCTAGTTTGATTTATTTTGTATGTAAATTTTTATTCGATTGCTAACAGCTTTGTCCGAAATGAAATTTCGGAATTTTAGCTCCCAGATTTTCATGAATTAAACCAAGGAGTTTGCGAACACAAGGCAGACTTGCAAACTTTTACTTGAAAGCTCATAAAATCTTGAATTGATAAAACATATTATAAAATACAATGGATTTTATTAGTACAGCAATAATCATACTCTGTAGATTCCCTAAATGCATCGATTCCTTAATGTTGACCTAGACCGACAAAAAGCACACAACTAGTGTACAGAATCCATACGGGATGGCGTTACTGTCGCTCAAAACTTAAATAATTCTGTGATTCTTTCACGAATTATGTTATTGTCGCATACTATTTGTAGGTAAATGTTTATTTTCTTAAAAGATTTGAAGTTTTTTGATTGTATACGTATACTGTGGAAATTGGACCGTAAGTTTTGCTTGCGCTAACGTAAGTCCTGAATCGCGTTATCAAAGTTTTCGAGCGGACTTGTTTATGTACGGTTGTATTTGGTATCAAAGCGTGGAGTCCGTTTCTACACAGTAAAGTATACCTGGGGTGGGTATACCCGAATCCACCCCACTTTCGAAGCACAATTAGTTGACGGTGAGGTTGTAATTGTGTCTTCGTGTGTGGCGTAAATTCACGAAATTCGATAGCAATGCCACGTTCAAGAGGCCGCACTAAGGACTAAGGCGTAAGATTCTTTGAATCCTAAACCTTGACCCCACTGATGTAGAAGATTTGACTCCCCTTTTGCAAAATTTGTTTAAATAATTGCCATTTATTGAGAGTTGTTTCTGAAACTTGATTATAATTTTTAACGTATGTTTCCGCGTTTTCAGCCGCGTGGACTTTAACGAGAAAGTTAATAGTTTATTTTCTGAAATTTAAGATTTTTCTCAAAACAAAAGTACTCTAAATTCTCCTTATTACAGCGACCTGACAACAAAGTTGATTTTGTCGATCTGCAAAAATATGGTACCTACATTAAATTGTTGGGATATTTCATAATGTCTTTAATTTTATAATTGCAAGCTATATTCGTTCAATTAAACATCCAGCGCGGCAGGGCGTCGGGACGCCAGCGGCGTCTTCCACCTCACTGGCGCCACCTACTATTGCTTAAAATCTATTTCATGATAACATTATTAGTATTAACGAAATACCTGTTAGCATCAGTAATGGGCATAGTTTTTTATTTGAAATGAAATAATTTAAATACACTAATGTCCCTAGTTACACACGTCTACGGCAAATACCATTTACTACTTTCAGCGAATTTGACGTCTTACTTTTAATACTACGAAACTATGTCATTGTATTGTGAATACGGTACCAATATTTTGATGTTTTGTGTAAGCAATATCTGCTGCTAAGCATTTTTAGTTACCACCATTTTTTTCAGTTTTTCTGTATATAGTAGGTGATTGGTTTTCACTTTATTCGTTCAGTAACGGAAGTTTAGTTCCATTCGGATCTTAACGTCTATGCTACCCTGGTAGCACAGGCCTCCGGAAAATTCCACTGGCTTCTAACAGAGCAAGCGAACTATTTTGACGTCTCTTTCTCTCTAATCGGTCATATGAATGAACATTAGTATTTTAATTTATAGCATACTGTTAAAGCAGGTGATAGTATAATGTTTATTTTGATATTTTACTTATTTTAAACAAGTAAATAATCAAAATAGGTTCAAATTAATCAATAATTAAGGTAGATTATTAATAATATCTTTATTAATTACTTATTCACAATAATCTAATCAATAAATGCTGTAATTCTCACCATACTTTAACAAAACTCCGTAGGGTTTATGACGCTCTAGTGCCACTTGGTGCCACATCGTCACACCGGATTGTTTCGGTGATTTTGTTCCAGATTTTGCAAAAGTTTTCCCTTGATTTTCTTTGTCATAAATTTTTGTTTGGTTTAAACATTGCGGGTTTATGGTAAGAAAGGTGATGGACATGAATGTGGATGGATATAGGGAAGAGGACGACCAAAGAAACGATGGATGAATTGTATGAAAGATGATATGGCTGCAAAGAGTGTGACTTGCGAGATGACGTCAAATAGGAACGTGTGTAAGAAGAGGACATGCTGGGCCGACCCCAAATAATCATAATTGGGATAAGGGCAGGGGAATGATGATTAAACATTGCGGGTTTGGAGAAACTTTAAATATGGCTTACTTTTCGGTGCATTTCGTATTGTAATTTTGTACAAAACAGTAAGAAATTCTGTTGCTTTACCTAAAAACAAATTGGGTTAAATATATTGATTGGACGGTAATTAAGTTAATAACGCTTGTCGTAATTAATGCTGTATACATGGCATCGTCTACGAGGTGTGAAAAAATATAAAAGCAAAACTAAAATATGCTGTGTCGTTTTTAATTCAGTAAACCAAATGACATAAGCCTGTAAAAACTCTGTGCCTTAACGTAGTACCGCAAAAAAAACATTAAATTGTCTAATTGAGAAAGATCCCCTTTTTCTCAAATTGTTAAAAAAATTACCTTTTTTAAATTGGTCAATAATTTGCTGCGTTTCCCACACTGTATCGAAATATGCGTATATGTTGGTGCATGCAATTAACAGCATTTTTCATAATGGAATTTATGACCTGTGTCTATGACACACAAATCTGTTTTTAGTATACGAAGTCACTCTATATACATATATAAGGGATACTCACACGTAAGCGCTTTGCTTAAAAGTGATCAAGCGAACAACGAACAACCGTTCTCTTGCAATTCATGCTGCCCTAGTACTCATGCGGATAAGAACCGATTGCGGATCTTTACCGCAGCAAGTTTAAACCCTAAGCTTAGCTACTAAGTTAACTATCGTAAATTTACTAATATGTCCTTAATAAAAAAAAACAACATAAAAAATTACATATTTTTGGAATCGCTCAGTAGGTATCCAAAGATTAAAATCCAATGTATATATTATGGACCAAGTGATTAATGCGGGCATTATTTATAATGCTCGGCCATAGTTTCCACCTCAATAAATATAGATTTTGACAAATAAAAAAAATGCATGCGTAACCAGCAGAAAGTGAAAGGAGTTCAATACTTCCTCTTCGTACCCTTTGATGTCCTGGTACATGAGTCTCTATTGCGCATATTCAGTCAATGCGCGTCCTTATTGCAGTCTTAATAGATGGCCGGTAACGTTTTAGCATCTTAAAGTTTCGCTAACATTATATTTTCTTTTTTGTTTGTTAAATCCTGGAATTAAAGTGGTCACCCTTTTTAAGTTAACGAATATTGCATGTGCATAAAAGAAAAATGTTCTTGCTGGTTACCTATGATATAATATGGAATGTAATATCGTTACAAAGTTCAATCAATAGTTATGACGTTTGTAATTTATTTAATTATAATACCGTACAATGTGTGACACGAACTATACTAAACAAAAACAAACTACATATGAAAACTAAATTAAATATAACTATAACATAACATATTTACAAAGCGTGTGATCGGCATGCCCTAAAAAGTCCTTTGTATATTTGACTTTACAGTCATCCCTCTCTGTCTAGTGATATGCATTTCTGTTCAAATAAACGCGATAGTTATACGTTAGGCTATTTAACATTCTACTTTCCTCCATCTGGGATGTTTGATTTTTGTAACTAACTACATGCATTAACTAGTGTTCCGAAGTTTCTTAATTCCTGGCTGCAATGAATTTGTATTCTTACTTAGTAAGGCATATGACATTAGTTTATTAAAAGTAAACACAATTTTGTGATTTAATTTCATAATCGATTAACAAACTAAATAATAAATACATTGAAATTGTGGTTGCTGCTTTTTATTGTTTTTATATGTTGGTGTAGCAAATTGATGCGCTTGCCATGGGAGCGCCAATGCGCTTTTCAAGTCTTATATCTAAGTACTAGATCAGCAGAAACATGAAGATTCTTTATCATGATATTATTATATTAACGTGTAATTTCGAATAATCGGTAAAAAGGTCTGGCTTTTCAGCTCTTTGTGAACTTGTGACTTTATTTTCAAAGTTTCATGAATTTTCATCTTTAAGACTTGGTAGTAATGACGATAAAAGTTAATTGCTTCTTTGAATATTGGTATTTAAGACTGTTGTGTTTAAAGAGATTTCATAGTCATTGATGCGCACGTTCTTTATTATTGCAGATACAGCTGTCTGGCGGAAGACCAGGGAAGTCAAGAGCATAAGAAAACAGAGAGGTAAATACAACAAGTAGATCATCAAAAAACATATTAAAATATTCCATGTTTTTCTTACATTGCGGCACTGCATGATCCAACACAGTACAGTTATCTGAAAATGCTGTAATTCTGTTTTTCTTTTCAAGCATAAAATATAATGTAGGTACTAAAACTACGTAAAGTTAATGACGCCCTAGTACTACTTGGCGCCACATCATCGCACAGGATTTTTTTCAATGAAATTTCCCCAGATTTTGCAAATTTTTCTCCCTTGTTTTCTAATATATAAATAAATTATAGTTTTTAAAAAACATGGAATCACTGGACATGGCGCGCGCCTCTATCTCTAACCATCGCTAATAGTGCACAATGGCGGTGGCTACCAACATAGCTGTTTGCAATTATGGCAGCCTAGTGCATGGAACTATTTGGCCGCATATTTCTTTATGACTTAAAATCATTTTTAATTCTATTAACAATCAGGATGCTCCTTAAAAAAACAGTCGTTGGGTTTTTGTAATACTGCAGCTAGTATATTACGAGCATCATCGTAACCTCTATCGATTTTCGAAACAGGAAATCTTACAATAGTATTCGCTATGAGAAAATTGCTTTCCGGGGCTCTCTCCATATGGGAAAGCGGTGAATGCATCTATGAACCACTTGCTCCATATACAGTTGAAGATGCTCCAGTAGTTTTTGGTAGTAAGAGTCAAGCTCCCGCGTCGTCCGCCGACGGAAGATGGTCCATGGGAGTTTGTACTGGGATTATAAAAAACGAAAAAAGATTAGAAGACATAATTTTGCTAGCAAAAATATCTTTGATTTTGACTGGTTTTGTTCTATTTCGTTCACTAACATCTCGTTGCCTCTTCACTTCTATGTTCCCCTAGTGGTAGATAGTACGTTGATCGATTGGAGCTTGACGCGTTTCCATGTATATATTTACAAAAAATAATACCGTTGCAGAAAGTGAAAGGAGTTTAGTGCTTGTAACCTCTTCATACCGTTTAATGTCCTGGTACATGGTTATCTATTGCGCATGTTCGATTAATGTGCGTACTTTATGCAATCTCCATACATGGCGGGTGACGGGTTATCTTACAGTGCCGCTAGCTTTAGCTTTACGAATCCTTGAAGTAATGCAGGTCTTACCTTTAAATTACGTTTAACTAAATTATCTGATAATTTAAGGAATACTGTATGAGTAGGAATTTAGACCACCTTTACTTTAAGAAGAAATACTTGCATGTTATGTTGTTACAAAGTTCATTTGATAATTACTTGATCTGGCAATTCTCAAATACTTATTTCTTGGTTGGTTCTTGGAGCCTTAAGGTTTGCTGTATATTTTATTTAGGATGTAGACTTACAATTCGATCACTAGAAAAAAGCGCGTGGCAAGGTCTTGCGTTTCCTGCCGGGGCTACGGGATGTTCGTGAGAGTTACCGCGACCCCGGCACCCAAAAGGCTCCAGAAGAAACATAGTGGGTTTTAGTCAATAAAAGTCTGACACTCCCTCCCGCTGCACCCACATTTGATGATTTCCCAAGAAAAAAGGGGTCTCGCGTTTGCCGGGATACGAGAACCGAATATCGATCCACCCCACCGCCGCCACTCGCTATGAAATGTATTAATAAAAAAATAAATCAACATTTTTGAAAGATACGATAGTTTACCCAAGAAAACAATCGTTCCTGTAAAGAATAAATTCACTTATATCGAAATACGCATTTTTTTATTCAACAAGAAAATGAATAATAAACAACGCATTTATGTTATTGTTTATGTTTTTGTTGATGGTGTGCATACATTTATTGTTAGAAATGACAGGGGATAAATAAATGTGTTCAAATTACTGTTGAAGCTACTTGAACTATTCATTATATTTAAAGTAGAGTACAGTATGTACTTATTAATTTTTAACTATGAAACTAAATGAAGTTTGTTTAATTTATCTTAAAAGACAAAATATTTAAGTAAGTCGTTTTTAGTATTGGGCACCATAGTAGGAAATAAATAACGTGGTATCAAAACAAATATCTTAATTTGCATTAGTGAATCATAACAATTTTCTATAGTTATAAAGTCAAGAACTATCAACAATCAGCAAAATTAGGCTTTCGTCGACTTTTTTGACAAACACATTTTCACACAGTTTCTCACCACGAAATGGAGGTGATTCCATACATTCTGTCATTGTGTTAAGAACACTTTTAGGTTTTTTAGAAAAGCAAGGTCTGGCTGTCGTTTTATCTTGCTCTAATAAAACTAAGTTAGTTCAATAGCAAAACGAAAGCATTTTAACTACTAGCTACGTTATTTCGGTTTGTTATTATGATAACCAAAATGATCGGATTTGTAATGAAACAGAAAATACTTTCAGTACTGAAAAAATAAATTTGAAATAATTTTTAAAGCATACTGATGACGATTTGCGGCCTACGAGGGGGATCAAACCCACGATCATTTTGTTATTAGTACAACTCTACAACACCCTGAGCTAATGGTTCGTTGTACTATCTTTATAAAAAAAACATTCTTTTACACAAACTTTATTTTTAATCCAACGCATAAAGATTTTGATACACGGTGCGCTCTTGAACTGTGTGGCGCTGGCGACGTGCGTCAGGGAGCTCTCGGCTATACTTCGCTTTCAGTACTAGGGGCACAGTGTATGTAGGAGCACAGACAAGGGCAAGCGATTTCCAAAGTAGCAAAATTCAGCAATGTACAGGCAGCCCTATGCCTGAAGTTTTAAAGTCTAGCTTTGAACAGTTTGTTAGCCCTTTATCTTCCGAGCATAGACTTCATTCACCGTTTGGTTCAATGAATGAGCGTTTATTAAAGTTGTTTTGCTAGTTTCCTGCAATAAATAAAATAAAAATTACAAATAATAACATAAATTACATAGCAAACTAATGTTATCTAATGGTACGTGTATGTCATTCTGGCGGGAAGGTTGTATTTCAGAATCCACTAACGCCGGCAAATAGAAGAAATGTGATCAAAATTCTCTAGAAACTCGTTGGTATATTTATGTTTTAGTATTCTCGTGCTACCCGTCCCTGTCGGACGCCAGCCTAGTGATAAACGCTGCTGTTAAAATAAACGGGATAGTTGTACATTTATCTATTCAACTTTTTCTTCACATTTAACCACTGCTGTTTAATATAGTTTTTTTTATTACAAGAAACAGAGGTCGCTAGTTGTCCGTGTGGTGTCCGGATATAAAGAATAGCACCACCCCATATCCTCCACTGGGTGTCGTAAAAGGCGACTAATGGACCTTAAGACCCAGTGCACTGTACCAAGCACCTTGGGTCACCCGAATGGTGGCGGGTAAACAACCAACAATCGCATTCCCAAAGAGGGTTAGTGTCAGGCAGGCGGCCGACTATAAAACCATAGCCAAAACTTTAAGCAACATGTCTAAAAGACGTGTTGCGCCGACCCCAAGTAAAAATTGGGATAAGGGCAGGGGGAATGATGAAACAGAGGTCGCTAGTTACTTTATTTTATATTTTTAGTTAGATCAACCCTTTTTTTATCTAATTAAGGATTTTTTTACCAATATGCATTTTTGTCGATTCGATCTTAGATAAAATAAGTTGAAAGAACTCTGTGCCCGGTGATTAATACCTCAAATTGAAGATGAAAATGTAAAAGAGGAAAACACGGCATCACTGGATCCAAACAAGGCACGCACCTTCATCTATCTAACTACCGCTAGAATAACAGTGCAGAATGGCGGCGGCTATGAACATAAACCTTCGCAATTATGGCAGCCTGGTGCATGAAACTATTTGTGGAGATACTTTGCCAATTTTAAAAGAAACTAAATTAAGCAGTACTTTTCCATTCATTTAATATTGTGTCTAAATAAATAGTAGTGTTATTTAATAAAAAAAATGTGATTCTAATGTTAGCAAAAACTAAATCATTTATTTTAAGGTAAAGTAAACAAAGTTTTTAAAAGTATGTTTGAAGTTACAAAACTATTATTTAAAGTTACTTATTTACATTTCATTTTAAAGATCTCTGTAGCTAGCACGAGTGCACTGTCACTATTTCATTGCGCTTATAAACTTTGGCTAAGTCTGTCATGACTACTGTCGTTATTCCAAAGGCAACTTTAAATTTGTAACTGTAATGAAATCTGATTGTAGTAGAAATCAAAAAAATCTGGTTTTATTTTCTCTGTAAACTACGAAGCATACAACGCTTTCAATCCTTAATTCTTACCTCCTTAGCTTACAACCCTTTACATTTTTAAATATTCAAACAATCTAAAAAACATCATGAAATGCTTTATAATGAAGTGCTACGAATCCCCGTAGCACTTTATAATAAAGTGCTACGAATCCTTGTACCATCTACGAAGTATGTTCCTTCTAAGGCCTCTTAAACATCTTTGTGATCTTATCTATTTTTTTCTCGCAGTAAGGCACTTATCACTCAACTTTGTTGATAATGATCTTCGGACAGATCTGAAAATGAATAGAATTTCAAAATAATAAATTTACCCAAAATTAGTTTAATCAAAAAAACTCCGACTTTCTAGCTGAAATGATATATATTATGATAGATAGAACTTTTTGCCATTTTGTTTATTTTCAAGTTTATAAATAAGGTTGTTTTAAAATTGAGATTTTTTAAAACTGATTTCTGTTTTTCCTTTTTACTGTGAAAAATTACTTATAGGTATTAAGTAAAATCCCATGTTTCTAGTTTTTTTTATAAGAATACAACAATCTGGAAGTAAAGGTTAAAATTAAACAATGAAACATAATATAACATAATCAGAAGATATTGTTATTGATTTCACAAGTTGACGCACAGTAATTCACAAATTGAACATGTTTTGGTATACAAAGTCACTGTATATTTATGAGGGTTACACACACATAGGCACTGTGTGCATAGGTGATCGAGCAAACAACGAACAATCGTTCTCTTGCGATTCGTGCTGCCCTAGTACTCATGCGGATAGAAGCTGACTTCGGATCGTTACTGCGGCAAGTTCTAAAAAATAGCCTTGGCGCTGTATATCGAAAATTTAACTACCTAAATAATAAAAAAAAACAATATCCTTTCTGTAAATAAAAAATATATAGATTTTTGTAATTGTTTGGTAACCATAGAATGACTTGAAATTGACTTTAGAATGTTAGTTTTACGCCCTATGAAAGTAATTAGAGAACAGACACGTTACAAAAATTGAACACATCGTTTTTAATTTTCAAAATTTGTATCTGCAATTTTGGTAACCTAGAAAAATCTACATTTACATTGATAAACTATGATAGCGAATCCGCTGTTTTTTTACTGCGGTACAAAAAAGCACGTTCATTCTTCTGGCTATAAGTCACATAACGTTATTTACCGTAAGTGCCTAGGTATGTTAAACAAAAAATGATACTTAAGAAACGAAACAATCCTATAATAGTAATGAAAAGTAAAAAAAAACCTTAAATAAGAAACAAGTACTATGTTATTTTTATGTTCACAAAATGTTATTTTAAAAACAACGCCAATATTCAGTATCGCAATATTTTTGTAACTACATATGTCAAATCAGCAGAGTCGTAACTCTATGGAGTGTCCTGATGTAAAGCTGTAAACTTCTCTCTTAAATACAATAACACCTATTTTATTCCCATATTTTTTGTAAGGTTTTAGCTAGTATATTGCGAGCATCACTGCGCTCTCTGACGATTTTCGAAACAAATTCTTACTAAAGTACTTGGCGCTATGGTAGTATTATTTTTCGTTGCTCACTGGCCATATGTAGATGAGGACACATCAGTGGTTTTAACCGATAAGAATTAGGTATTCTTCCCCTGCCGACCCTCTGACAAAGGATAGTCCAATAGACTACTACTGTGGCACCAAAAAGATAAGTTTACTACCTACACATAAGACGAGTGGCAAAAAAGTTAACTTACAAAACCATTATTTGATTGTGACTAGTTTTGTTCTATTCTATTCACCGGCATCCCGCTGCCTCTTCACTGCTATGTCCCCTTAGTATCTGATAGTACGTTTATCGATTGAAGCTTCACGCGCTTTCAGATAAATTGTTGTAAAAATCAATATCGTTGCATGTGTAACCAGCAGAAAGTGAAAGGATTCAATGTTTCCCCTTCGTACCCTCTTCATGTCGTATGATATCCTTGTACATGATTATCGGTCGTGCATGTTTAGCCATTGCGCGTATTTTATTGCTGTCTTGATGGCGGGTAACGTGTTTTTAGTTGCATCTCGCTTATTTAATTTAGCTTAAACTCAGTGGCTTGAATTTTATGATTCGTTTTCAGTGACGCGCGCGCGTTCTTTAATATTATGTCTGAAGAAAGGCGAATAAGAGGAATGAATATCTATCTATATATATATAAACAATTGCTGTTCGTTAGTCTCGCTATAACTCGAGAACGGCTGAACGGATTTATCTCATCTTGGCCTTGAATTGTTTGTGGAGGCCTAAGGAAGTTTTAAAAGTAAAAAAAAATCAAATAATTGCCGGGCAAACCCTAAAAACAGCCCTTTTCTTTTTCCTATACGAAAGTTTAGGTCTTTTATTTATCGTTGGGCAGTACGAATTCTGCCGTGTCAGCTAGTAAGAAAGGAAAATAACAAGTAGATTATCAATGACATAAATTTCCATGTGACTTCCATACGACAGGCAGTAAAAAACATGAATGACGATTTAATACATCATTACCATTTAACACCCTAAATTATAATAAGTAGATATTAATATAAGTTTTAACGAAATACTACAAAAAAGAAATACTATTGTTAGCGTAATAAGATATTGACACATTTTTTAATATAAATATTAACGTTGAGGGTATTGTAAAGCTAAATCCTCTTTGTAAAACTTACTAAGCATATGTAATTTTATGTAACCAGGAGATAATATTTATTATTACATTATCTGGTAGGTGACTGTTGTTGTCAATTTAATGCAATTATCAAATCGTGAACTGTATTAAGTCTTTTTAACTTTAAAAAAGACTAGAATTAGGTCTACTGATTGGAACAAAATGATCTTTAGCGTAAAATTTATAAATTTTCTATAGATGACCTTTCATCGTCCACGAGGTGTGTTAGAATTAATTAAGAATCTTAATCAGTATGTAATCAATGTGTGTAGAACGAAGATAAAAAAATATGTTATGAAATTTTCCATCGTTTTAATGCAGTTAAATAAAACTTTCATAATCCTGAAAAGAACTTTGTGCCTCGTGTAGGTTAATACAACAAAATCACGATGAAAGAGAGAGAGAAAAACATGGCATCACTGGATCCAAACATGGCGCACACCTTTATCTATCTAACTACCGTTATCATAACAGTGCAGAATGGCGGTGGCTATGAACATAAACCTTTGCAATTATGGCAGCCTGGTGCATGGAACTATTTGTGGGACTATCTTGTCATTTTTAAGAGAAACCAACTTGCGTATCATTTTTCCGTTTATTTAATATTGTGTGTAGTTAAATAGTAAGGTTATTTAAGAAACAAATATGTTCGTAACAATAAAGTACACTAGGAAAAGCTGAGGGTGTTTTCGCGATTGTAATGTTAACTACTAGTTTTTTTAGGTTAAGTAAATAAAATTAAAAAAAAGGTTTGAAGTTACAAAACTATTATTATTAAAAGTTACTTATTACCCGCATTTTGTTTTAAAGATCTCTGTAGTTATATAAACTTCGCATATAAACTTCGGCTAAGCCTGTCATGACTACTGTCGTTATTTCGAAGGCAACTTTAGACTTGTAAATGTAATGAGATCTGATAGTGGCAGGTAGCAGAAATCTTAAATTTCTGGTTTTAGTATATCTGTAAACTACGAAGCATACAGCACAACCCTTAATGCCTGGTAAGGCATTAAGTATATAATAAAAATCAAACTAAAACCTATATGTAAAATGAGAATATTAATGCCAATTTCAATGAAGTTAAATCGTTTTAAATGGAGAAGGGAAGAAGACACGTCAATGTAGTTGGCTCACTCTGTTAGAAGCCAGTGGAATATGTCGGAGGCCTGTGCTACCAGGCTAGCATAGACTTTAAGAGCAGAAATGCAACAAACGGGTTTAAACTTACACTACTGAACGAGTGGTGTAAGTAGCAGTCACGTACCAAATACTCAAATCTGAAATAATAGAACCTAAAATTGATACATTATTTTTTTCTTAGTAAGTAACTGTGGCCCTCATATTTAATATGCAGTACCTAAGTTTTATAAAGAAAAAATAAGCGTTAACGTGAACATTCGTGTAAAAAAACGTTAAACATTGCTGAATTGGATAATTACATTATTTATAAACTACTCTAACAAATTATTATTGTTTCCCAACACAAAAATACCATTTTCGATGATTTGTTTTAAAGGGAAGGCAAAACCTGCTCCTTACATCCTAATGATTTTCTAATACCAAATGTAGGCTAGGTAATAAAAGAAGGACTATTTACAGCTAGTATGTTTCATTGACCAGCATCTCACAGTCTCTTAACATTCATGTTTCTCTGGTCGCAGATTGTACGTTTATCGATTGGAGCCTGATGCGCTACTGTAAAGGTCGTTAAATGTGACATCACCATAAGAAAGTGAAAGGAGTTTACAGTTTATAGGCTTCCTCTTCATTCCCTTTGGTATCCTGGTACAGGAAAATTATTGCGCATGCCCTGCTAAAAGCGCGTCAGCTCCAATGTTTTCATGTATCAACGGGTGCGTTTCGAACATACACATTCAAAAGTAATACATAAACGACTGGATAATAAGATTATCTAGTAAAATTGTATTTAAGACTGATAAAAATATTTGTAGCTTTTGAAAAAAAAAACAATTGATAATGATCAATATCCCTATTATTCAGCACTTAATTTTATGATGGTTTTTAAACTTTTATTCGATTTTGTTTCATACAAACCTTGAGTTGATTATAACCGACACAAATAAATCTAATTTAGAGCAGCGGTATAAAAGTATTTTCTTTTATAAACTTGTAGATTTATTTTTTTACTAGATTATTAACGTCATTGTTGATGTAATTGTCATACTCAACGTATTAACATTCGAAAACAATACTTTCCGCACATCCAGCTCGTATTATCTGCACCATGGAATCTTAACTTCAGCTAATAAAACTGAAATTGCGTATAAATGGACTATACAATCATTAAAAAGAAAGATAAGTACGCTGTTTCGATGTGTGACACGAATTTATAAATACCTGCCATATTGTTTTTAGGTTGATAAAAAAAAGAAAATATAAAATTTACTACAGAATAAAATGATGATTTGATGGCCCGTGAGGGGATCGAACCCACGACCTTCGCGTTATTAGCACGACGCTCTAACCAACTGAGCTAACGGGCCTGTGTTTCTGAAGGCGAAATAGCACAACTGTATGTTCAGGAAAAGACAGCCTTTGCTACCAGGCTAGCATAGACGTTAAGAGCAGCAATGCAATGAAAGGGACTAAGCTTACGATACTGAACGGACTGGTGTAAGCAACAACCATGTACTAGATACCTAAATAACTAAAACTGAAATGATGGAAACTAAAATTGATACATTTTTTTGCCTTGTAACTGATTATGGCCTCATACAAAATATGCAGGCTAGTTAAGTTGTTTAAGGACAATGAAGCGTTAACGTCAACATTTATGCAAAAAAAATCGTATAACGTTGCTGATTGCATTATAAAATTACATTATTCTATCAAATTAGAATTATTTCCCAACACGAAAATAATATTTTGAAAGAAGACGGGAAAGACAAAACCTGGTCCTTAAAAAACAAATGTAGGCTAAAAAATAAAAGAAGAACTACTTACAGCTGGTATATATTAAACTAGCTTTCCGCTCGCGGCTTCGCCCACTTGTAATTTGGGATTGTAGCGTTTTCAATTCTTACAATCTAAAAAATTGTTACAATCGGAATTACATTATAGGTACAGCTTAAGTAACTCAGGGATAATGTAGCTTTCTAATGGTGAATGTTTGAAACGCTAAGTAGTTTTGGAGTTTATCGATTACGTTATGCAACAAAAGGTAAAGCAAAACAAAAACGTCTAGAAGAATAAAAATTATCAGTTGATATCCCCCTCCCCTCCTCCCGCTACCTGGGGGCTTTCTACTCCAAAAATCCCTTCTTAGTGCTCACTTGTGTTACTAAAGGAAGCCTTGTTCAAAAAATCAGACCTAAGTAATAACATTTTTCATAGAAACGTTTTTACCCCTTTTCGCCCCCTTGGGGGTACAATTTCCAAAAAACTTTTTTTTATGCTCACTCCCGTCAGTAAAAAAAGCTTTGTTCAAAATATAAGACTCCTACACCGAGCGGTTATGGCTGCGCGAAAGTCAATCAGTCACCCAATCGCAACCCCCTAAATCACTATTGGAGGGTAGCTTGGAAAAAAATATTATGCCAAACTTATTTACTTGACCATATACGTGTTTGTGTTAAGTTTCAAGTTTATAAACCCAAGGAATAAGATTTTTCATAGAAACGTTATGACCCCTTTTTACCCCCTTAGGGGTTGAATTTCCAAAAATCCTTTCTTAGTGCACCCCTACATATCTCAAGGAACCTACATGCCAAATTTCAGCTCTCTACGACCAGTAGTTTCGGCTGTGCGTTGTCTGTCAGTCAGTCAGTCAGTAACGGAAGAGTTTTATATATATAGATTGACCGGCATTTCACAGTATCTTAACATTCATTTTTCTCTAGTCGCAGATTGTACCTTTATCGATTGAAGCCTGATGCGCTACTGTTAAGGTATTTACCATCAATATCGTTGCATGTGTAACCAGCAGAAAGTGAAAGGAGTTTATAGGTTTCCTCTTTATATCCTTTGGTGTCCTGGTACATGAAATTTATTGCGCATGTCCGGCTAAAGCACGTAAGCTCCAATGCTTTGCAATGAATACTTTCAGGGCTTTTATGTATCAATGCGTCCGTCGTTTTGACTATGAAAGTGTAGGTGTTGCCTAATTTCAAACATATACATTTACAAGTAATAGACGAATAAATAGTACGAATATCGAGTAAAAGTATATTTAAGAATGATAAAAATATTTGTTTTATTCAGATATTTTTCACTTTAAAATGATCAATGCCCTTATTGTTGAGCACTTTATTTTATGAGCATTTTTAATTTTCCCTTCGATTTTCTTTCATAGTAACCTTGTGATGATTATAACCTATTATAACATAAATATAGAATTGATTACAAAATTACAAAAATGATGATTTGATGGCCCGTGAGGGGATCGAACCCACGACCTTCGCGTTATTAGCACGATGCTCTAACCAACTGAGCTAACGGGCCTGTGATTCTGAAGGCGAAATAGCAGGACTGTATGGTAAGAGAAATCAATACCTGTTCCTTTTTTTTTATCTCAAGTCAGTTTTTTTTCTTTAACTTTGAAAACCTTTATATGTTAGTTCATTAGACTATTGTCAGACAGGGATGGATAGTAAGGGAGTACTGCCATATAAATTATTTCTAGAGACAGTGGACCCCACCTCCTGTTGTGTGTCAAGTTACAGCGAGTTACAAATAGTAAACATTTTTGGATTTTTTTATAATCCTACCTAACAATCATGGACTTGGCGGCAAGTCGTCCTCCTTCATCAAAATAATGTCTCCAATATAAAGCTCCGGAACGTATGAGGACCATTTATACACATATTTTCATGAGATTTGCCAAATACTCACGTGACCATCTTCTCTAAGAAGATTACAATACCCTTTGAACGAATTGCCACAAAGTCAGATAGTTTGTTTACATTTGAACTTTCATGATTTTTATCTGATACGAAACGTATTAAAAATGACCAGTAGTCAAAGGCAATGGCTCACCAGGATCATTAAAGTTAATTACACTTATTGGCCTTGAATTTTATTTGGGCAAGCTTCAACTTGACAGAAGAAGACAATAATTATTTTTTATGGAAAATAACAATGCAAATTTCAATTAAATTAATTGGTTTTCCTTTCATTTAACTCATTAAATAGAGAAGGAGATGTTAATGTAGTTGGCTCACTCTGTTAAAAGCCAGTGAAATATGTCGGAGGCCTGTGCTACCAGGCTAGCATAGACATTAAGAGCAGCAATGGAACAAACGGGTTTAAAGCTCATGCTACCGAACGAGTGGTGTAAGCAGCATTAAAGTACCAGATAATCAAATCTGAAATAGTAGATACTAAAATTGATATATTTGTCTTTGCTTTGTAAGTAACTGTGGCTCATACACAATATTTAGTAGGTGTGTAGGGTGTAGTAGTGAAGTTTTATACAAACAATGACGATAATATTTATGTAATACATCTTCAAGCATTACTGAATTGTATAATTAACTACTCAATCAAATAAGTATTATTTACAAACACAAAAATACCATTTTCTATTATTCTTTTTTTGTATATTAAATGTATATGTATGTATGAACTTGTAATAAATTTTTTCTCTCTCTAAAAAGTAGAATTTGGAATTATGTGCTTTAAAATTTTAACTTTCAATTATACCAAAACCAGCCAGATACAAATACTATACCCAAAAAGATTTAATTACAAGTTCATACATACTATAATGCGAAAAAACTTTTTCCCCGACCTAATATAATAATAACAGCTACACTAAAAATCTGCTGGCTGCTCATCTTTTTCGCAAAAACATTTCCGCGCTACCAAGGCGAACAATCTATTGTTACCAAGTCATAGCGTCTCAATCTCTTAAACTGTCTACTCGAGTCAATTGGGACCTCTGCTCGGCCCGATTGACCCTAGTAGCAGTGCCGCTCAACGGTCGACTCAGCCTTTATATAGGTTGGCAGAGCACTAGTTACGATACGCCATCTTTTGCCGACATCAAGCAACCATAAGGAGCAAAAGAAAACACTTTTTAAGCAGAATAACGTAATTCCTTCAAAAAAACATATTTTATAATATTATTTATAAATTTTATGTAAAATTACTTAAATCTTATTGCCAAAAACTAAAATAAATCCATAAAGTATGTTCTTATCAAATTGTATATGGTTCACGTCGTTCATGCAAAAACTAGTACTATAGTATTTGGTCATAGGGCCCTGAATGACTTTGCAGTTACTTAGACTAAAATTGAGACGTGTTGGTTGCCAAAAGTTTGCCTAGATGGCACTATTTTCAGTAAAATTCTCCGAAGCATTAGTGCATTTAGTTACAAACATGAATTATATTTATGAAGACGCCAGCAGTTGTTGGTCGCCCTCGGAGAGAATATTTTCTATAATAGCTAATCCGTCCGTAATCCGTTCACGTTTTGAAATTCTCTCATTCTCTCGTATACATTGTTATCGAATTCTTTTGTTCTTTTGTCAAAAGGTTACTATTTAATTTCATCTTTTTTATTACGTACAATTTTGTTCTTGTTATTTAATTATATTTACATAAGACTCAGAATACATTTTTGGACAAAACCTGATTGAATTGCTTCACTGTATTGAACGAACAATAATTATTTAGCCCAGTCAAATTAGGTGAAATAAGGGGTCAACCTCGGAATGAAAGATAATAAGCTGAAAATTGGTGAGAACCTTTGTTTGGTCGCCCTAAATATTGTTTAAAAAGTCACAAACTCTATCGTGTCCGCGTCTTAAGATATTCAAGGTCAAAGGTCACGAAAAACTATTTTTCGCAAATATCTCGGTTCCTATTGCTTAAATGATATTTTCATCAATATCAAAGTTGTAGAGTATTAAATTCTCTACAAGTTTTGTGTAAACTTTTTTTTTACACGATCAACCGTTTTTGAGGTAGAGCGCGACGAGTGCGCAGCATACAGTCATATAATATATGAGGTAATGCAGGGTCAAGCGTGAGTTTCGGTTATCAGTACGTTGTATAAAGTCAATTATTGACAAAAAAAAATATCTTTATTAAGCAATACCCATTATTTCTATACATAATAGTTGGGGAAAAAGTCTTTTCGTATTATAGTATGTATGAACTTGTAATAAAATCTTTCTCTCTCTAATAAAATTAGAATTTGGAATTATGTTCTTTAAAATTTTAACTTTCAATTGTACTAAAACCAGCCAGATACAAATACTATAGCCAAAGAAAAAAATATTACAAGTTCATACTCACTATAATGCGAAAAGACTTTTTCCCCGACCTATTATGAACAGAAATAACGGGCATTGCTTAATCATTATATTTTTTTTTTGTAAATAATTGACTTTATACAACGTACTGATAACCGAAACTCACGCTTGACCCTGCATTACCTCATATATTATATGACTGTACGCTGCGCACTCGTCGCGCTCTACCTCAAAAACGGTTGATCGTATAAAAAAAAAGTTTACACAAAAGTTGTAGAGAATTTTATATTCTACAACTTTGATATTGATGAAAATATCATTTAAGCAATAGGAACCGAGACATTCGCGAAAAATTGTTTTTCGTGACCTTTGACCTTGAATATCTTAAGACGCGGACACGATAGAATATGTGACTTTTGAGTCAATATTTAGGGCGACCAAACAAAGGTTCTCACCAATTTTCAGCTTATTATCTTTCATTCCGAGGTGAAACCCCTAATTTGACTGGGCTATTGTTTAATTATACGGTTCGCTTACGCGCATTATAATTAACTAGATTCCGCGCGCGGCTCCGCCCGCGTGGTGCGTTAACTCGCAATAAAAAGTAGCCTATGTCACTCAGTGAAGATGCGGCTTTTTAATGGTGAAAGAATTTTCAAAATCGGTTCAGTAGTTTCAGAGATTACCCATTACATACAAACTTACAAATTTTACCTCTTTATAATATTAGTATAGATTATTTTCGTTATCTCTTTGATATAGACCGTTTAATATTGAAGTACCTATGTTATTAAGGGCAAGAACAACTATGTTTTAGTAAAGGATCATTTTAATAGGTGAACATTAATAAGATTGACAAGTATAGTAAGTATAGTATACGCTCGGTTAGGACAACTGGAACAATTTGCAATCTCAATAGTAGAGGTCATGAACTGCCCTACTCCATACACGAATGACCTTGTAGCCAACACAATCGATATTCCGCCGGGTCGACCGGCTCCCTAACTGAGCAACTTACACTCACACAAAATTATTAATTTTACGCATAGTACTCGCTTGCCATAAATAATATGTACATCGAACTATTCAGAAATTAACTTTGCTTCAGTCTTTGAATCAATTCATAAACATTTAAGTCAGTTTTCATTCATAATTTTAGTTAAAACGTCACCAAGCGTCCAGCGCTGACGAGAAGGGGAGAAATCACTCGTACCAAAATGTTCCATCGGCGAATTATAGTATTGGAATTTCGACCTTAAGTTTTTAGGGCAGGGTATAGATTTCCACGAAGTTTGTTTTTATGTTGTTATAGACTGTCCGTAGTTAGGGTCTCCTCTTGCGTCATGCGCTCCTAGTACCGCGGATCGTAATCTGGCGGGAGCTACAACCTTGTTCATGATAAACGAATGAATGTTTGTTAGCTAGGAATCTAAAGATTTGTAAAACTTCTTTTTGCGAAACTAAATAAATTTAAATGCGGAAAAGCAATCAATTATTTTTTAACATTGGTTAACTGCAAAAAAACATGTATTTTTATAATTCAGCGAGCATAATATGAATGTACTATTTTGAAATGTTTCTTGTCCATACGATAACAATGTTCTGAAAACTCTTCCACGATACAAATACTGTTGTTTAAAATGCCTCGCGACCGCAATTTGCGCCACCAAAGAACAAATAAAGCGAACTTAAAACATCAAAGGATATCCGTGTCAGGAGACATTGTTGACTAGAGCTTTGAAAATAATTATGACGCAATTTTTTACAATTTATGTTTAAAATAACAAATCAAAATAGTTAAGCGATTTATTTATGATTAACTGTCTGAGTTACCGTCTCAATAAATAGTACTTGAACAGAATGAAATAAAGAAGTAATTTAATGATTTATCAGTTAATAAGTACTTCCTACATAAATGATTTTTCAAAACTTTAATCAGTGCAGTAATTTTATAGACCAAACTGGATCTCATGAAATGCCCAGCGTGCAGATGAATTTGATAAATGGCGCTCTCTTTGACTACGCAGCGAGCTGGCGGAATGTGTTCGGGCGTCGGATCTTGGAGCAGCTTCGCGTTGAGTACTAGGACCCCAGAAGCAAGTTACATGCATTTTCAACACTACGAGCACTACTGCAACATAAAACCTAAGCCTTAAGGTATGTTAGGGTTAGTTTTGAAACTGTTAGCACTTTAGCTATTCAATCATTGGCTTCTCTTAACCTTTGAATCAGTACAGGATTTTACAAATTTCTTCCGTTCAATGACAAAAAAAATCAAAGTCAAAACATTGAAGCAATCTACAATATTATAATCTACTGGTTAAAGCCAGTTTTTCGGGTCAAACGGCTATATCAACAGTGTTATTCATGAACCAAATAACGCCGTGTAAAATGGGGTTTCGCCGACCTTCACCTAGTTCCTTAACCTGTTTTCACCCTTCTTCGACGTATGGTGTAACATAATAGACGACCCCGACGCGACGGCGACGTCTGGACGAAACAGCACCAAAGGGTATTTTTTCTTACACTGAAGTAATGTACACATCAACATGTTGAATTAATGGTTGTCGCTTTGACGCTAAATACACATGCTTTGGTTTTTTGACATCGTAAAGAAAAATTATATTCTAACGTGAGACTTGGTTTTTTACATTATTAATTAAGTACCTACTAAAACAGTCAGAGAATACTTTATTTATACCAGCAAGTCAAATTCTTAAGTAGTTAAGAATTTGCCAAGGTTCTAATACAATTCGTACAAGACAATAATTAGCAAAGTCTATCTGACTTGGGTTATTCCTATAATATTACTTTGTTGTCAGTCTGTCTATCTAACAAAGCCTTTTATTTCGGGAATGCGTAGACGTATCAAATTGAAATTAAAACAGTAGGTATATAGAGTAAATGTTTGGTTATATCATAAGCATCAAACGTGTTTTGTATAATTGTACTATGAGATTAGACAATCAACATTGCAATAGACCACAAAAGTAACAAAATATCTCAAAATTCAACATTATTTTGCGATTAGATTCATAAATAGGATGTAAAAATCCTTGACAAAAACTGAACAACTATTCCTTTAGGCTTACTACCAACAATTTATTATAATAACGATTGTTGCATCAAAAATACTAAATAATAATTCAGTTCCTTAATCAGGGTTTAGAGAGCAATAAAGTATTGAGTATTGAAGGTTTAGTTAGTTTTATTTCAAACGTGTTCTGTGTGTATTGTCTGTTCTGTTTTCCTAGTACATAGTCAGTCTGTCTGTCAGTCAGACGTTTGAATACCTACAATATTCATAATGGTTACAATTTTATCAATGGCTGCCCCGGGGGTGAGGTGGGGGAAGAGGTGGAATTGATAGTAATTTACTGATATCACAAATGATACTATCCCTGTCTGACTTCAGCCTACGTATATGCATTTCTGTTGAAGTTGAACGTGACAGTTACACGTTTGGCTATTCATATTTCGTTCTCCCCAACCAGTCTTTAATATTTGGTATTTTTAAAATAAATGTGCGTTTCTCGCTTAAACCCGTTGCCATAGTAACACAACAGATAGGTCTCATTAGTTTCTGCTTTCCTGGTATCGATGTATTTTTTGGGTGGATTTTTACCTTTTTTATTAATATAAAATAAATAATTAAATAAAAAAATATATTATAAAAACGTATTTCCATTGGACGCTGTCACAAATACCTGCATAAATATAAAGACTGGGAATTTCAAAAGCCTGGTTCAATTATGTTAGTAGATAAAATATATTTTATTAACGTTCTTAAACATATTGCATACAAAAAATACGTTTACTTAGTCAACGTTAAGATAAATTAGTCGAATTTGGTATCGAAATGAAGGTCTTGACTCGAACAATTCGAAAATTCTATTATCTATTGGGTATTTCCTACGTAAGTGTGTATTGATGCGCGCAGTTTGTTCTAACTGTAACGTACAATAATCGCTACCTACGGTATTAATAGACACAATTGATATTGCGCAACTGCACGGCAGATGGCGTGACTTTTTTTAAGGGACTTTCTTTTTTCTTATTAACCGCTGATTTTTATCAAATGTCATTTGATATTTTCAGAAAAAAACATTCGATTAAATTTCATACACAATAGCCGAATTAATTAGTACGATTGAATCGGCTTGTAACAAGCATAGCTCATATTTAAAATAAGTTGAACGACAATATGTAATGTATATTTTTTATACAAATATTTTTTAAGTTGTTTAAAAAAATATAAAAAGCTTTTTTTAGTTAAGTTTGTTTTAGAGACATTGCATGATCTTATTAAAAAATAAAAAAAATAAAGCATTTGCATTTTCTTGCAACGCCTTTAAATTTGTATCTGGTTAAGCAATCTAAGAATTAATAATGCAATAACCTCATGCATTTATAAGTGAGTTTTTATCGATCCGTACGAATGAGTAGGCCTATTTAAATTAGCCCTCCAGGAGACCGTGTGGCCAAATGGATAAGGCGTCGGATTTCAGATCCGGAGATCGCAGGTTCGAATCCTGTCACGGTTGTGTCAATCTGCAATTTTGCTGTTTATTTTAGTAATGAATAAGTAATTATTTTTTGCTATAGTTTATGCCAAATTATAAAGAAAGATTGAGTAACAAAAAACATAGTAAAACTCCTACTTATCTTTAAGTCTATCGCTTGATACAGCAGTTTAGCATATTTAAAACTTATGACGGTGTTTTAATCCTTCACAATGCAGATGTTGCAATTGAGTCAATTGCCTCACAGACTATGTATTGAAATGATTTTTGGCCTGAGACATACCCTACATTTAAAGTAGGTGATGTATCAAGGTATAATTGTTTAACATTTACAAATAATTAGCATCTTGGTCAATTATTTAAGGTTTAGTTTTAAAACCGAGAGCACTTTAGCTTTATATTCAATCATTGGCTTCCCTTAACGTTTGAATCAGTACAGAATTATTTGCAATTTCTGTTGCGATTATGAAATAAAAATAAAAGTTAAGACATTGACACACGCTATAATACTATAACCCACTGGATTAAGCCAGTTTTCCGGGTCACACGGTTACATCAACAGTATTCATGGACCAAATAAGGCCAAATTAAAAAGGGTGTCGCCGACCTTCACCTAGTTCCTAATCCTGTTTTCACCCTTCTTCTACTCATGGTGTACTATTAATAATAGGCGGCAGTACAGTATCAAAAGGGTTTTATTTATCACACTGAAGTAATACATTACGTATCAGCATGTTGAATTGATTACGCTATGGCAAAAACGTTCTGTATTTAATTACACGTGTTGGTTTTCCAACATGAGACAGAAAATGAAATTGAAACGTGTGACTTAGTTTTTTCTCATATTTGGATTATTAATTAAATACCTACAAAAACAGTCATGGAATAGTTGTATTAATACCAGCTAGGTAATTTCTTTAAAGAATTACCTAACAAGTTCAGAACTTGCCAAACATTCTAATACAATTCGTTCAAGACAATTAGTAAAGTCTATTTGACTTGGCTTATTCTTATAATCTATGCATAAAACTTTTTCGTTACTGAGAGACTGTCTGGCTCTTATTAAATACTTTGCTCTCAGTTCATCTATCTAACAAAGCCCTTAATTTATGAAATGCTTGGCGGTACCAATTTAAAATTCAAACCGTTTACAGTTTACGGTCCTTGGGGCAAAAAAATATTTTTTTTTTGTTACGTACATAATATATGTACGGTTATTTAATTAGCAAAAAACTAATGTACTATGAGATTTGGCAAAGTAACATTGCAATAAACTACAAAAACAATAAATTATCTCAAAATTCAACTTTTGCAATAAGATTCATAAGAAGGATGTGACTTGACAAAAACTGAACGACTCCTAACTATTTACAATACCAACAATAAATTATGATAACGATTATTGCACCAAAAATACTAATAAAAAATTCAGTTCCCTAATCAGGCTATGTACAAGTTACCAAGTCTCCTTTCACAATACAAATGAAACCATACAGAACATCTGTCTTATATTAACAAGGGTCATTAGTGCCTATTTTATGTTGTTGTATTTATTACAAAGTTTTCTGTTTTCTCTATTTTATGTTCATAATAATGGCTGCAACGCGGGAGGGGTGGGGCAGGGGGAAAATTGATAGTAGTATTGTGATCATTAATAGATTATAGGAATATTGTGATATACTATCCCTGTCTGACTTATATACATTTCCGCTGAAAATGAGCGTGATAGTTATACGTTTGGCTATTCATATTTTTATTTTATCCTCCCCAACCAATCTTTCACACGTTGGTATTTTTAATAATATATATAAATTTGCGTTTTACGCTTAAAACGGTTGCCATAGTAACACTACAGATAGGATTCAGTCGTTTCTGCTGTCCTAGTACCGACGTATTTTTTGTGTAGATTTTTTATCTATTAAGTAAAACAAATAATTGAATGAAAAAATATCTTATAAAAGGTATGTATATTGAATAGTTGCATGTTTGCTACACAGTCGCTGTCACAATTACCAACATAAATTTAAAGACCGCGAATTTCAAAATCCTGATTTAATTACGTTATATAATAAATTTATAAACAGTACCTATAAATTTTTACACGCTGATAGTATTTTGGATTAAAATATTTATTAATTTTCTTAAATATATTGTGTACAAAAAATACGTTTACTAATTCAACGTTGAGATAAACTTGTCGAATTTGGTATCAAAAAGAAGGTCTTCACTCGAATAATTCGAAAATAACTCGAATAATTCCATCATCTATTGGGTATTTCCTACGTAAGTGCGTATTGATGCGCGCAGTTTGTTCTAACTGTAACGTACAATAATCGCTACCTACGATATAGGCGCAATTGATATTGTGCGACCTTAAATAAAATTGAAACTCTTTATTTGTGCCAATGTAACGTTTTGTAATAATCATTTGATCATCTTTAAAATAAGATTGAATGAAAAATAATATTATTATATTCATAGGAATTCAATAAACCCACATATATGTGTTTTATTTTGATGTCATTCATCAATATTGTCGAACGTCGATTATACGATATATTTATTTTCGTAGTCCTAGATACAAGACCTATGCTACGACAAACGCGTAGACATTTTCCGTAGGCTGCGTAGAGGTTAAAATATTGTTATTGATCCATGCTGTAAGCGAAGCGATGATATTTCATTGCGCTTATGAATTTTGACTAAGCCTGCTATGATTGAATGTTATTATTCCATAGGCAACTTTATGGAATCTGTTTGTAGAAGGTAGTAGAAATCTAAAATTTCTGGTTTTATTATTTCTGTAAACTACGAAGCATACAACGCTTCCAATCCTTAATTCTTCACCTCCTTAGCTAACAATCCTTCAGACATTTAAACATTCAAGGAATCTTCAAAACATCGTGATAATAATATGCTTTATAATAAAGTGCTACAAGTGCTACAAATCCTCGTAACATCTACGAAGTGTGTTCTTCCTCCGGCTCTTAAACATCTTGGTGATCTTATCCAATTCTTTCTCACAGTGGGGACTTGTCACTCAACTTTGTGAAGATAATGATCGTCTGACTGATCTGAAAATGAATATCATTTCAAACGTAATAAATCTACCCAAAAAATTGTTTTATCAAGAAAACGCCGCCTTTCTAGCTGATATGATAATACCTTTCGTCATTTAGTTTATTTTTTTTTGTTTTTCTTAAAACTGCTTTATGTTTTTCCTTTAAGTTTTCACTGTGAAAATGAACTTATATCTAGTAAAATTCCGTGTATCTAGCTTTTTTTAAAGAATACAACTAAAAGTGAAGTAATCCGAAAGTGAAGGCTAAAATTAAACAATGAAACACAGTAATCAGAAGACATATTATTGTTATTGATTTCACAAGTTGGCGCACAGTAACGCACAAATTAAATAAGTATTGGTACACAAAGTCACTGTATATTTATGAGGGTTACACACACATAGGCACTGTGTGTATAGGTGATCGAGCAAACAACGAACAATCGTTCTCTTGCGATTCATGCTGCCCTAGTACTCATGCGGATAGAAGCTGACTGCGGATCGTTACTGCGGCAAGTTCTGACGGATCGCCTTGGCTCTGTATGTCGTAAATTTAACTAAACATTAAAAAGAAACAAATTTCCTGCTCTTATTAAAATGTATATAGGCTCTTTGGAATTGTTCAGTGACCAAAGATTAAAAACAAATATATAGACTATAGCTATACCTTGAAGTTGACTTTTTAATGTTAGTTTTACGCTCTATGAAAGTAATTAGAAAACAGACAACATTTGAAATATTTTACATATCATTTTTAAGAGTTTCGTACCCAATAGGTATAACGGAACCTTATTACTGAGCCTCCGCTGTCTGTATGTTTGTGTCCAGGCTGTATCTCATAAACTGTGATAGCTGAAATTTTCAAAAATTATGTATTTCCGTTGCCGCTAGAACAAAAAACACGAAAAAAAATGTTAAGGGGTCTAAAAACGATAAACGCGTTTTTTCGTATTTTTTTGCCCAATATTAAAAACGGTAACAGGTAGACGTAAATTTTTGCTGTGATAGTACGGAACCCTTCGTGCGCGAGTCCAACTCGCTCTTGGCCGGTTTTTTATATTCAAATTCAGGATCTGAAAATTGGTAACCTAAAAAAATCTTTGTAAGATTGGTAAACTATGATAATAAATCTGATATTTTTTACCGCGGTACAAAAAAGCACGTTCATTTTACTGGCTACAAGTCACGTATCGTTAGGAATGTTAAACAGATAATTCTATGCCTGGTGTAGATTAATACTACAAATAGACGAAGAAAGAGAGAAAAACACGGAATCACTGGATCCAAACATGACGCGCGCTTTTATCTATCTAACCACTGCTAATAGCGCAAAACGGCGGTGGCTACGAACATAAACCTTTGCAATTATGGCAGCCTGGTGCATGGAACTATTTGTGGGACTAACTTGTAAATTTTAAGAAAAACTAACTTAAACAGCACTTTTCCGTTCGTTTAATATTGTGTGTAAATGTGGGAAATAGTAGTGTTATTTAATAAAAAAATATATTCATAACAATTAGGTACATTAGGAAAAGCTGAGGGTGTTTTTTCGATTTCTAATGTTACCAATAACTAAATCTTTTTTTTTTTAAGGTAAAGTAAATAAAGATTTAAAAAAGTAGGTTTGAAACGCATAGGCAATGAATAACTCACTATTGGGTGGTCATCCGAATGACTGTCAATTTAGAAAAGCTTGACAGCAACTGGCGTTCTCCGAATAATGGATCATACTAAAATGGGAACATATTTAATTATACTTTTGTATTTACGTCGTTGAAGCGAATTAATGTGGTTACCGCGGATACGCTGCTAACCGTTTCGTCTAAGTACTAAAGCAGCAGTAGTATATATTATTATAAAGATACTTGATTACATGGCTGACATGGAATTTCAAATAATCTGCATAAAGTACCGTGCATTCAGTTAAAGTTACAAAACTATTAGGTAAAGTTACTTAATTACCCTTTCTTGCATTTTTGTTTTCAAGAACTCCAAAGTTAGCACGAGTGCACTGTCACTGTTTAATTGCGTTTATAAACTACGGCTAAGCCTGTTATGACTACTGTCGTTATTCCAAAGGCAACTTGAAATTTGTGAATTTAATGAAATCTGATTGTAGGTTAGTAGAAATCTCACAATTGAGTGTTTATTATCTCTGTAAACTACAAAGTGTACTACATTGTGGCACTGTATTTTTTTAGATATTTAAACATACAATTAATCATCAAAACATCATAATATGCTTTATAATAAAGTGCTACAAGTGCTACGAATTCTCGTAGTATCTACGAAGTGTGTTCTTCCGGCTTTTAAACGTCTTGGTGATCCAATCCAATTCTTTCTCAGTAAGGCAACAGTCACTCAACTGTGTTGATAATGTTCTTCTGACTGATCTGAAAATGAAAAACATTTGAAGAGTAATAAGTCTATCCAAAATTTGTTTTATCAAAAAATCTCCTTCTCTCTCAGTGCCGTTGTTTTGAAATAGTGATTTTCTTAAAACCGATTGTTTTACCTTTTTACTGTAAAAATGTACTTATATCTAGTAAAATTCCGTATGTCTAGTATTTTTAAAAGAATAAAACTATCAGTATCTGGAAGTAAAAGCTAAAATTGCACAGTGCAACATAGTAATCAGTAGATTTTATTATTGATTTCACAAATTGACCATAAAATCTGATTATAACTTATACGTTGGTAAATATACGTTAACTCATCTCTGTGCGCAAAGCTGTGGGTTTACGATTGACAGTGATAGTTAGTAATGGAAGTTTTGTTGTGTGTGACAGTAACGCCTATGCGTAGAAATGTGTATTGGTGTACAAATTCACTATAGCTTTATGAGGATTACACACACATTGGCACTGTGTGCATAGGTGATCGAGCGGACAACGAACAATCGTTTTCTTGCGATTCATGCTACCCTAGTACTCATGCGGATAGAAAACCGACTGTGCGGATCGTTACTGCGGCAAGTTCTAAAGAATCAATCGCCTTGGCGCTCGCATGTATCATAAATATAACTAAATATTTTAAAAAGAAAACAATAGTAAATTTTGTATAGACTTTATTTTATTTTTTATTTTTTATGTATGTTCACCGATTACTCAAAGACGCCTGGACCGATTTGCAAAATTGTTTTTTTATTTGGTAGGGTATACTTTCCAGGTGGTCCCATTGTCATCAGGTCAGGATCTGATGATGGGGACCCTGAGAAATCGAGGGCAACTTTGGAAAGTTGTAGGCATGCATAGGGTAAAAACTTAATACTCAGGTGTATGTTTAATAACACTATTCACTAGTGTAGGTTTGGATCTAACCTGATGATGGAGACGAGAGAAGGTCGAGGGAACTCAGCAACGGTACATTTTAACTACTGTGTTTGGGCTTATATTATTCGTATTGATGAGAACTTCTGCTGTCTCGTTAGTCAACCGCTCATGAATAAGCGACAACCGATGTTCGCGTTGTTCTGTAGTCTCTTTAGACAGTTTCCTTTGTGCATAGTTGCGCATTTGAGAAAGTCTGTCCTCACGGTCGGCAGAAGATTCTCTAAGACGCTGTACTCTATTCCTTTCTCTGTTGCGCTTTAGGCGTTCATCTATGTCATTTTCAGACTCCTCTGCCCAACGCTTTCTCATACGAGATGCATGCAAGGAAGGCCTCCCCATCTTGTACCTACCAGCTGCTATATCCTATTTTATATATTTACACCACTAAAAATAAAAAAAAATATTTTTTAATTAAAAAAAAACCGCCTTCAAAAAAACAACAATAAAAAACGGGAACTAAAAAGCAAAAAATAATAAACAATTACTTTCATACATAACACGCTAACCTACCTATATTTATAATCTATTCTAACCTACGATTAACCAATAATAAAATTTACAACTTTTTTGCAGTCGGTGCCAAGCAATGGCCAAAAAATTACTAAACACTTACAGACTAGGACTAAAAGAAGAAAAAACTAATTCCACAGCTTCTAGATTTTATTAATAAATCAAATGAGAAAACAACTAAAATATTTAAATTACTATTTATTTACTTTATAATTAGACACAAACACAAAGTAAGTGTAGCACTAATGACAACAGTGTAATACACCTCTACTTTACAAATCAATTACTCAATGACTTAACGAAAGAAAACATAAATCACACAACGCATCAATACAACGAGTTCGACGAATAACCAAGAGATTCCGAGTCACGTGAACGTAATGCATAGTTGTGTAGCCACCTTACTTATAGAAATGTTGGTAACGAAACCATAGCGCGATTCAGGAATAGTGTCTAAATGAACAACGCCATCTATCGAAACAAAACTAAAACTCTGTAGAATTCCGGCATATGATAAGGAATCATGTTCTGATTGGAAATTAATTATGTTGGCGCTTGGCACCGACTGCAAAAAAGTTGTAAATTTTATTATTGGTTAATCGTAGGTTAGAATAGATTATAAATATAGGTAGGTTAGCGTGTTATGTATGAAAGTAATTGTTTATTATTTTTTGCTTTTTAGTTCCCGTTTTTTATATGTCGGCGCATCCGCGTCTCAAGACCTCATTGGTCACCAACCTTCACGGTGACATATCAGAAACGTCAAATACCATAGCGAACACCGAGCTCTGGAGAGGCGGCCACCATAGACAATCTAGACTTTTGAGTTTGACAGTCGAAAGCGCGCGCACGCAACCACGTACTCGGTGGACGTTAATTAATTAATCTAAGTTAACTGTGATTGTATTAGAATAAGTCTGGCTATGTTAAAGAGAATAATAAGTGAACTAAGTGTTACAATTGTTATTTTATTGAGATATCTTCCTACACGCCCAAGTCACACCCACTTGAAAATATCTGATGGCTCCGATTTCTGCTCGAAGCCTTTATCAGAAGTGGGATGAGCCCGCTGCCTACAGAAAAGTAATGAGATTCGCCCGACCCCCACACAGAAGCAACGATGATATATTACGAAATTTGTTGGAGCTGTAAAAATCGAAAATTTTTGACAAGTTATGAAAATAAAAGAAGACGAAACTGAGCGTCACAATGTAAAACGAACACATTGAAGAATTCAACCTACAAGGAGGCCAGCCGTTATCTGCTTCAATCGCCGCGCGCGCCGCAGCGCCGCGCCGAGGAGCACGACAGGAATGGAGAAATCGACGAGTGTTGCAGTCACAGCGGCTGCCGAGAGAAGGTTCGACGAGTGTTGCAAGTCACAGCGGCTGTCGAGAGGAGGGTCGACGAGTGGTGCAGTCACAGCGGCTGCTGAGAGGAGGGTCGACGTGTGGTGCAGTCACAGCGGCCGCCGAGAGGAGTTTTGATGTGTATGAAGTCACCAACACCTGCGGTACATTGATGCGTCCCGTGAGCAGTTTTCATGTTGTTATGATTTGAGTGCTGAATGCTCGTTGATGAAAGAAATTGTTTTCAATTTCATGGCAAACGTTTGTGTGATTCTGTCACTATGACAGGTCTGGTTAAAGTTGTTAGTTCTGTGTAGATCCATACTAGATCCATACCGTTACTTGTTGAAAGCATCCGATTCTGTTTATGACAGACTAAGAAGGACGCCTGAAGCTTGAAATGTTGTAAATGTTGTTGTTGATCAAGATAATGATCAGGTATCTGACACATCGCGCAATTGAGTTTAGTAGCACTTGATGGAGGTGTTACTAGGTGGTAGTACAACGCTTGATGGAGGCGTTGTGTGTGTTAATGTGTGTGGAAGCTCTGTAGAATATCACATTATGTGTTAAGATGTTGATGTGTGATAATAATGAGTTAAAAAAATTGTGAGAGAGAGCTTCAGAAATCCCTCTAAGTTAATTAATTACAAGTTAGTAAGAGGAAATTATTTCTGGTTTAAGTTGAAATAACTGATTGTCTTAAAGCGGTGTTCGTGATCAGAGATGACCGAGCGGTGGTAAATACTACTTGTGGTATTTTGCTTTACAGATTCACACGAGGACTTGTGATGCATCAGGAAGACCGTGTCGGAGAGGTGGTATATGTCGAAGAGGTTGTATACATATCGCACCTGCGTGGTGTAACGCTGATGACAACGACAATATGAGATTGTTTGTGGAACATCATGTATGACAGTCAGGCGACTGGATTGCTTGGGTGTAGTCTGTACTGCGCCGTCACCAATGCATGCTGTATTTTGATGAATCCGGTGAGCAGTTTTCATTTTGTTATGATTAAGGTGTTGTGTGCTCACTGCTATATTATAAAGCTGGTTGAAGGGGCCCTGTACGCCCGGGCCACGCTTTTATATTTAGTCAGTGGGGCCTCGCATGCCCAACTACACTTTGGTAACCGGTCGAAAGGGCCTTGTACGCCCGGGCCGCACGTTGATCATTGGTCGGAGGGGCCCAGCACGCCCGGGCCGCACATTGATCATTGGTCGAAGGGGCCCAGCACGCCCGGGCCATGAGACAGCAGATGGTCGAAGGGGCCCAGCACGCCCGGACCTTGAGATGACAGGTGGTTGAATGGGCCTTGCACGCCCGGGCCATGAGACAGTAGATGGTTGAAGGGGCCCAGCACGCCCGGACCTTGAGATAATAAGTGGCTGAAGGGGCCTTGCACGCCCGGTCCATAGTTAAGTTACTGAGTGAAGGGGCTCAGCACGCCCGACCCAATTTATTTTGCGAACCTGACAATGAGGTCAGGAAAGGCCGAGTGTATGTTAAAGTGTACCTTGACTTTCTTTTGGAACAGGTAAAGAGGAATAACTCTCGCGTTGGTGCAACCACACGCACGAGGTCGTGCGATTGTCAGGATTGGCCGTGTCGGCGCATCCGCGTCTCAAGACCTCATTGGTCACCAACCTTCACGGTGACATATCAGAAACGTCAAATACCATAGCGAACACCGAGCTCTGGAGAGGCGGCCACCATAGACAATCTAGACTTTTGAGTTTGACAGTCGAAAGCGCGCGCACGCAACCACGTACTCGGTGGACGTTAATTAATTAATCTAAGTTAACTGTGATTGTATTAGAATAAGTCTGGCTATGTTAAAGAGAATAATAAGTGAACTAAGTGTTACAATTGTTATTTTATTGAGATATCTTCCTACACGCCCAAGTCACACCCACTTGAAAATATCTGATGGCTCCGATTTCTGCTCGAAGCCTTTATATATTAAAAATATTATTTATTAAATATTATTTATTTAAAAATATTTTATATTTGTGGGACTTTGTAGTTACTAGTCTCGTACGCTGCTGAGGATATATTAGTTTATTGCAGATATTGCATGCCACGTCTGCAAACACGTTTATTGCTGTTTTAAATTGTTCAGCACTCGACAGTCTTCTATTATCGCGGGCACGCAAATTACTTAGACGAATCGCTCTCTCTTCTGTAGTTTCACTAACTAATGCTTGAGCGGATCGGCATCTGGCTAAGGACAACCGAAGTTCACGCTGCTCAGCTGATTCATTTGCCAGCCGCTCATGTATTAGCGTTAAGCGGCGGTCACGTTCTTCTTCTGTTTCGTTAGATAATCGCTCATAAATAAGAGACAATCGATGATCGCGCTGCTCAGTCGTTTCGTGCGATATTCGTTCACGAATAAGAGACAACCTATAATCGCGCTGCTCAGTCGTCTCGTTCGATAGTCGTTCTCGAATAAGAGACAACCGATGTTCACGCTGCTGAGCTGACTCGTTTGACATACGCTCCCGTTCTAGTGACTTGCGGTGTGCACGTACTTCTGCTGTCTCGTTAGTCAACCGCTCATGAATAAGCGACAACCGATGTTCGCGTTGTTCTGTAGTCTCTTTAGACAGTTTCCTTTGTGCATAGTTGCGCATTTGAGAAAGTCTGTCCTCACGGTCGGCAGAAGATTCTCTAAGACGCTGTGCTTTATTCCTTTCTCTGTTGCGCTTTAGGCGTTCATCTATGTCATTTTCAGACTCCTCTGCCCGACGCTTTCTCATACGAGATGCATGCAAGGAAGGCCTCCCCATCTTGTACCTACCAGCTGCTATATCCTATTTTATATATTTACTGTTAGGTTATAGATTAAACACTGGTTTAAATCATTTAGGATAGTTTATTATATATTAAATACATAACAGTTTTAAACACGGCAACGACAATGTGTTACATATTCACGACTGACAGCGCGTGCCACAGAACACATATAAATCATAGATTGCCATACAACCTCACCGAAGTTCGCATATCTCAATATTTACACCACTAAAAATAAAAAATAAATATTTTTTAATTAAAAAAAAAACCGCCTTCAAAAAAACAACAAACTACTAAACACTTACAATTAAATATTGTTTTGTACAATGTAAAAAAGATCCCGACGAATTGAGAACCTCCTCCTTTTTTTTGAAGTCGGTTGAAAAGAAAACAATAGTAAAATTTGTATAGACTTTTTGGAATTGTTCAGTGCCCGAAGATTAAAAACAAGTATTTATACGATTGCTTTCCCTTGAAGTTGACTTTATAGTGTTAGTTTTACGCCCTTTGAAAGTAATTAGAAAACAGACAACTATACAAAAATTTTACACATGATTTTTTATTTCCAAAATTAGTATCTGAAAAATTGGTAACTCAAAAAAATCTCAGTTAGATTGGTAAACTATGATAACAAATCGGATATTTTTTACCACGGTACAAAAAGCACGATCATTCATCTGGCCACAAGTCACATAACGTTATTTACCTTAAGTGGTATGTTAAACAGATATTGAGACTTAAGGAACGAAATAATTCTATAATAATAGTAATAAGTAGGTTTAATGTTTAATCAAACTTTGAAGTAAGCAGGTAAAAAAGAACCTTAAATGAGAAACAAGTATGATATTTTTATGTGCACAAAATGTTACTTTTAAGACGACTCCAATATTCAGTATCGCAAAATTTTTGTAACTACATAAATTTGTCAAATTCTTGTTCTGTCCCCGGAGATTGCTGAGTCGTGCCCTTTAGTAGTAATTCTTGATGTAAAACTGTAAACTGCTCTCTTAAATACAACATCTTTCTACATAACTAGTTGGTAAAGTTCATCATAGATGTTTTGTAAGGTATCAGCTTGTATATTGCAAGCAGTACCGCGCCTTCTGACAATTTTCGAAACCAACATTTGTAATGAAGAACCTGGCGCTATGGTAATTTTTTTCGGTGCTCTCTCCTTTCGGTGGCGCGGTGAATACGACAGCTAACCCTGTGCCCCTGGCCATATGTAGATGAGGACGCTTCAGTGGTTTTAACCGGCAATATCGTTACATGTGTAACCAGCAAAAAGTGAAAGGAGTTTAATGGTTCCTCTTCGTGCTTTTGATATCCTGGTACATGATTATCGGTTGTGCATGTTCAGTCAATGCGCGTATGTTATTGCTACCTAATCTATTCGTGCTTTATAGAAAAATACGTGCTTTTCGATTATCGTATACTGAATGGAATATCGTAATATAATAAAAAATTGATGATTATGTTCTTTGTACAGCCACGATTCTTCTGAGGCAAAGGTTATTTTTTCAATATTAAAAATCAATATGTCACCGTTTTCATAACATTCTTAACAAAGGGTATATACGTATTTAAAGCAAAAATATTCCAAAACATTAACTTGCACCTCATTGAGCTGTATCTCATCAATATGGTTACAAATGTACAACAAATATTTCATATTTCAGTCTTAAGTAGACTATTACTGGTTATTCTTACTATTCATTCATATATTACTTTTAAATTAGTAAAGTCGATAAAATAAGGCAACACCTAGACTTTTATTGTAAAAATGGCGAGCCCATTGAAGCATAAAAACCCTGAAGGAATTTATTGCAAAACATTAGAACGCACGCGTTTTAACAGGACATGCGCCATAGATTTCATGTACCAGGACACCAAAGGGTATGAAGAGGAAGCCTATAAACTGTAAACTCCTTTCACTTTCTAATGGTGATGTCACATTTAACGACCTTTGCAGTTGTAGCGCATCAGGCTCCAATCGATAAACGTACAATCTGCTACTAAGAGAACATGAAAGTTAGGAGACTGATCTATTAAATATACCTTTTGCAACTTACCACATATCTTATATTATTTTTAGAAGGAGAAAATAGAACTTTAAACATCCTTCCGTTATATCCTAGCCTACTTTCGGTTTCTAAAAATCCTTTAGTTAAGTTAATCGTACAGTCTAAGAAAAGATTTTGCTTTTCCTTTAAAAACAGATGAAACGAATACGGTTTTTAGTGTTGAGAAGTGATACTAACTTGACAAAGTAGTTTATTTAAAACGTAATTTAATTATTCAACAACGTCTAACATAGTGTCTATTATAGCTTTTTGCTGTGATTGCTTCGCCATTTCTGTTATGGATAAGGTTAGAATTACATTTTGCACTGTTCATAAAATTTTGCTGGGTTCTAGTCTTATGAATTACGTTACTCTTCGCCACATTTTGAACTCAATTAATATCGTTTTGTGTTATCCCCTTCCTTATGACGAAGCTTAAAAAATCAGCTATGAACATTTTGTAACTAGATGACTAAATGGATTTGGCTAAATAAAAATACACTCATTTTTCTACATGAGCATTAAGTTTGAAATAAAACCTTAGCGACATCTTGTGAGCTAAAATTGTAACTTTACTTACCGAAAGTAATTCTATTTAATCTGTCAATATAGAATTCAGTTTTAATGTGGTTTAATTACAAGATTAACTAACCCCGGAAAACAGAACCTTGTTTGAGAAGGCAATAGAGATGATTAGAACGGAACACGATGACCCATGGTGTAATCGTTTTTCATATCATTTGGGAGGATGAAAGTGATTAAAAAGATTGAGAGATTTATATTCATGATGTCTGACCTAAAGGTAATGAGGTAAAAGTGTCCCTGTGAACTTTCCTATAAATAGTGGAATTAATAATTTTATACCAAACTTACAAACCAGTAAGCTTCGGGTTTCCAGGTAAACTCTTTTCATTCATGCGGTCCTAGTACGGTGGCTCGATATAGTAGGTATAGTTTTCGTGCCAATTATTATCTGGCCGTACTAGGATAGTATAAATACGAGGAGATGGTTTTGTCAACGTTGGTGCTAGGTTTTGAATATGGAAGATAGGCAAATAGGAAATGCCTTTACACAGTTAAACGATGGCAGAAGGTAAATGTTGTGTGTTAACCGTTTTTTTTTTACATTTTGTCGTTATATCGATGCGCCATTTGGCTTTTCCACTACTTATAATATACGATATTATAATTTATTATTATACTAGCTGTTGCCCGCGACTTCGCTCGCGCAAGTATCAGTATAAGTGGCAAAAGCATAACCCCTCTCTGACGCAGTCGGATAAAAAGTAGCCTATGTGTTATTCCACGGCGCCAGTTAACTTCATACCAAATTTCATCAAAATTGATTTAGCCGTTTGAGCGTGAAAGAGAAACAAACATCCATACATCCATACTTACAAACTTTCACGTTTATAATATAAGTAGGATGTATAAATTATAATCAACATAAAGAATGACAAAATAAAAGTGATAAGTCAAATAAGTACGTGTAATTATTAAATCCAAAGATTTTTGTTGTCATGGCCGTGCCATGTCATGCGGAGGAAAGAGAATCACGTGGTTAGGAAGGTGCTGGACATGAATGTGGATGGATATAGAGGAAGAGGACGACCAAAGAAACGATGGATGGATTGTGTGAAAGATGATATGGATGCAAAGAGTGTTGTTTGCGAGATGACGTCAGATAGGAATGTATGGAAGAAGAAGACATGCTGCGCCGACCCCAAGTAAAAATTGGGATAAGGGCAGGGGAATGATGATGAATTATTAAATCCAAAGAATGAAGGTTTTGGTCTGAGTCAGTTGCATATTATTATATTACTACATTGTAGTGATGAAGTCTTAACGCAGGCGACGAGTTAATATATATACGAACTAATGTCTACAGTAGATTATCGTTAGTAGTAGTAGTGGTAGTAGAGTAGTTTGTGTTAGAAGACCTTAAATACAATTAATGATTGCATCGGAATACCATGTCAGATAGTATTCGTTCATGATTCCCTGAAATACAATAATAAAATAAAAACTAATGTAGATACATGAGTTCGCTGTTTTGGTGTGATACACGAGTTTATAAATTTTAATGTATTAGATACTGCTTGACTATCGCAATAACTGGCATATTGTATTTAAGTAAATAAAAAAAGAAATAAGTATAAAATTTACTACAAAATAACAAAAGAATGTGATTTGATGGCCCGTGAGGGGATCGAACCCACGACCTTCGCGTTATTAGCACGACGCTCTCACCAACTGAGCTAACGGGCCTGTGATTTGTAGGGTGAAATAGCACGACTGTATGGTAAGTTTTTTTTGTATTTTGAGAACTTATGGTGTCTTACGTTCTCGGTTTTAACAAAGCACAAACATAATTTAACCGTTCATACTACTCTTCTCCATAAAGTAAACATTTCGTTCTCGGGTCATCGTTTATAGAACAATCTTTCCATTAGTTTGCGTGAGTTACCAATTTTTAATTGACACTTCTATTGAATCTAATTGACTAATATTACAAAATTTCAGATTATTTAAGTGATAATAACGCTTGGGGGGTACGTTATGAGCAATTTATGAATCCAATAACGTTGCCTAATAATAATTTGGTTAGCCTTCCCTAGAAAAAAGTCGTTTGTCTGACGTTAGCTTAGCTATCTGTATTTCTGGTGAAATTAAACGTGATACCTAGTTATCGTTAGGCTAGTCAACTTTCTTCATTCACCCCGTCGGGGCTGATTTAATGGTTTCCATGTCGCACTACACACCTGTATCGGTTGTCATAGCAACGCATCAGATAGGGTTCTTAACTTAATGCGTTCCTGGTACCAATGGACATTCGTGCATTTTTTAAGCCTTAGACTTAAAAAAAACAGCACTAATAAACTATTTTACTTAAAATTATTTTCTGTTTAATGTTTCAACATAAACAGAACCCGGTTTATTTTTTTAACTTTAAAGATAAATAATAATTAAGAATAGATCTTAAATAGAACGAGTAATTTTTTTTTATTCTTCATTTGAATTACGAGTAAATTAGCTGCTTTTTTTAGGTATAAGCAAACTATTAATTGTTTAACCAATTTCCCCAATGTCATTTTGATTTGTGAATTAACTAATCCGCAAGATACTGAGGCGGAGAAAAAGAGGATGGTCAGCTCTCTCGACTTGTGTTTATCAGGATTAACCGAATGAACCCCAATAATAGCTTCTCCATCAGTTGTGGGTGGGTGGTTTGTAAATTGACGTTACTTCACTTGTTCGACTGCTAAGTATTTGACGTTAACCATAAGAAGTCTAGGTAGAGCAGTAATCGATGACGCTTCCTCACTCCTGTGTGAAGGATAAATTTCGATGTACGCAAATGCGTTAACTAATGTTACACGTGATTATGGTACACGTAGTCATAGACAAGTTGAGACAGACTTGAATGGAATATCGCTGCCACTCTCAGTGGAGGACGGGGTGTCGTGAGGGTGCGGGAATAACATTATCTATAATAGATGATTAAATAACACAATTGAGTATAATGCATTCAAATAACGGTTTAATTTTAAATAAGATCTTCAATGTGTCATCTTTTGATACATTTATGCACAAATTTTCAATGGAATATGGACCCGGAGGCCCAAAAGATGCATTTTTTCTTCAGATAAAACCTAAAACCAAAGGGTTAGATAGACGAACTCTTTTTTTATTAACATCAATGTTTATTACCTAATTACTTTTAATGTTCGATTCAATATTTCACGACTTCATCCGTGACTTCACCCGCGCAAATATAGGTTATAGCTACAAAAACTTTACCCCTCTGACGCAGTCGGTTATAAAGTAGCCTATGTTAATCAAGCTCACGACATACCGAATTTCATTAAATTTGCTCCAGCCGTTTGATCGTAAGAGAGTAACAAACATCCGTACTCACAAACTATCGCATTTATAATATTAGTAGGATAATAATATTATCAGCGGAACACTGAATTTAACTTAACGTTGATGTTGTTTGGTGAGAGAGTGGAATGTAACAAGTTCAACTAAGTAAAGGTTGGCCACACCTCTCCTGAGCCGGCCCACATGTACCGGCGTTATTTGATTCATAAATATCTCTGTTAATACAGCCGTGCCGCCCAAAAATCTCACCCGTGCCAGTGCATTATAACATTACATTGAATATCTATGTTATGATTTGTTTGTTTTATGTCATTTATTCCAAGTAATTTGTAAAAACCTATGAACCGCCCCTTTATTGATCCAAACGTTCAGAGTCTCCAATGGTTTAACAGTTAAAACGTGTTCAAAACTAGACTTTATATCTTTGGATTTTGGGTTCATTGTAGATTACTGCACGTAGTAGTACTTTTGTCGCGTTTCGTTGTTTGATAGTCGCTTGCTGTTCTGTGTCCCTAGTATTGAAATCGAAGTATAGCCGAGAGCCCCCGTGATACGCCGCCAGCTCGCTGTAGTCCAAGAGCGCGCCGTGTATTATCATCATCAATCTTTCTTAGGTTTAATTAAAGCTAACGTTTTCATTAGATCTTTTATATTTATTTTATACAAATTACATATTTAGAAATTAAAACAATTTTAAATCAACGGGAAATTCAGTATATTATTTTTAAAATACATTTAAACTTTTATCAATCCTAAAAAGGAAAAGAAACAGATAGTTTTTACATAGTATTGTTATATAATGAAAAAAAGTGTACAAGTATAGCAATAAGTAATCAAAAATGACTCGTTATTATAGAGGCTAAATTAAGTGTCTCGCCTAAAAACAGAAAATGTCGGCCTCCTCCGAAAACGCGATGGCGTATGTTACAAGAATGAAAATGCTACTACGTTTAGAAATCAAGTTGGGAAGAAGATGACAGAAATGAGAGATATGGAAGGAAAATCTGTGAATGAATGCTGAAGAGATGGCAAAGTGTATAAGAGAAGTATGTGGAGTTAGTTCGTGCTATGTACAGGCAGTCCTGTACGTACGTCCAATCTTCTGCCGGCAACTCCGACCAGTTCAATGTGGCTGTAGGCTTGCACCAAGGGTCGGCCCTTACCTCTTCCTGCTAATTATGGACGCTTTGACGGCGGAAATACAGGAGGAGGCCCCTTGGTGCATGCTGTTCTCCGATGACATTGTGCTGGTCGACGTTGATGGCCTAGGATCCAGAGCAGATTGGAGGTTTGGCAACAGAAACTGGAGAGTGTTGGCTTGAAAATCAGCAGAACAAAGTCAGAATACATGTTCTGGGATTTCGGCGGTCTCTCCAGTTCTGAAGTCGTAACACTTGTCTTGATGGCGTGCGCCTTCCAGCCTACTCTCCGATTTCCGGTATCTCGGTTCACTCATTCAAGGTAATGATGAAATAGATCGGACGGTAAAACACCGAATTAACATAGGATGGAAGAAATGGCGGCAGGTTTCGGGCACTGTCTGTGACCCCCACATATCTCTTAAATTTAAGGGGAAGATTTATAAGACCATGATGAGGCCTGCTGTCCTGTATGGATCTGAGTGTTTGGCCACAAAAGGGTTGAATGAACGACAATTGCATGCAACAGAAATGAGAATGTTAAGAGGAATGTGTGGTGTTACGAGAGCGGATAGAGTACGAAATTAGTATATAAGAGGAGGTTTGAAAGTGGCACCGGTAACAGAAAAAAAATGATTTTGTGGGATATCCATAGGAAATAGACATATACCATTGCGGAGTGTTCTGTAGACCTTTTCAATGTGAACAAATAATGAGAACATTATTTTGATAAATCTTTAAGGTTTAGCCTGCAATTGCAATGAAACATTAGAAATCACATTAGAAACCTCAAAAATAATCGTAGGTATTCTCCACTATGTAATGGACGTTATTATAATTATATATAAACCTTTCTCTTGAATTACTCTACCTATTAAAGAAAAACCACTTATTACTTCAATTTGCACAACATTTTACAATAATGTGCTTACTACTAAATAAATTCTAATGTGTAATTAACCTGAACTAGGTAGAACCTGAGCTTCCGACGTAAAAAATGCTTATTTTTATTATTCGTCAGCAACCTATTAACAATTACGTAATATACATCAAGCAACTAAAACCTAGGACGCAGTTAAGATTACATAAAGTTACATACTACAAGTAAAATATTGCTTACATAGATATTTTATTTTATTTGCTTATCTCTAGGTAATTTTATTTACATACAATAAGCAGTTTTTCGGTCTGGTCATAAGACAAGCCTTGCAAATAATCAGAAACATTACGTTACGATATTTTGGCCCTTATTCCAGACGCACGTTGTTTTCTCCATCTCATTCATCAGCATCTCACTATGTCTCTTCACATTCATATTCCCTTAGTAGCAGATTGTACGTTTATCGATTGGAAGGTTGACGCACTTTCATATATTTGTTGCATGTATAACCAGCAGAAAGTGAAAGGATTCCGATGCTTCCTCTTCATACTTTTTGATATCCTGGTACATGCTATCTATTGCGCATGTGCGATTACTGCGCGTAATCTTCTTGCATAAGGGAAACGTTTAGTGATAAATCCGTTTTAGTGTGATTGATTCCAAACTTCCTGAACTTGTTACATTTAACACGTAAAATTAATTAAGTACCCTTAACACTCTTTTTTTAATATTTTTGGTATGTGTTGTTAAATAGCGGCAACGGAAATACATCATTTGTGAAGCTTTCTAGCTATCACGGTTTATGAGATACAGCCTGGAGACAGATAGACAGACAGACAGACGGCGGAGTTTTACTACTTAATAGGGTTTCGTGTTATGGAACGGATTGGGTACGGAACCCTAATAATCACTAATTCGAGGGATTAGATTCCTTTTAGACAATTTAAGGATTTTTCATCAGGTTTAATTTTGTAGTCCGATAAGTAACGTCGGTCCTTTTTTAACATTATGTGGTAGCTGGTTAGATTATTACTAATTAGTACTAAAAAATTGCACAATTTAATTAATGTTCACGCGATCAGTCATTTTAGATAAACTAATTCTGCCTTTGGAAAGTTTAGAGGCGGGGTGAGGAGGCAATTTCTATACCAGGAAAAAAAACATAAAACAGAGGACACTACGAACTACCATCTATAATGTGCACAGTTGTATACTCATTATCAGTATATCGATTTCAAATATTCCCAGCTTATTTAAAGGTTTCTTAAACAACGTACGTCGTACAAACGTAACATTCGTACGTCGAATATTTATTATTGAATCCATAAAACAATAACAATTTTAATTATATTGATTTGAATGATGTTTTTTTAATGATTTTATTTTGTGACTAGCTGGTGCCCGCGAACTTCGTCTCGCCAAAAGATGTTCATGCGCTGACAGAAGATTAAAATCCCGAAGTTTTCCGAAGTTGCATTGCCGAAGTTTTTCATTGTAATTTGGAGCACCCGTGCGTGGATCAACATTATAAACAAAAGCAAGTCTATCAAGTAATATCTTCACCTCGATAGAACATTAAGGGATACTGTAACGAATCATAAGCACGGTGTGTTTCACTTATTCTTTCTAGCTGATAGTCGTGAGTTCGAAGCACAATGTCCCTTTGATCACATTCCTGGTCCACTAACAGTACAGCAAATTCGTTTGTAGTAGGCGCGTTGTATCGACCAGGATGTGATCCTGTTGCCTTTTATCAGTGGAAATGACAAACTTATAATTGCGACGCTCATCATTCGGATCAGATTTAAGCGCCGCTTTAAAACTGTTAACGTAAGGTTTAACACTATGCAGCAAGTTTTGTAAAATCTATTTGTAAAAACCGTGGTTCATCAATCGGTAACAAAGATCCTGTCAGATGGTATACTTGACCTTGCACTTTGAAAGTAGGCATAAATGCAGCTACAGTGATTTGTTTCGCTCCAAACGAAGTCATTTGGAACGCGCTGTTGTAGGCTCGTACATATATGTTCCAAAAAGTGTCTCGATTGCGGATGTTCTCTATTTAACAATAGTTTCAAAGGTTCCGGTGGTTCTTGTATTCGCTCTAACGTAACTTTGCCGGATGCACAACACATTCCTTTGGTTTCCCCGTGCCACTTGAAGGCACTGCAATGTGTGTGTGAATATTTCGTCCATTGAACCGAGATGAGTATAATCGACATACTTTATTATTGGGTCATAGTTAAACCCACTTTTTTTCTTTTTCTATCTAGGCCAACTCTTCAAGGTCGTATACCATCGAAGCATCATCTTCGCCAGGTGACAACCTAAGAACAACATGACGCAGCCGGTCTTCTTCTAACTGTATCAATCGGGTGTCACTGCATTGTGTTTGCCTCATTTCTTGCACGCGAATCCTTTCTTCTTTCAGGTTCCTTGATTAGCATTATTTCATGTCGTTCGTAGTAGCGACTGCGAGCAGTTGACATACGCAAATCATGTTGCTCATCTGTTTCGAACATCCGGGATATTTCGTGGGGATGGTGGTCAGCAGACAACCGTGAACATCTTTACTCATCTGTTTCTAGGAAACGTGAGAACGGCCAGCTGAGAGCCGATCTTCAAGCTGAGTAAATGTCTCAGACTCGTGAGATACGATGTGACGCTCACGGTCGGCTGTAAGGCGTGCTTCACGCTGATTAGTTGTTTCTGAGACGCGTGAGCTAATCTCTCTTCTCTTTGCGACACTGTTTCCGAAGATACTAATTCAGCATAATATTTAGAGTCTCTCGAATATTGAGAAAGACCTGATTTCTTTCGTCTAGGCATAATTATTCTTGTCACAATATTACTTGGACTAAGAACTGTAAATTAATAGATTAACAATATTTACAATCTTAATTCTACGTGAAGTACATAAAATAACTAAAATTAAAATATTTACAAACATATATATAGATATTATATACACAAAAAGCTTAAAAAATTGCATTAAAGCATTATTACTTGGATTAAGAACTGCAAAGTAATACTATAATTAAAATAAACGATTTAACAAAAGCATTGTGGTGTTGCCCCTAGCAACGTCCAAATAGTGAGTGAGTACGCATGCACGCCGACTTACTCTTTCGTTTAGAGACTCTCGAATATTGAGAAAGACCTGATTTCTTTCGTCTAGGCATAATGATTCTTGTCATAATATTACTTGGACTAAAAACTGTAAAGTATGATAATTTGTTGGCTGCTAACCTGGTAACGCAACAGGGTAAGTTACTTCCAAATTGTTATACGTTAAACTACAAAACAACATAAGCCAAAGGGGGATGCAATAGTAATTTAGGCCCCCAGGAGCAATAATAAACTGGGAGTCACATAATACAAAATCCATTGTAGTTTTTACACCTGTATTAATTTTGTTCATCGTCATAATAATATGTAACTAAAACAACATCATCCAAAAATTGTGCTGATGGAAGAATATTATTCTGATGCCATACCCATCCTAAGTACCATATCGCTGTCATAACGTGGGCACAGAACCCTACAATGCGGCGGCAGGCAATGTCGTCATGAGTAGCGGGAGCAGAATCCATAATCAGGCCGTAGTCGTCAGGTATAGGAGAATCGTCAGAGTCAGTATTCAGAGCGAGAAGTAGTCAATTTAAACTACAATAAATAAGCATAAGCATGATTTTGACATTTATGTTTTTCAGCAACGGACATTGACATTTTGAGATAGTAATAGAAAGTTGTCATGAAAAGTTTTTAAAGATAGATATATTTTTCGAAAAGGGTCGATTTATAGATATAAATGAATCTCTTGTGCAATTCTATGCCTAGACTCGTCATTCCCATTTCCGAAAATCCTTATTGCGTCATTAGTTAATTTTAATCCAATTTGCTAAAAACTAACGGAGTTTCATACAAAACTTACCCCCCCCCCCATTTTACCCCCTTAAAGAGCGATTTGTTTAAAAAAAAAACCTGAATGTTAGCGAGGACTAATAGCTATAAAACAAAATCAATATAACAAGTTTCATCAAAATCCGTCCAGTCGCTTTTGCGTGAAAGGCGGTCAACAAACAGACAGACAGACAATTTTTTTTTTAATCATATTTTTGGCTTCTATTGGTTGTATGAAAATCCCCATATTAGTTTTTCTTTAATGTCTATAATGTACAGACATGAGGTTGTTATAATTTTATTATATGTATATGAATAGATTCTGTTTCGACATGATCATTAGAATTTTGGTAATAAAAGTCACACAGAATTAAGGCAACAAAATGAGTAAATATTCCGGGACGCAGCAGGGTATTATAGTTTGACCATTACCGCTGTACCGCGCCTTAGGAAGGCGCGGGGCGAGACGGGGGAAGCATCGGCCAATGCGATTTGTCTGTTCGCTAGTGTCAAATTCGAATTCAAATTCAAATTCAGATCGAACTGTCTATGTCAGAAACACATGAGATTCATATTCAAAAATGGTTCTTGCGATATCTCGTAATGTTAGAGACATATTGAATAAATTGTTTACGGCATTCAATAAATTCAATTTTTTAGTAAACCAAGTCCTAATTTGAAATAAACTCAGTTAAATCTGACTATATTTCATTCATATTTAATGACATAAGTAAAATACATAATATATAGTTAAACGAAGTGAAATATTATTTATTATTATTATTATTTAATTGATTTCGAATTAAATAATTAAGCTCAGTTAAATAATTTAATATTGTCGTGCTTGTATAACAGTAAACTGATATCGTAAGATCTATCCGACAAAATGAATCTCATGTGAACTCGTGTACTTTTTTTCCCGGCCCCCACCTCACCGCGCATACCTAAGGCGCGGTACAGCTGTTGTGGCCAAACTATAACTTCGCTATCTTTGTACAATGTTCACAACAAATTGTTACAAAGACAACACAGACTGGTCGTCTCTTAATGGTAAATTAAATTTAGTTATCTAAGTATTTGATTCGAATTTGCTCTGTGTTACGACACAAAAGTAATAGAGAAATTTAAAATATAACTAAATATTGTCAAAATACTAGTATGTTTTGTAGATTCAATAGTGAGGTCGCGAACTGACCTACCCCACATCCATGCAGATGACCTTGTCGCCGAGACAATCGATACTCCACCTGCTAGACCGGCTCCCTCTCGCAAATGACAAATACGAGTATAATACGGAAAGTAAATGCCTGTTTTTAATGATATTTATACCAAACTATTCAGGATTTATCATTGCTTCTGTCTCTAAGATATTTATTGTACATTCAAGTTATATTTCATTCATAATTTTCGCAAAAATGTCACCAAGTGTCCAACTTATTCGAAGCAAAACGTTCCATCGACATCGGAATTTAGACCTAAGTCGATTAACTACTGAGTCCAGTTTTCCATGAAGCTTTTCTTTAAGTTATCGCGAATCTATCCGTTTTACGAGCTCTTCTTGCGTTATGGGCTCCTGGTACCGCGTATCGTAATTCGCCTGACGCGGCAACATTTTTGTTGCCCGAACAAAGTTGACACAGCAATAATGTTGCCGTGCGAGAGCTGTATACGGTATATCTATTCCTTTCTTCGAAACAAACTAAATTAACATGATAAATTCATAGGATAATAAATATTTTTGAAATTTCTATTTGTAATTGATTTATTATTAAGTTTAATTAATTGTTCTTGCTTCCTTCGAATAAAAATTACAAATAAAAAGCTATTAGTATTATTGTTATTTGGTGATTTAAATAAAATCAATTGAAAAATTGGTTACCAGGTCTGCGTTACTTGTGCATCCTCACGCTCACGCCCGAGTTCGAGTTTCAGAATTGTTCCAAACTGCGTCTAATACACTGATTACGCTAAACGAATTCGACACAGGGTAAAGTAAAGGAAAAATAAAACGCTTTAAAAATAGCCGCGAAAATTAACCAACCGACCTGAATGACAAACCGATCCCTTATCTTGACGATCACTTAAATATTTCGTCATTATAACGGAATAACGTTGTTATTTTTTACTCTTTCAGGTTTGGAACTCGGTTTTAAAACTTATTTCAATTTGTAAAAAATTTATTATTTTGATCTAGATTACCTACTCACGTTTTTAAACGATCTTATTCACAAAACACTAGATCAACTTAAACGGATAAATTAACACCGCTGCTGCTTCAATCATCAGTCATAGATGTAAGAGGCCACTGATGATGACAAGATCAACTTATTGAAACGTTTACTGGTCTAAGAGGGCACAATTTCACTCAATTTGTTTTTGGAAGTTTTCTATCAAATCATGACGATGAGAATTCATGAATATTTCAAAAACACTGTACATACAGTGTGTAGTTCTTACAAAAAACTGAAAATATGATACTTTTTACGTATTTTTATTCGAAATTTCCACGTTTGCCATGTACTCAAAATAATGTCTCTTCATGTAGCTGCTGCTCCAGTAGTTAGACGCATAAATCGGTAGGCTGCGTATCCATGGAAACGGCATCAATACGCCACACCGACATTAGATGCTTATTGTATTTTTGGTTTGTTAATCGATTATTTCATGAATATGTATCCCACTACAACCACCATTGAACCAATAGCTTTACCATCAACGTTTACTAAATTTATTGTTCTTATAATTTAGAAAAAAACTGTGGTGCATACTTAGCAATGTACCGAATTATTAGCGACATGTTAGAATACCGATTTATTAGAAATGATAAGAAAATTAAATGAATCAAACAAACTTGTTAGATTAAAACTCGTTTAATTATATCACATGCGGAAGAAAAAAAATTTAAAGAGTAAAAAATATTTCAACTTCAGTAGATAAACCCGAAAACTTTCGGTGTTAAAGATTTAAGGACAAGGTTCTTGTAAAGGTATAAATTTTTTTCACCAAAAATTCTTTGTTACCAGGAATTCATAACTCCAGAATGCTATTGCGTTCCTATGGCGGCCGATACATGATGTGTAAGAAAATGAATGAAACCAAATGAATCACCAGGTGTAGTGAGAGAAAAAAGTTGTAAAGCCAAACGTAGTGCTGTCACGTTTTATTTCAGCAGAAATTTATATCACTAGGCTGTTGTTAGACAGAGCTGGATAGTACAGGAGCTCTGAAACGTAAACATACCAACGACTTGTAGCTTAGGCAAGCTGACCGGCGTTATTTCATACGTAAATTACACTGTAAATATAAACAAGCCGCTAGCAAAACTCGCTTATACCAGTAGAATATTATTTTATGTTGTGTGTTTATGTTATAATTTGTAGTTTTTATGTCATTTATCACAAGAATAACCGTCACCGTCGCCCACTTACTGATCCAAACGTTGAGGGGAAGCTTGTGATCGAATAGTTTGCCTACAAAATTGGACCTTAAAGCTAAAGGCTTAGGTTACATGTACTGATACTGGGCTGCAGTTGATTTTGTTTTGAACTTGTTTTCACTTCTGGATCCCTAGTATAATACGCGGAGTTACTCCGAAGTTCGACGCCCCGGCACATGCTGCCAGCTCGCTGCGTAGTCAGAGAGCGTACGTTCTGTATCAAATAAATTCACCTCCACGCGGTACATCTATACTAATATTATAAAGCTGAAGAGTTTGTTTGTTTGTTTGTTTGTTTGAACGCGCTAATCTCAGGAACTACTGGTTCGAATCGAAAAATTCTTTTTGTGTTGAATAGACCATTTATCGACGAAGGCTTTAGGCTATATAATATCACGTTGCAACTATTAACAGCGCCCGCCCTATTTTTATCTATCTAACCATCGCTAGCATAATAGTGCAGAATGCCGGTGGCTACGAACAAATCTTTGCAATTATGATAGCCTGGTGCATGGAACTATTTGTGAAACTACTTTGTCTCTTAATAGAGGAAGCCTGCTTAAACGGCATTTTTTGTTAATTTAACAAATATTCTTTGTGTTTATTCATGTTAGTTAGAGTAACTAAATAGAAAATACTGTAGTATCAAAACAACTTGGTTTCATACGAATAGATTAGGATGTTTTTAGGATCACAATTTTGCAATTCTTTTTAGTGATGTCTGGCAAAGAGAGACTGTTTTATCGGACTATAACCTTCTTCTGAACCTGTCAATACCGTACCGCTTTTTAAACTGCTACGAAACAGCGTAGCATCTACGTAGCTGCTACGAAACGTCGTAGCACCTACGTAGATGAACGTAGAAGATGTAGAACTTAAATACTAGAAATAATAGTATTAGTACAGTCAACTTGGGTATCGAGCACCTACCTACTATCTTCGACTTATTCCTCACAATCCGAGTCGGTTGGACTACATTGACCTCGTGACCTCGTGATCTCCGTGACCTTCACGCCGAAGTCAGCGGGTCTACTCTGCATCATCGACGGCTGGACTACTGCGGACCTGCGAGCGACTACCTACTCAACCGGCTACTGACCCAGGATAGTGTTCTACCAGCGAACTAAAATTCGTTACGCGCTCGATATTTGAACTCACCCCCGGCTCAACCGGCATCTACCTACCTAATAAGTAAATAAAATATAACTAAATTATTTCCTTATTTTATTACTACTACTACCTACTAAACCACTAACGTTACAGACACCTTTGATATGTCTGGGTAACTTTAACACTTTCGTTCTGTCGTGATTTTTGTTGTTTTTACTATGAAAACGATCACAACCACTAATGATAATACGTAAACACTATTATATAGTTCTAAAAACATTATAAACCAAAATAATAAAAATCACGATAAAAAAAAGCGTCAAGCGTCAGACATGTCAAAGTTACCCAAGTTGACTGTAGCAATTTGTAAACTAAATAATCAATTCTAATGCAAAAACTGGAACGCATTTTGATTGACTTTACAAGTTGTTCCTGAAATCACACACACACAACGTCTGTCTATATTTACAAGGGTTACCCACACGTAGGCCAAGTGCTCAAAGCCGACAACGTACAATCGTTCTCTTGCGATTGATGCTACCCTAGTACTCATGCGGATACAAGCTGACTGCGGATCGTTACTGCGGCAAGTTCTGTCGGATCGGTTTGACTTGAATGAGTTACATTCTACTTAATCACGTTAACTTTATATTCGTCGACACTATAGTAAGTTTTTTTTAATGACTTTTTTATTTTATTTACGAAAAAAGTTTCTGGTCAACATCAGTGATTAAAGATTAAAAACGGGACTTGAGGCAGCTGAGGTACTTTATATCAGAAAAAGAAACCCTTTTTTTAAATAAACCTAATTACCTTTTTTCGGTAAATAACACGCGGACTTAGGGCTCAAACACATAAACACGTTACGACGACGCAACGTACAACGATGCGGCGTCGTTTCACGATACGACGTCGCGTCGTGGAAATCTACGTCACGACGTCGTAACGTGTCGATGCACGATACGACGTCGTGACGTTAGAAACTCACGATGTAATTCTGCGCAGTTGTTATTCAAAATTCAAAGATGACGGATGTTATTGAAGTCGATAATTTAATTACCCTAGTCGAGTAGCGTCCCGTACTACCGTCTAGTGCGGTCCATTTTTTGGAACGAACTAAAACACCACCTCACTGTATCGACGGCATCGTGCCGTATATCGTGCGTGGCACATTACGTTACGATGTCGTGTTTTTTTACGATGCTCATCGTAGATTTCCACGACACGACATCGTATCGTGAAACGACGCCGCATCGTTGTACGACACGACGTCGTAACGTGTTTATGTGTGGGAGCCCAAAGTCTCGAAAACAGCTCGTATGTTATAATTTATACAAAAATGAGTTTGAGAAGTTTCTAATAGTTTCGCTGTAGCATGTGGGTGACAGTTTATGACTACTAACAATAGCATACGTAATGTTTTATACTTAAAATAATGTATTACAAAAGCATATTGGAATACTAGCTTTCTGCATTCCTACTTTAGATAAAGTTAAAGTGTAAAAAGTTTCATATTTCTTCGACTGCGCAATTTTTGTAAAAAAGATTTTAAAAAATTTGCGTAGCGTATTAATATATAGATTCATAAAAAAACAACAAAACACCCCTAAATCAAGCAAGAATCGCTAGATTATAATGGTAAGCACACACACACCAGATATCATATATTACTAAAAAGTAAACTTTTTAAATTGAATTATAATTTCTACATAGAACACTGTTCGCATAGTTAAAAAGATTTGAAAGCGCCCTCTCTTTGGTTTAGTTGTAACTGCAGTCGCAACGAGCTTTCGAGGACAGTCTTGGAAGCTTCCGTGAAGGAAGTTCAACCAACATATCATATCAGTTATCTGTGCTGTCTGAAGGTAGCGCTGCACGCACTCTAGTGGTAATAACGAAGGTAATAAGAAAATAGGAAAAAAATTGTGTATGATAATTTGGGTTAAAAAATCTGCTCATAGATGAAAAATTACTAAGGACAAATAAAACTGTCAGGCTGTTAGTATTCAAAGTACTACAATAATATCTTTGGAAAATGCCTTCTATTTCATTTAAAAATCAAATCAAGAAAAAAACAAGATAAAGTGGCAAAAGCCGTCTCAGGGCGGATGATGACGGCCAGTGTAGGTGGGCGTCATATCCATTAGACCACTTGGTTTTGTGAATGTACATTACAAATTTACCTTTGCATTCAAGGTTCACGTAAAAGTAAATCAATAAATATAAAAATACAGTATAAATCGATTTTTTTGTACAATTAATATTTTTCAAAAAAAAATGATAGGAGGCAATTTTATTAAAGAAGAGTCATAGAAACCAAAAATATATTTTCCAACGACTCTGATGTGGATAAAACTGAAGGAAAAATGTGAATGAAGTCTGAATTTTCATTGACTATACAAGTATTAACGAGTTATAAGCTACTTAATTTTGTCATTTACTAAATAATAAATAAAAAAATAACCTTATATCACCATCAAACGATAGAGCCCAAACTCGGTGCGTTTATGTTGTTTAATCACCGAGATGCTGTGGCCAATTTTCAGTTTTATCATTCAAGGTCGAATGGAAAATAAAATTGCTTTAACTTTTTATTAAACATATTTTTCGACCAAATCATTAAAAAAATAAAACAAAGAGATATAATATTGTTTTAATCACAGTTATCGCCAGCAAAACAAATATATCAAAAAGATAGTTTTGAATAAGAAGTTTTATTACAACAACCCTCTCCTCGCGTAGAGCTCTCCCTCGGTTGCCATGGTTACCACGCGCCTATTTTGTACTAGGGTAAAAGGAACGAACAGGAGCTTACAGTTTGAGCTCTGAGGAATTTTGTTGAACTTGTTGCGTTGTGTCCCAGCATTCTATCTCTTTCATATCATAGCATTTATCTCACTTTACTGTTCAGATACGTTTGATTGTAGTTGTGGTAGTATGTTTGTGTGAATATCAAACTGGTACGTTCCAGATATCCTAGTACTCATATTTTCCTAGTAGCTCGTAGAAAAGACAAGTCAGTTAGAAGAGAACTCGTCTAAGAAATAAGCAGTACATCTTGTGTCTACCTTAGTCCTTTTTTAAGCTTCATCTTAGGCATCAAAATTTTACAAGAAGTTAAAAGTTTGTTCCTTAAAAAACCTGACCTGTCATGGCACTGTGACGTTATATGATGTTAGTACTAAAATATTTACGTGTCACCTAGTTTCATTAAATACGATTGTATGATGATCAAACTCAAACGCAAATGACAAGTAAGTTTTCTGTTGGAGCATATTTAAAGAAATATTTATCTAAATGAATGACCGTCTCTTTGTCAATAGACCGCTCATTGCTTAATTAAGCTACCTCCTTTTATTCTTACACTCTTAATTTGTGATTCTTTACATTACTGATAATTAATGCAATCACGTGTAGTTGGGCCCGCGCCGCTGAGGCGTCGAGAAGTATCGATTTTACGTGGAGCACGTATATAACGCCACTGTTATAACAAAATGCGTGCTTTTATAGTATTTCCGTTCCGAATACCATTAAATACTACTAGATATGAATTTGTTCGCATTTTTCAACTCAAGACTTTAGACAAGACAAGATTTTGAGACCAAACACGACTAGTTTCTGTCAACGTTGGGTTAGATGACATATTTCTTTTATACGAGGGTATTTAAATACAAATCATAAAAAAGTTTATTTGTGAAATATTACCGTAAAAAAATACTTCTAATGTGAAAAACTACAAATCAAGAGTTAACTCTGAATTAAGGATAATTAAACAATTTGCGGTCATTAAAATATAAGTGCTTTTCATGTAGTTTTGTGACTGAACTGTTTAACAAAGTTACGTTCACTCAATTATCATGAACATGTACGTACGCCATTTATAGTGACTATTTTTTGGTAAATGATTAAGTTTAATCATACTTGTACAGCAAAAAATAAAAACTTATTTAACATTGAGACAAACTTGACATGTTTGGTATCAAAAGAAAAGTCTTGATCAAAAATAATCAAATAAAACTATGTTATCATGTTACAATAACAAAGAGTATCAACGGTTAGTAAGAATAGGAAAGGATATACTTTAATGAGAATCAAAATGTAGCCCTGCCCTGCGCCGCCGAGCCATCGGGTGATATTGATTTTTCGTGGAGCTTTGATAACACTTCTTGTACGCTGCGGTTAAAACTAAATGCGTGCATCTAGATGGTTGTCATAAGGAATATCCACTAGTTATGAATATTTTCGGATAGTTCAAAACAAGACCTTCATTTTGACACCAAACGCGACCATTTTCTCTGAATGTTGAGTAGTTTGTAATGTATTTCTTTCATACGTACATAATTATTACCAAGTATTTAAGTATGTATAATAATATTAGCGTGTAAAATAAATACCTTTAATCTAAGAAAACCATTAATTACGGGGCTTATATTGAATTTAGGTTTTTTTTTTAAATAACTTTGTTCTTATAAATGAAATACAAACTAGTTCAACGTCAAGATGAACTACAACATGTTTGGTATCAAAATGAAGGTCTTAATCTGAAGCAGTCAATTATAACTTTGTTCTCTGGTTACAATAACAAAGAGAATCAGCGGTTAGTAAGAATAGGCGAAGATTAAATTATATGAGAGTCACTTGTAGTCCACCTCGCTCCGCCAAGCCGTTATATCGATTTTACACGGAGCTTGGATTACGCTTCATGTACGCTACCGATGGAGTTTAGCGTGCATTAAGTATGATTGCATAAAAAATATCCATTAGATATAAATATTTTCGAATAGTTCAAATCGAGACCTTCATTTTGACACCAAACACGGCCATTTTCTCTGAATGTTGAGTTGTTTATTTGTATTTCTTTATACGCACATATACAAAGTATTTATATGATTAGATTAAACGTGAAAAAGGCGTCGCTGCAGTGCGCACATACGAAGGGTTTTGGACCTAAATCTCTCGCGGGTGAAGGCGGGTGTCAAATATTATCTATTATACCATTCGGTCTTGTGAATATCACAAATTTATCATTGCTTTCAAATGTACATAAAATTAAATGCTATTTCCGTTGACCTCTGCTTTTCGAAGAACCCACGTAAAGCTGCGGGCGAGGCAGCTCTACATTCCTTGCGAGTGTCCAAAGCCAGAAACATTTTTATTTACGCAAAGAAAAACAAGTCGAGTAATGTTGTAAAACAAAACGTACTGCAATAAAAAGTTTTCTGTTTCTGACACCGTTATTCTACGCGAGCGAAGCGGAGAGAAAAAACTGGTATATAAATTTTCCCCTAACATTGACCTAGAAAGTTACGGTCATTCACCTGTATTGATCGTTTGCGTCGTCAATGTCAGGGTTATACAATAGAATGGGGTGCAAAGTAGGGTTGGGGTAGTCGTTGCTACGCAAAAACATGTTTCATTTAAATCTGTTTCAACCTTATGATACAGTTATTAAACCTTAATATTGAGTAGGAAATAATATAAGCTCAATGGTAATATCGACGGGCTGTAATAATAAATAGCTAAAGCGAATTTCTTCAGTTCTTCGTCATATTTTGTTGTGACATATTTAACCCGTAACGCCATTTACACGATGAATATGATGATTATTTGTAGAAAATTGATATAAATTCGAGTAGTTAATTCATGGTATATATTTTCTTATGCGTCCACAATTCTAAAATTTGGCTTCCAGCCTTTATAACTGTCTCGTAGTATAAGAGCACTGCTATCCAAAATTAGGGTATTTTGCAGCAGTGCTCTTATATTACTTACATCTTCGTCAGCTATTATAAATGATAACCTCTTCATGTTACTGTTGCTCTAGTACCTTAACGCAATTGGTTAGCCGCGTATCCGCGGATCATCCGCATATCCACAAGCATAAATTCGCCATGTCGCGCATTAAATAAACGTGGGTACAATAAGAGCTTTTTTATACTTTGTTTAGTTAATAAACTATTAAATTAATAATAATTCTCAAAATGGTGTTGAGACATATATAATAATATAGTAAACAATCACGTACAAGTGATTTTCAAGCATTTTCACCTTAGTTCATAATTTGACTACCTATCTTCATAATATCATAAATTTTAATATAGACATTCATAGTGACAAATTAGTGTCATTTATTAGTTGGTGATTTGTCAGTTGGCTATTAAGTCAACTTACAAATCACCCGCGAAAAAAGAAAATTAAACTAATAAAACAGTTGTCAAAAAATAAGCCTCCGATTAGTTTAAGATCAAATGTAACTTGTAGATTTTTAATGGGTTTTGTTTTATTTAATTTGTTAAGAAAGGCATAAAAATTTACTCCATTCTACTCAAAATAACTCATTGATACCAGGAACGCAGAAACTCTGGTATACTATGTATTACGTTGTGAAAACAACCGATGTAGGGGGTGCAGCGCGAAATCCCTAATAAAAAACTAAACAAAAAGTATTCAAGGGGTGCGACTGTAAAGTTGAATAGCCAAACGTATAACTGACACGTTCAGCTTTATCAAGAATGCATATAACTGGGCTAAAGTCAGACAGGGATGGCTAGAACGACATTACTGCTTTATAAATTCTTTCTAGGGGAGACTGGCCATACCTCCTCTACTAACCGGCAGTGTTTGTAACTCCTTTGCACTTCTGGCTCCCTAGTATTTGAAGTCAAATTTTGGCCAGGAGCCCCCCGACACAAGTTGCTCTGCGTAGATCTCACGGGTTTTGTAAAAGCAAAATCTATTTTAATAGAATTATTGACGCTTTATTAACATAAAATGTTATAGACATAAATAAAGTTTTGTTTATGTATGGTTATTGAAGTAATAATAATTAACGCGCGCTTGACTTGGGGAGTAATCAGGTTTTGGTGAATACGTCGATACGAATGCTTTACGAAAAGTGTGAGATTGGGTCAGAAGATCTGAAGATACTAATCTAAGTTAGTAAGCATAGAAAGAGAGAGAATTACGTTTCTATTAATTAGTATAGCAGTAAGACAACTCAATGTTACATGGAAATAGCAAGAGGAACGAGTAGCTAAATAAATGTCTTTAGTTATACTAATAAAAAGTAACGACGCTTTTTCTGAAGATTTAATAAATAATATGGTATTTGTGTAATAAAATACATAATAATAATTATGTACGATATGGAATTGTTTGGTTGTAGACAGAAACTTAATTATCAAGGTTACAATGTACTTACAAACTGTTATATTTCTTTTCAGAGTTAATTTATTTCAAACTTTCTAGATTATTTTAATTCGAGATTTACTACGACATAGTTTGTAGCATTTTGCCCAAAATTGTTGGAGTTGCATATTGACGCTAACATAGATACCAGACAAGACGAATTAAACGAGCTTAATTTGATAGGATTGCATCGTTTCAATACGAAATACCTAAAGCCACCTTCCAGCTCCGTCGTCAGATTAGTTCTATGTAAATAGTATTGGATTGTAGTCCGATTTATACATGCAACGCAAAAGCTCAACTTAATCGAAAACTTGGAAGTGGACAAACATGTTGTTGTGTTGTGTCATGTTAACAAAACCTAAACAAGGCACCATATCCGAATATGTTTATTTCTGTGACATATAAATTCCAAAAACCTTACATGATGCAACGTATTCTTTCTACATAAATTACGATAGGCTGGTCGTAGCTTCATTATGAACGTTTGCGGCGTCATCAAATAATCTATGAAAGAAACGGCTCTTTGCCAACAACGCCGCGCCGTTGCCCAGACGAATCAACGGCACGTGAACTCGTGACGTGGCCGTGGCTGGCGAGAAGGCTGACTAGGAGCCTATAACCCCGAAGAGTTTACCATTCAGCAACGGGTACTCGAATGGGGTGTGGGGTAGATCGTTACGTCACAAACTGTCTGTGAGAGTGTGATACGTCACAGACGACTATATGTGTATGACACTCACACAAACACAGTAGTGTGTGACATAGCGAACCCGACGTACAGGAAATTCTGAAACGATTCACTAAAAAAATGATTCATTATTACTTTTTTAAGTCAGTTTTATGTTTATTCATATTACCTAATACACATTAAGACTGAATTTGAATCATTGTCTCCACTTAACCATTACTAACTAAACTGGCAAGCTAAATGAAACCGTTTAATAATTTAAAAAACGCTTAAGTTCAAGTTTACATTCATTTCAAGACTGATCTGGCAATTTTCGGTGCTCCTAAAGCGTGATTTAGACGATACAATTTTCTTGTACGTTCAAGTGCAATTATTGAATGTCATAAATGACGTGCGATAATTGCCCTTCAATAATTGTACGCAACTGTTTACACGAGGATACAAGTAAAAAAATTGAACGCAATTATTGAATGCAAGTCTTGACAAGAAATAGTTGCAAATGTCTTTTGTTTAGACCTATACAACAATGTTTAGGAGATTATTGCTTTCAAGTTTTGACTTGTCTAAACAGAGAGTTGTATGTGCTTGTACCATTCATTGGCGGGGTTCTTCAAGTATTGCATGTATTTGCGTTGTCAAATTTTTATTCAAGTGTTGGAAGGTTTTGTAAAGAGTCTGTTTAATAAAAAACTGTTGTGACCATAAACAAACAGTGTCAACCTCGTTTGAGAGACACCATAAATGAAATGAAATGAAGAAAAAACTAACATTATTATTGAATGCAAGAATTGCTTTAGAAATTTTTGTATGTGCTGTTTACACTAAGAAAATTTTGGCAAGCAATACTTGCGCAAAAGATCAAAATGTTACGTACTGTTTAGACCATGCAAGTAATTTATTGCTTCAATTTTATTGTATGCAACAGGCAAGAAACTTGCATCATGTAAATGGCGCTTAACTCTTTTGCGTTTATACACAAATTAAATACTCTGTTGCTTCATGTTTCCCTAGTATTTAAAAGACTTGGAGCTCGATTAACTCCTGGACTAGTTGACAGATAAGTTTGTCGATAAGTTTACCAACTAATCTAGCAGGTCTTAATGCTCCAAAAGTATTTTGCCTTTTCATAATGTGAGTACTCCTTGCTTCCTGTTTCCGTAGTATTTTAATACGAGGGACTCGATAAACTGCCGGATTAGACGTGTGCCGCAAGATAAATTTACCGATAATACCGGTTTTTTACCAACTGATCTAGCAATTCTTGATGCTCTAAAGCTCCTTTAAAAGACACCCTATAGTAATACATAATTTTATTATAATTAAATGTGGGCAGTGAAATAATGTCAAATTATCAAAAAGTATAATTATAATGCATCCAGTTTTCTTTGTAAAAGAAACAGACAAGCACAGACACGTATAAAGACCTAAAAGGTTTTTTTTGTACTTCATATTCATTTCAAGCCCCTTTACGCATTACAACGGCGGCATGAATTATGAAAACTCAGCCATAAAAATATTTGTGCGTAGAAAAAAGTACTTAAAAAGTCCTCATAATTACTGGACCTCGGTATTAAAACAAAATATTTAAAAAAAGTTTTCCACCATTGACAGAGATGACGACATATTTTTTAAAAGGTTTATAAATAAATAAATATAAATGTATTTTATTAGTTTTATTTTACAATTAATTGTATTGTTTCTATCATACATTGTTATAATTTATTAAAAAATATATATTTTTCAGATTTTTTTTATTTTATTTTATTTTTTTTATATAAACGAAAATTATAAAATCCTACACAAAAAATACATCGATACCAGGAATACAGAAACTACTGAATCCTATCAGTTGCGTTACTATGGCAACCGGTTTAAGCGTGTAGAGCAAATTTACATTAAAAATACCAACATGTGAAAGACCGCCTGTGGAGTACAAAAAGTGAATAGCTGAACGTATCATTGTCACGTTTTATTTCCGTAGAAATGCATATACACAGCCTATAGTCAGACAGGGATAGTAATATGAGATCGCTATATTAATAATTTCCTTCTACTACCGCACCTTCCCCGTGGCATCCATTGTTAAAATTCTTCATAAAAGTTTGTGATGTATACGAATATATAATTTTGCATTTTGATACGTTAATTTTTACTTTACTTCTGTATTTTTAGTTATTACACAAATAGGTGTATAACTAAAGAATTTCTTGTATTATTATAAAAATGTTTTAAATTAAAATATACATATTTGCGACATTTTGTGCTGACGATGTCGCGGGGAACAGATAGTTTATAATATAACAATCGCGAAAACATCTTATCTTTTCTATTGTACCTAGTTGTTTGGAACTAAAATATTTTTTTATTAAACAATGTAAATAATTGTTTGCACACAATATTAAACGAACGGAAAGGTAGCGTTTTTAGTGGGACTCTCTAAAAGGTGGCAAAGTAGTTCCAGAAATAGTTTCATGCACCAGGCTGCCATAATTACAAGGATTCATGTTCGCAGCTACCGCCATTCTGTACTGTTATACTAGCGATAGTTAGATAGGTAAAAACTCGCGCCATGTTTGGATCCAGTGATGCTGTGTTTTTCTCCCTCTCTCTCTCTTTCATCATAGGACATGGCCGGAAATTGTATGAACCCGTGCCCCAGCGTGTACACGAATAAAATCTACGTCAATTAATAGTAAACATCGTCAGCAACAAGAATAAAAAAGATTCATATTGCTCAGCAGTCACTGACAAGAGTTATGAAGGTTGAAAGTTAGGTAAGGTTAGGTTAAAAGTTTAACTATGGTTAAAACACTTTTGTGTTCTTGGTATATAAATATATTATCTAGACATTTAATATTTATAGTATAATGATTTATACACGGGGAGAGCATTATTTTTCAATTTGAGAAAATCTAATTGATTGGAAGTTGGAACTATATTGTACTTATAACATTTTTGATTAGACAGTAAATAAAACAAAGTAAATTGTTTGTTTATTTATTTATTAATCAGTTAACGATGATAATATATTATATACTAGCTGCGCCCCGCGGTTTCACCCGCGGAAATCCTGATATTTTAGTATAAAAATCTATCTCTCCAATGAATGAAAGAAATAGGTACTACCTTAATTTTTTTTGTTTGTTTGTTTGTTTACGAATTGATTTGAGAATTTGATTTGAGTTGATTGCGGGGAACTGCTAGTTACACATATATATTTCCGAACTATTTATTAGTACTTACCTTCAGTTATAGTAAGTACATTAACGTACCTACTCATTTATTGGCGAATAGAATAGTAATGTACATATTGGTTACTAAAAAATATTTTATTAATTATGAAAAACAGATACAGTGAAAAATTCGTTACACATCACTTTAAAACTTCACTATATACTACGTTAGCAGTGCAATTGGTTTGTGGCAGTAATATGTACAGGTTTTCGGGAGATCCTACTCGAGAAAGGCCTACGTACAACTGGCCATGGGAAAAACACTCTTTTCTTAAGTCGATGCCTATTGTCGAAAACGTTTGCCCCTGTGACTTATTTATTGTAAGGGCGAATGATATTTTTACGGGGAACTGTAACCTTTTAAAAGATATTGGTAAATCTGTTGGTATCATAGGTATTCGTGGTATGTGAGCAATTTTTCCGGATGCAGGGCCAGTGATGATTGTTGCCACTATTAAATGTTGCTATAGTTCTTTAACCAGGAGTCTAGTACCATTGCACATATTGGGTGGGCTCTTATTTCTTATAATTGTAAAACATGTGTTGGCAAGCCAGCAGGATTTAGAGAGTTTAAAAACTCTTGCGGATAATTTACTGTATCTGTCCTCGCCCGAGACGTATGTTTTGAAAGTTGTGATCTTCCTCTTTTAGGCATACTTACAGAATAAATTTAATATGTTGTTGTAATACTAAGTCATGAAATCAATGCAGATGTAGTTCAGAGATACCTAAACTGTTCATAGAAACCTAAATTCAATGAGTTCAATGAAGTTAATTCAATTTAAAAAAATATAGGTTAGTAAGTAGGTACTGTGAAAATAGGAGCCTTAAATATCTTATGATGTTGTGTAATATGAAAAAAACAACCGGCTATTACTGGAAAAAATAAATTTATGACTAAACCAAAGCAGATGTAGTTCTGAGAAGAACTATTGTAGGTATAATTAAATTGGATGAATTTCACAAAATAAAACTATTAATTAAGTGTAGTTCTAAAAAGAACTGTTTTAATTAGGTATAGTCCTCAAAAGAGCTTTTTGAGAAATCTTAACAAATATTATGCTAAAATTCGCCGCGCGCCGCGCGACTGAGCCGCGCGGCTACCTTGCTCATAGACATTGCACGCACATGCGCAGTTCAGCTACGCACAATCAACATCGCAACGCAATGCAGCGAAACGTTTAGTAAATTTTTAAGTTACCCAAATTTTTAAACTCGCTATATCTTTTGAATGGAGTATGCGATTAAAATAATTTAAACAGCAATATAAAGGTATTGAACTATTGTTAAATAAAAAGTAAGTTATTTAGATAAGTATAAATACCATCGTTATGAATATCGACATCTTATTTTCGTTGCCGATTTAAATAGTTTGTTAAACTATAAAAGTTTTTATATTGGCGTAACTATAATACTTAGATATACACTACCGCGGACTTTTCTGTAGATAATAATGCGGTCAACAAAATCGTAGTACATTATTTTGCTCCATCATCAATAGTTATTGCAGCGCACGCGATTTAAGGTATTTCAATAGTGATTTTTATCGACCGTGATTTATGTTATCGAAGTTTTCGCAAGGATCCCTATTTTTTTTCAAAATAAAATATAGCCTATGTTACTTTGGAAAGATGTACAATCATAATGGTGAAAGAATTTTTAAAATCGGTCCAGTAGTTTTTGAGCCTATTCGTAACAAACAAACAAAAAAATATTACCTCTTATAATATTAGTTTAGAAAAACACGACTGGTGAAACAATATCTTCTTGGTATCTCGCCCATCCCAAGTACCAAAGAATTGTCATTATGTGAGCACAACACCCAACAGTCCAGTTTCCAGATACACAATTACACCAATAACCTAAGATCAATCCATTTTCCTTAAGTAGTCACTGTACAACTAGCTAGTGGAGCACTCGCGTGGGACTTCGACACCATAAAATATAAAATATTATTATAAACACAAAAACAAAACGGCGCAATGTCAGTACGTGAATGTGAGAATGATCTGACATTCGACGTTCGATATTCATCACTTCAGTGTTGTCAGCTCAAAAGTGACAATCTTACATTTGCGAACTTAGTTTTATTTATTTAATAATATTAATGGTCTGATTTATATAAATAAATCGATGAGCATAAAATAACTAATGTGTTTTAGTGACGGACTTACCTACTGAGTTCTTTGTGAACATTATATGGCAACATTAAAGGTTGACTGAAATTAATCAAACGAAAAAAATCTTTTTATTTTATGTTTTTTCTAAATGCTGCTACATTGAGTTATTTCCAAAACTCTTTATTCGTTTTTTATAATTATTGCTTTTACTTTGGTTTTTGTACACTCTGGGGCAGATTCCGCCCAAATCCTTTGTATTATCACATACACCAAGCACTGAGCCCTTTCCAGGACTCAGAGATTTCTGTTTAACTGCATTAACAATAATAGCAAATTTCGTAATGCTATTTTTCTTCTTCTACAATTTTAACACACGTTGTATATATTATGATGAAGGTTAATCTATGACAAATTAATTTTACGCCAAGGGTTCATCATTATGGTCCAATTGATATATTAAATTAAACTACTTTTTATAGAGCAACACAAACTACTTTGTACAAAATAGTTTAAAAACTAAATAATCCGACTGCGTTTCTTTGTAATAAGGAAATGAAAAAGCCCTAAAATAGGAAAGTTACCGATTGCAAAAATTTAAGCCGTTGGGACCCAATCCAGAAAGCCCAATAAAGAGACCAATTCACGCCCTAAGTCTTCATATTTTATCTTCATTTTGACACAGAACACGAAAAACCGCATTCTCTGAATTAGATACTGTGTGACTAGAACGGCCAAGTGTCTGCCATTAGCTGATCTTGGTCCAACTACTAAGGTTGGTACATGAAATTTTGGGGATATTTAACGATGTCCTTTATTTTCTAATTGCTAGCTATATCCGTACGCAACAAAATTCACGCGGCAGAGCGTCGGGACGCGCGGCGCGAATATCGATCTACCCCACTGGCGCCACCCGCGATGACATGAAGTCTATTTTTTGATAATATCATTAATATCAACGAATTACCCGTTAGCGTAGACATCACATAAATTTAATTGACCCATTCTTTTGAATTTCAAAAATATTAAAGTTTATGTCAATTTAAAGCTCAATTCTCTTTAACTTAACAATTACTGCACGTGAATATGTAATTAAAGCAAGAACCACCGTTATTTTATGTAACCACGAGATACTATTTATAACTCAGTTTCTAGCAGGTGACTGCTGCTTACTCTACTAGTTCAATAGCGTAAGTTTAGTTCCATTCATAGTATTGCTGCTTTTTACGTTTATGCTAGCCTGGTGGCACAGGCATCCGGCACATTCCACTGGCTTCTAACAGAAAAAAAAGAATGATCCAACTATTTTGACGTCTCAATTTCTATTATACCTATGAAACGAAAATCGTTTTTTCATTATAATCTGTACAAATATTTTCATTAAAAAAGTATTATTATTTTGATTTTACTGATTCATTTCTTTAATGGTTCAAATAAAAGAAAAGAAGTAAGGTACTCAGAAATAATTTTTGAAGGTGGCTGCATATTATTCATACCTTTATGAATCATTTTGGTACAACGATCTGGTGCTCGTTGCTCTTATTCTGTTTTCTTTTTCAACCATAAACTTTACCTGTAATTGAACTAAGTAGCCTTAATGACGCCCTAGTACCACTTAGCGATACATTGTCAGACAGGATTTTTCGGTGAAATTTCCCCAGATTTTGCAAATCCTCTTCCCTGTTTTTCTTAGTGAGTAATAGGTAGTTTTTATCCTGTTTTGTATTTTTCAGATACTTTAAATATTGCGAGCTTTTCGGTGCATTTTTTTTTCTAATAACAATCAGGATGACCCTTATAATACAAATAATCGTAATGAAAGCGATACCCAACAGCATTATTTTTTGTTTTTTTCTAGCCATAAGTTACATTATGTTATTTACTTATAAGTACTTATATACTAAGATACGTAAAAAGTTTAATAAAACTTAGGAAACATTTCCATAATAATAAGGAGTGGAGCGCGAAAAATGCAACAGAGAACCACGTTCTCCCGGCCTTACGCAGATGAGGAGCTCTGGTAGTTTTTTAGGCGGTAAGAATCAAGCACGCTCCTATCGACCCCGACGAAAGATGTTCAATAAGGATTTCTACAATGATTACAAAAAAAGGATTAAAGGTTAGGGACGTATCATCAGCATCTCGCTACCTCTTCACTTTTATGCCCCCTTAGTGGTAGATAGTACGTTTATCGATTGGAGCCGAATGCCGTAGCAGAAAGTGAAAGGATTTCAATGTTTGTAACCTCTTCGTACTCTTTAATGTCCTGGCACATGATTATCTGTTACGCACGTTCAGTGAATGCACGTGTTTTATTGTTTTCAGTCTTAATACATGACGGTAACGTGTTTTCAGGTAATCTGTCCAGTCTCAAATATTTATTTCTTGGTAAAACCCATTAATGAACATTGTTTGAATATTTTATTTTAGGGTCTAGACTTATAATTCGTTCACTAAAAAAGTGCGCGGCAGGGTCTTGTGTTCGCTGGGAAGCAAGAACCGAATATCGATCAACCCCACCGCCGCCCACCCACTATAAAATAAGTTTTTTTTTTAATATACGATATTTAAATAAAGAATTAAGGTTGTAATTTCAAATTAACATATTAAGAAGCACGCATTTTCAGAAATACAAAAAAAAATAATCTAGTAACTTACAACAACTTGTCCGTGTGGTGTCCGGATATAAAGAATAGCACCACCCCATATCCTCCACTGGGTGTCGTCGTAAAAGGCGACTAATGGACCTAAAGACCCAGTGCACTGTACCAAGCACCTTGGGTCACCCGAATGGTGGCGGGTAAACAACCAACAATCGCATTCCCAAAGAGGGTTAGTGTCAGGCAGGGGCGCCGACTATAAAACCATAGCCAAAACTTTAAGCAACATGTCTAAAAGACGTTGTTGCGGCCGACCCCAAATAATAATAATTGGGATAAGGGCAGGGGAATGATGAACTTACAACAACTTCTGCTGTGAAAAAACAATGTAATGAAAATTTTATTGCTAAATATTTTACTGGCTGTGTTTGATTTGAGAGTATACCTCTGCATTTTAAGTTCAAAGCAGTTGATTTACGAGTTAATGAGAGAGAGTGAGAAAGAAGAGAAAATGCTTCGACAAGCCAACCGTGTAAATTTAAATAAATCAGGAACGATTATTGTTTCTAAAGCGACAATTCTGTTGGAAAAGTTCGCTTCGTTTTTTAACCTGTGAAGATAAGACACGGCGCGCTCTCGGACTACGCAGCGAGCTAGTGGCGAGGGACTCCTGGCGAAACTACGATTTTCAAATACTAGGGACACAGAAGTGCTAGAGACTTCTAAGCTAACGAAATGAGACAGAACTACCACTACATGTAGTAACCTACAGTGAACCCTAAGCTTGAAGTTTTAAAGTTTACTTTTGAACATGAACTGTTAACACTTTAACTAACAGAGCAAAGGCTTCATTCATCGTTTGGTTCAATAAACGGTCGTCTATGAAGGGTTTTCATTAGATTCTTGTAACAAATAACATAAAAGTTACAAATTATAACATAAATACGCAGCATTATAATATTATCTACGGGTATGTATGAGTTTTTATGTCAGTACGGTTGTATTTATAGGGTTATTTTAGAATCAAATAACGCAGGCTAGTACAAGTAGTAATGATCGGCAATTGCCTAGAAAGTCGTAGATATATTTATGTTTCAGTGCTTTCGTACTACCCATCCCTGTCTGACGCCCAGCCTAGTTGAATATACATTGCTGTTAAAACAAACGAGATAGTTGTACGTTTGGCTAGTCAACTTTTTTCTCGCACTTCAACAGGGCTGTTTCACGTGATTTTTCGTTACTGACTACACCCCAAATCTAAATAATATAAATCGGTTGCCTTAACAACGCAACAACGTGTATCCTGGATTTCATGTTTTCCTAGTATAAATGTTCGTGAGTAAATTTTTTTAACGGTTGCTAACAGCCTTGTCCGAAATAAAAACAGCTCTCGGAATTGTGGTTATTTCAAACTCTCTCGACTCAAACCTACGAATCCTTGAGGATTAGAATTTTATTTCATCGTATTACATACATACATACATAAACGTCACGCCTCTTTCCCTTGGGGGTAGGCAGAGATCACATCTTTCCATTTTGCTACGATCCTGGCATACCACTTTAGCTTCATCCACACTCATCAATCGCTTCATACACGCCCGTCGGTTTAGGGGCGGTCTGTTCATCGTATTATTTGTATAAAATTTACTTGCAAAAAAATAAGATTTTAAATTAAACCAAGGAATTTGCGAGCACAAGCTAAACATATCATATATAAAGGTTTGTTATACGATAATCGCGATTTATAGACCTCGGGTCGGAAAAGGGGATTTTTTTTTAATTAAGCTCATAATTTTTTTTGTTGATAATATCCAGACTGAATTTTATCATACCAATATGAATTTTATCCAGAAAGCAATAGTAATACTCGTAACATTCCCTAACCGCATCGATCCCTAATTGTTGACCCAAAATTACAAAAAAGCACAAAGCTAGTGTCCAATTCGATAAGAGATGGCGTTACTGTCGCTCAAAACTTAAACCATTCTTGTCATTCCTGTATGAATTATGTATTTGTTACATACTACTTCTAAAAAAAATATTCATAATTTAAAAAGATTTGAGGCTTTTGATTGTAGGCGTATACTGTGGAAATTAGGCCATAATTTTAGCTTGCGCTAACATAACTCCTTTTTTAAATTTTATTTTTTAATTTTTTCCCTCGACTTAAGCCGCGTGGAATTCAAGGAAAAACTTACGAGTTTATTTTCTGAAAAGAAACATTTTTAATAGAAGTAGCTAAAGATAATCTTTAGAACAAGCAGAAAATAAATTGCTACGTTTTCCATACCTACTGAAGCAAAATTAGCTTCAATCCTATTTACTTCTACTAAATAGCGTGAAATGTTAGGCGTGTTTTAAAGTATTTTGTTGACTGTGTCATGCTGATTCTTTGTGTAGTCCAAACAATTGAACTTTCAAATTGTTGCTACTTTCTTTGCTGCCTCAAATGTTTAAAACATCCTCCAACTCTGAAGTTGCAAAGTATATTTTTTTATAATGTAAGCATTACCTTATTCAGAATCAGATTTTTTCAACAAATGCATCGAAGAATCAATTTTTCCTGATCAGTTGAAGTTGGCCAAGGTGATTCCGATACACAAAAAGGGCTCGAAGACCGATCCGAAAAATTACCGCCCCATATCATTATTACCCACATTATCTAAGCTATTTGAAAAAAATATTAAAACTAGACTTATGGTACATTTAGGTGTTAACAAAATTATCAATTTGAGACAATTTGGATATCAGAGAGGCGTTGGTACCTTGGATGCTATGATCACCTTAATAAATGATATAGTTAGCAAATTAAATGAAATAATGAAAGTAGCTGGACTATTCGTTGACCTCAGTTCCGCTTTTGACACCATAGATTATGAACTGCTACTTACTAAGCTCGAACATTATGGTATAAGAGGCAAGACTTTAAAACTTATTAAATCGTACTTACAAAATAGACGAATGTATGTAGAAATTAAAGGTAAAGACGAAGATAATAAAGAAGTCATATCCAAGTCAAAAATGACACACGTAAAACGTGGTGTGCCGCAAGGGTCAATTTTAGGACCTATACTATATATAATTTTTACAAATGACTTACTCAACTACATGAATAAAACTAGGCCGAACGAGAAACTTGTAGTTTTCGCTGACGATACAAACATAATAATAGGATATATATAACATGCAAAAGACATTGAAGAATTGACACTGACTACAAATATAATTAAAGAAAAAATTTACGAATGGTTTACAGCCAATAACCTATTACTAAATACAAGTAAAACCAACCTCATATTATTTAAGACTACGACTCGTAATAATGACAACTTAGATATACAAGTAAATGAAGACAAAATCGCATCAGTAGACAAGATTAAATTCCTAGGTATTAACATAGATTCGAACTTGAATTGGAAACCGGAGCTTGCAGGTATTGATTCATCCATATCGTCAGCATGTTATGCACTTAGGAGCCTTAGGGATGAATTAAATATAGAACAGTTGAAGGCTGTATATTATGCCCTGGTTGAGTCCAGGATAAGGTATAGCATTGTGCTCTGGGGAAATAGTTATAATTATAATTGGCAGAGAGCGTTCATTTTACAGAAACGAGCTATAAGAACAATTGTTAGAATTTCACAACGGGTCTCATGTAGGGATTACTTTAAAAAAATGGGAATTTTAACTATACCTAGTCTATACATATTGGTCCTCTTAAGTCATTTTGCGAAGTATGTACATGAGTTTGAAACACAAGAGGAACGTGAGATTAGAGAGAGCACGCGGAGAAAAACCTTTAAACAACATATTGCTCCTAAATTTAAAGTAGTAGAACATTGCTCGAAGTACCAAGCTGTAGAAATATTTAATAAGTTGCCTTCTGAACTGAAAACACTAATTTATAACACCCACTTGTTCAAAGCAAAGTTAAAAGACTTTTTATTAGAAAAATGTTTGTATCATATATCTGCACTAAGTAATGTTACACAATCATAAATGAATTTTCTTCTGTTTTATATTTTTTTTGTATCATTTGACATTCTATTTATAACTATTTGACATTATATTTGAAATAATTGATTTTTCATTAAAATTATTGTCATATTTATTTGATATCGATTTGAGACATATTTGACACTATTTGTTTTGCCATTAAATTCATAGTTAATTTAAATTTATTGTAATCTTTATGTGTTTATTATGTAATTCGACACAATAAAAATTGTTAAGGAATGAATAAATGAAATGAAATGGAAGTGAACGTAAAGACGAAAAGGAAAAAAAAACACATTTACCAAATAATATTTTATTAATTCCACAAGTTGTTCCTGACATCTAACTTCCACCGTATATGCTGGTGCATGCGATTTATGACGTATGTCGGTGACACATAAATTAAATCTGTATTAGTATATGAATTTGCTTTATAAGGGTTACTCACACACATAAACTCCTTGCTTAAAGGTGATCTAGAGGACAACGAACAATCGTTCTCTTGCAAGTTATGCTACCCTAGTACTCATACGGGTACTAGCCGACTGCGGATCTTTACCGTGGTAAGTTAACCTCTGCTACTAAGTTAACCATCGTAAATTAAGTATCCCTAGTTTAAGTATTATTAAAATAAAATTATGGCCAGTTAGTATTTATTTTCCGATTCAATATCACACCGTCACAAGTATTAAATGTGCATTATCCAAACATCATGCAACCTATAAACTATGACAAAGAATGTCATAGTTATTGAAATAATAAAATATTTTTCGTACGTAGTTTTCATTATTATTTAATTTTGATATCTTCTTTTTGCCACCGGACAACCTGTATAACTTGCGTAAATTTATTGTCCCTGAAGTGTCAATAATTAATCGTCGCAAAAACTCGGCACCACGCTTTTGGACTACACAGCGAGCTGGCAGCATGTCATTGTGGCGCGGATCTCGACCAAACTATGATTTCAGTACTAGGGACACAGACTAGCAAGCGAGTTGGTTTATTTGTTTCAGGACACTCGTACTAGCCATCCCTGTCTGACGTTAGCCGTGTTATATGCATTTCTCCTTAAATTAAACAGGATAGTTATACGTTAGGTTATTCATCTTTCTTCTCTCACCCCGCCGGGGATGTTTTATTTGTTTTTTTTTTTTTATTACTGACTTCGTGAACTGGATATTACCCCACTGTTTCTGCATTCCTGGTTCCAACGATATTTTATTAAAATGTTTAAACATTTAAAACATGTGATTAATTAAATTAAATAAACTCTATTAACGATTTCTATGACTCTATTTTATAAGCTTTTATAAAATAGAGTTATAAAATCTGTTCTGATCGGACAACAATCATTTTATATTTATAAATATATTATATAGGCTTTTCTTGACATACAGTCGACTTTTTGAAATGATTACTCACCGGCCCTTTAGCTCAGTTGGTCAGAGCGTCGTGCTAACAACACGAAGGTCGTGGGTTCGAATCCTACTGGGGCCACCGCTCTGTGTTATAGGCAAACTTTTTGTATTAATGTATTATATTTCAAACCGCCGCTTTTCATTCCAACCCGTCTCACTAATTTTGTTCTTTAACTCAATTAAAATAAATAATGTCTCAAAATTAACTAAAGTTTGTTAAATTTGTCATAAAAGTTTAATAATGTATGTCTGGGTAGGACTGCGATGCCATTGTGTGAAATAAATATCGCGATATGAAAACAATGATCTTGATTTGCATTAGTCAAATAAAAATAAGTTCTACTATAATTATAAAGGCAACAAGTGTCAGTGGTTAGCAAAAATACAACTAACTCCTAAAAAACTGTCCGTATCTCGCATACTTTTACAATGCTCGCTAACAGCTGGTTGGTATTTTTTAATTTTATTAATTGAATTCAGATGAAAATCTATACATATAATAAAATTCTAACAAACTCATGTCTGTATATTAGAGAAATACTCAGATGGGGGATCTTCATTCAACCAATAGAAGCCAAAAATATGATTAAAAAAATTTTTGTCTGTCTTTTGTCCGCTTTTCACACAAAAACTACTTGACAGATTTTGAAGAAACTTTTTTTATTATGTAGCTATTAGTCCTCGCTAACATTTAAGCTATATTTTTTTTGGAAAATTTGCTTTTTAAGGGGTTAAAAAGGGGTGGGTAAGTTTGTATGAAACTCCGTCAGTTTTGAAGCTAATTCGTTAAAAAAAAATATTTGGCTATTTAGTTAGAAGTTAAGAATGGCGCAATAAGGATTTTTGGAAATTACTGTCTTATTATGTGTATTGATCGGGCGAAGTTTACCCTTATAATCATGAATAGAACTCGTTTTTGAAGGATTTACATTAGGGGATCGGGTACAGCAGGTGATGTTGCAAAACTTATGTTGATGTAAAATAAAATACGCACTGGCAGTTCATTGTCCCTTTATAAACTTATCCTTAGAGAATATTCGGAATTTAGTTGTAATGTAATCAAAACTTGTAGAACAATTTAGGATTCAATTTTATTATTTGTACACATAGTCTGCAATATTTCTGCAGCAGAGTGCATAACTTAGAGCTACAGCTTATGAGATGTAGACAGGTGGCTGGTCTACAAATACAACACCTATTTCAAATTTTACTCTTCTATTTTTACACATAGTCTGCAATGTTTCTGCAGCGGTGGAGCATAACTTAGAGCTACAGTTTAGGGATATAGATAGGTAGCTGGTCTACTAATACAATACCTATTTCATGCTTTACTCTACTATTCTAACGAGAATCAAGTTCGAACATATTATTATGACTGTCATCGTTCGGCACGCCAAGAAGAACGAGAATCAAATTGGAAGCTCTGCACATTTGCTTTGTTAATTCAATTTGGCCTATAACAGGACAATACCTAATAACAATGCTCTGTGATCGACCCTAATTTGTTGCATTCATGTTTGAAGCAACGTTACTGGACGTAAGTTATATTACATAAAACATTAGTTTTATGTAATTTAGTACCTAAAAATTCAAGTGCCCTATAACGACCTGTTAAAAACTCTTGGAGCTGTCTAAATGTAGGCAATTCATCTGAATCTGAATTACTACTTACCTTTAGTTCCCAATCTTTTCTACTATCTGGATCTAGTTTTAACGTTATGATGTGAATTATTATAACTTCCCAGGAAGTTGTATCTATGTCTAAATTTGTTAAGGCATTTAAGCAATCTGATGTTGTGTCCATTAATTCTTTTAAAGCACTTTCTGACTCTTGAACCATATTTTTCTGACTTAGCAGTCTTACCAAAATGCAGTGTGACAAGTATTTCCTATTGTTGTATCTGGAGTCTAAATGAGCCCAGCATTTTTCATAGTTTGACTCAGAAATTGGTATGTGACCGAGGAGCTGTTCGGCTTCTCCAGTCAAATAGCACTTTAAATAATGCAATTTCTGTGCGTTATCAATACTGTTATTGTTTTGAATTGCCGGCACAAACAAGTCGCGGAAAGTTGGCCATTCCGTATATTTTCCCAAGAATGTTGGGTTAATATTCTAGGTAACTTAAAAGCTATATTTTTGCCTCTGACTTTTAATTCAAAGATGACCCCATAGCTGGAGTTACCTCACTACCTTTTATTTTATTTACTGCTGTTTTAAAATCACATTTCAAATCTAAATGTAGTTCTTCGGTATTAAATTAAACCTCGTTTAAAGTGTATGGTGGTGATATTAACTCTTTTGATTCAAAATATTTTACGATTTGTGTATGTGTTAAATTAAATTGAGCCCTCAATTCTTTTGTTTTCTAACCGGGTTTCTAAATATTGTATAGTTATCCTATCCTTTGGTGACATTTTAAAATTAATTTTAGCCCTTGACAATCGAGCATGAATATCATCTTTCACCTTAACATATGATTGCAAAGACATTTTAAATAAAAAAAATACAAGTCGAAGTAAACAAATAAAAGTCCAAAAAAATCAAGTTCAAATTTTCTAAGGAAATTTGTGTTCCAAAACCTGACAATATTACGCAAATCAATTTACAAAAAAAATGTTCAAAAGTTACGAAATCTTTACAAGTCCCAAATGACAACATATTATTCTAAGTGTTTAAAACTTAAAATTGATTAAAAATCGGGCATTATGTTCCAAATTTGTTTCCATGCGGTTAAACAGTCTGAAATGAAAAGACAAACTTGTAAAAAAATAAGAATTTATTTAGAATGATATTGAATTCAGACGAAAATATATTTTGAATAGAAGCAATCCTCAAGTAAAACTAAATTAAAATTAGCAGTTACAAATAATAAACTTTAAAATTCTCAGTGCTGATTTTATGTACGGACAAAACCACGTGAAACAGCCCTGTTGAAGTGCGAGAAAAAAGTTGAATAGCCAAACGTACAACTATCTCGTTAGTTTTAACAGCAATGCATATCACTAGGCTGGCGTCAGACAGGGATGGGTAGTACGAAAGCACTGAAACATAAATATATCTACGACTTTCTAGGCAATGCCGATCATACTACTTCTACTAGCCGGTGTTATTTGATTCTAAAATAACCCTATAAATACAACCGTACTGACATAAAAACTCATACATACCCGTAGATAATATTATAATGCTGCGTATTTATGTTATAATTTGTAACTTTTATGTTATTTGTTACAAGAATCTAAGGAAAAACCTTCATAGATGACCGTTTATTGAACCAAACGATGAATGAAGCCTTTGCTCTGTTAGTTAAAGTGTTAACAGTTGACGTTCAAAACTAAACTTTAAAACTTCAAGCTTAGGGTTCACTGTAGGTTACTACATGTAGTGGTAGTTCTGTCTCATTTCGTTAGCTTAGAAGTCTCTTGCACTTCTGTGTCCCTAGTATTTGAAAATCGTAATTTCGCCAGGAGTCCCTCGCCACTAGCTCGCTGCGTCTTATCTTCACAGGATTAATCAAAGCGAACTTTTCTAACAGAATTGTCGCTTTAGAAACAATAATCGTTCCTGATTTATTTAAATTTACACGGTTGGCTTGTCGAAACATTTTCTCTTCTTTCTCACTCTCTCTCATTAACTCATAAATCGACTGCTTTTGTTTTGAACTTGAAATGCAGAGGTATGCTCTCAAATCAAACACAGCCAGTGTATTTAGCAATAAAAATTTTATTACATTGTTTTCCACAGCAGAAGTTGTTGTAAGTTACTAGTTTGTTTTTATAATCACGTGGCACATTTGATGTTGCTGCAAGTAATACTACTGATATATAAACATTAAAAATCAAAATGTTTATGTATTAGAAAAAAAATTGCGTTCTTCGTAAATTTAAAAAGCATCAACACGGTAGACCTTGCAGGTACAGTTAGTTATATGTATAACTAGCTTTCCGCTCGCGGCTTTACCCACGTGTAATTTGGGATTGTGGCGTTTTTTAATGATCTCGACAGGACTTTCTTTCATAGGCTAAAAAATTGTTACAATTTGAATTATATTATACAGCTTGAGTTACTCAGGGATGATGTAGCTTTCTAATGGTGAATATTTGAAAACGATAAGTAGTTTTGGAGTTTGTCGGTTACGTTATGTAACAAAAAGTAAAGCGAGACAAAAACATCGTCTAGAAAAATTAAAAGTATCAGTTGATCTCCTCTCCCCCCCCCGCCCGGTACTTAAGGGCTTGCTACTCCGAAAATCCCTTCTTAGTGGTCAATTGTGTTACTAAAGGAAGCCTTGTTCAAAATATTAGACTCCTACACCTAGCGGTTATGGCTGCGCGAAAGTCAATCAGTCACCCAATCGCAACCCCCTAAATCACTATTGGAGGGTAGTTTGGAAAAAGTTATAATGCCAAACTTATTTACTTGACCATATACGTGTTTGTGCTAAGTTTCAAGTTTATAAACCCAAGGAATAAGATTTTTCATAGAAACGTTATGACCCCTTTTTACCCCCTTAGGGGTTAAATTTCCAAAAAATATTTTTTTAATGCTCATTCCCGTCAGTAAAGGAAGCTTTGTTCAAAATATTAGACTCCTACACCTAGCGGTTATGGCTGCGCGAAAGTCAATCAGTCACCCAATCGCAACCCCCTAAATCACTATTGGAGGGTAGTTTGGAAAAAGTTATAATGCCAAACTTATTTACTTGACCATATGCGTGTTTGTGCTAAGTTTCAAGTTTATAAACCCAAGGAATAAGATTTTTCATAGAAACGTTATGACCCCTTTTTACCCCCTTAGGGGTTGAATTTCCAAAAATCCTTTCTTAGTGCACCCCTACATATCTCAAGGAACCTACATGCCAAATTTCAGCTTTCTACGACCAGTAGTTTCGGCTGTGCGTTGTCTGTCAGTCAGTCAGTCAGTCAGTCAGTCAGTAACGGAAGAGTTTTATATATATAGATTTATATGTATTTACAGAGAAGAAGCTAAAATCAGACCGAATTATATTATAGCCTTTGCAAGTTCTAAACCGGTACGAGTAACTCCTTATTGTAGAAACTAGCCATCGAACAAAGGGCTCTTTCGCAATTTATTTAGTACGCATTTAATAATATTTTTATATTCTTGCCTCAACTGGCTAGAGGGGTCGCTTGGACTACGATTATAATGAAATGATTAATCGTAATAACGGGAAAAACCGGATCCGCTTCCGAGGCCCGCGACGGCGAAAATGGTGTCACACCTCTTTACACCCCTTGCCTTTCTTTGGTGTTGACCCCAGCTGTCTAGCTTATAAAAAGGCAGGTGTCCTAGTCGTCCGGCAAATCTGAGGAACTGGGATATTTCAGAGTACTGATATTATTATAGCCTATTTATACTTCTTTCATAGTGTGTACTCATTCTTTCGTAGTTAGATAGTTCATGTCTGTTCTTCCATAGGGTATATCATTCCTTGTAGATTTTAAAGTACTAAATAAGGCCGCCGAACTGCGTCTCTTAATATGAAGTTAAAAAGAAATTTGAATATGCGAACTAGCAGTCAGAGTTTTGAAATAAATTCAATTTTTACATTTTAATAGAATTTACTAAACTAACGCGCCATTAAATAATTGCAAAACGCCTTCGCCATAGCGTGAACGACTCAATATACTGGTACTGTCATTTGACATTTGACAGATGCTGTAGTACCCAGACGGAGACGAGACGGGGCGTCTATAATAATAAGCCATACATAAAGGGTGAGACAGGTTCAGGAACTAGGTGAAGGCCAGCCACACCCCATATAAATCTGGCTGGGGCAATATTTGATTCATAAATATCAATGTTAAAACGGTCGTGTCGCTTGCAAATTCGCGAATACTTTTGAATTATAACATTATAGTGTGTGTCTTTGTAATAATTTCTACGTTTTCTTTCATTATACAAAAATAAAATAAAAAAGTACTTTAAATATACCCATTCATTGAGTGAAGCCAATGATCTAGTTGTTAAAATGCAAACAATTTTCCAACATACTGTTCCTTAAAAAGTTTAAGGCGTAAGTTGCATGATGCATTACAGCGTATAGTGGTGCTGTTGTTTGTTGATACTGCAACTAACTTACTAGTATTTCTGGATCCCTAGTACTCAACTCGGAGTTGCTCCACGGTCCAACGCTCGAACATGCTGCCAGCTCGCTACGTAGTCTAAGAGCACGCCATGTATCATGAAATTCACCTCCACGCAGTTTGTAGCTACAATTTAACCCATAGTGTACGGGTCGGAGTTCAATATACAAGTGTAATTTAAGCATACCTCACGTCAAAAGACAATAAATAGAATAAATAAAATAATGTCGCTGTATCGATGCTGATAACGGATGCTCACGATGTACATATAGTATACGTCAATTTCTAAGGAATTCCTAACTAAGGGATCCGACTCAAGTCGGGCGGCCATCCTAATGAATGCGAGAGAATTGTTGAAACTGACTCTTGGTTCGCCAAAAAAATATGGTCGCTATATAATACAAATATTATAAAATTACATCAAAATAAGGTTGGTAAAACGTAAACAAAAAAAAACACAAAAGAAAATGGGTGGTCTTTTGTCATAGAGGTATACTTATGCCCTTTTTAAAAACATATTATCGCTACTTCGAACCAGGTTACACTGTATAATAAATTAAAATTAAAATTATTTGTATTATTGGTACCTTTAAAAATCCTAACTTCAAAATAACCTTCACACAAATATTAGTGCTTAGCGGGCTCTCTCTCATTTCTCATTTATCTCTCTCTATGTCTCTTTTTAACATTCGCCATTTAACTTGTTAGTCCAGGAGTCAATCGATATCCTCGCGTTCAAATACTAGGAGCACACGAAACAAAGGAAGCTTACGCAAACCAGATTTTGCACCATTTTTCATACCGCTAGAACCCCGACCTTAGGAGGTTCTCAATTTGGTCTGCATTTTTTTTTATGTATACAATTACTAATAGAATTTTTCGAATTCGAATTGTACTTTCTAACCGATTTACGTGATTAATAGCTGCTGTTTTCGACAATCTTTTAAAACTCTATTAAAGATGTTCTATACTATGGAGTGATAGTTTGTCACTCATATTCTTTCAGGCTATACAGTTAACTCAGAATATAACAGATAAATCTCAACTACAACAACATTAAAATTAATATACTACTTTTTTATACTAACTTACTTCAAATAAATCAGCACACATTTTGTTGTGGATATATTAGCCGAGTTAAAAATTAAGCTGGCTGACCTACTGAAAGCGGGTATTATCTATTTATTTAATAAAACAATTAGTTTAACTGCAATTAATTTAATAATCAAACAACAAAACTTAACCTTATGACAAAACAACAACTACCTAAAATTTCTTGAAGACATAAATGAAAGATAAGAATATCTGTTATATAGCAAACACAAGCAAATTTATAACCATAACTTAAATTAATCTTGCTGATTATTTAAATCAGCTCAGCAATGGATAAACTGCTAGGGACAAATGACTTTAAGAAAATCCCTTAATTTACAAAAGGATTTTAATCCTTAAGCCGCTTTCTTGATAGGCTCACGCGTACCAGGCTATCAGACTTGCAGAGGAGGTCAGAAATCAAACACGCGGCCCTCTTGCTAAAGGGGTGAGAAGCACCCTTCGACGTTTTTATCGCTACCGCGAAATATGTAGCTATCTCTTTCCCATTACACGTATTTCCATATGATGGTTGTAGCGAAAAGCGAAACAAAATATATACACTAGTTCAATTAAGCGTACCTTGTTATAATGACACGTTTTGCGTAATGACGTCATTATGGCCACCACATTTTTTTAACATTTAATAAGTTATTTTCCGCCATATAAATACAATATTTTGCAATCTATCTTTGAATATAAGTAAAGGGGTTTTAAGGAGTCACTAAGACATGGCTATGAATATACTATTAAAAAAGATCTACTACATGATAAACAATTTTACATGGATAGAACGTAATTACATTAACATTTCTTTTGATATCCACGTATTAGCAATTAAAAAGGTTGTTGATTCAAAGTATTCATAAGTTTAGTTAGTAAATTAGTACGACGTGATGTATTGTGGTTTAAAAAATATAAATTTAAACATAATAATATGATCAAAATTATCTCTTTCTCTCCTTTGATAGACACGCTAACTTGAAATTAAAACAAATCTCGATTTCTTTTTGTAATGCGTCAATAATTTATGTTGGACGGACTTTCGTTGTAACCAAGTCGAGAAGGCGATCGCGATGCTACACGGCGCGCTCGAAGGGTCAGCGCACACCAAGAGCAGAGCAGAGCAGAGCATTTTCTGAGACTATTGAAAAATTAACCTTATGACAATTCCATACATTGCAAAATTAAATACACGTCCAAACTTGATGCTCGACCATGCTCGAGCTTGCAAGATGCGTGTTCGAGTATGTGTTGTGCAAGCGCGAGCGCGCTCGAGCCGCCCGCCGCCGCGCCGCCGCGCGCCGCTCGTGGTCTCAGTATTGCCACAGCGAGATTTACTCGGCTTGGTGCAGCGTTTTGAATGTTTGAACAATATATCGAGTCCAACATACAGCGATCGGATGTTTAAAGCCAATGCTTGGGAGAGAATCTCTCAAGAAATGGGCAACGCCTGGCAACCCAAAGTATTTTCAACGGAGCTTGCTCACGGAGGAGCGAGCATGCCGCCTGCATGGTCGAGCAGTCAAAATATTGCTCGATCTTACGCGAGCATTTTGCAGTTCGGTGTGCGCTGACCGTTAGACTACACCAGGTGGCGCGGAGTGTGACGCGCGATCTTAACCAAACTTCGCTCTCAATACTAGGGACCTAGAAGTGCAAACGAATTAAAAACTTCCGAAATGCATCATAGGTACAACTAAAAGAGATCCTAAGCTAAGAGTTTCAAAGTCTAGTTTTAAACACGAGCTTCAAATATTAAGGCACTGGTCTATCTAAATGTTTGGATGAATAAATGGACGGCTCTATACGTTTTTTGACTATTTCTTGTAATTAATGACTTCACTTATACAAATTATAACATAAATATACTCTACTAGCTTCTGCCCGCGGCTTCGCCCGCGTGGTAAAGGGACAAAAAACCAAGGTCTTTTCTTAATATTTTTTTCCGTAAGAACCTTCTCCTAATAATAACAAATACAACAAAAAAAGAATTAGTGAAATCGGTCCAGCCATTCACGCGTGATGCCGTGACCAAGGAAAACGGGTTTCATTTTTATATATATAGATAACGTTGAAACCCACTGGTATAGGTCAGTTTTGTCAGTGGGTCGGCGGTTATGAACAGTGGTATTTTTGAATCAAATAACGCCGGCTGCTAGGGGAGGTGTAGTCGACCTTCACCTAGTTCCGGGATTATTTACATACCACGTGCATGGTACGCCGTCGACTGTCGATAATATTTGAAAACCTGATCGGAAAGAATAAAATTAAGTTTTGTGTAAGTAACACTACTGAAAAAAGGTCGCTCTTAAAAACTATGCACTTTTTATATTGCAGTGTATCATACCAGAATAATATACTTACCAAGGAACACCTGCGTACATACTTTCGTACGTATTGTTTCAGCGTTCATTTTTTTTATTGCAAATAATCGCACGTGAGTGATTAATTTTTAATTACATCGTACAATATAACATATTACACAGAGGCCAAGAAGTTTCGATAATTTTGATATCAAATTGGGTATGATGTGAGAAAGTATCCGATTAACTGTTCTGTCCGATCAGTTCCGTTAAATAATAATCTCTTCATGTTACTGCTGCTCTAGTACCCAGACGCATGAATTGGCGAGCCGCGTATCCATAGCAACAGCATTATAGCAACATCCGACGCATTTAAAGAAACTCCGAGTAGAATAACAGCTCTTTTAGATAAATTGTGAATATTTTTTTGATTAATTACCGAAGATCAAAGTAGTGACCATTGTCTTTCATTTAAAATAATAAACGACTGCTTATGTAAGCATTCCAAACGTCGTTCGATGATTAATTATATTAAACGTCGTATTAAAGTTTTCATAAATTTCAAGTGATGGCATTATAAATGAACTTACAAATATCCTTCTACTGGATTAGCAAATAATTTCATATGAAAAGAAAATCAAACAAATGAAACAAACTTGTGTCAAAAGATGAAATCCCGTGTTACTCAATACTAAATTAAACAACGAACGCTGCCCAAATATACTCAAAATTGATACCAGGAACGCATAAACTTTGAAATACTATGAAATTCGTTGCTATGACAACCGAAATAGGGGTGCAACGCGAAATCCGTAATAAAAAAGTAAAACAAATTAAACAGTACCGGAGGGGTGCTAGTTTAAGTTGAATTGCCAAACGTACAACCAACTCGTTTAATTCCATCAGAAATGCATATCACGAGGCTAACGTCAGACAGAGATAGATAGTACGAGAGTATTGCAACTTGAATTCTTTCTAGGGGAGGCTGACCATGCCCCCTCTAGTAACCAGCAATGTTTGTAACTCCTTTGCATTTCTGGGTCCCTAGTATTTGAAGTCAAATTTTGGCCAGGAGCTCCCCGACACATACTGCCGGCTCACTGCGTAGTCCAAGAGCACGCCGTGTAACCATCTTCACGGGTTTTTTTTTAATGAAATACCGTGCAATACATAATTATGCACGTCTTAAATTTATCTGTTAGTATAGTAGATAGTAGTAGTTAAAAGTATCTTGTATTCATATTTATTTGAATGTTTTTTTTCTGATAGATAGATATATTATGTTTCCTCAATAAATATTATAAAATACAAGGTATTCGTCCCTCGCATTTATCATCAAGCTTTTAAGCCAATAGAAGTTTTAAGTATACTCGGTATAGCTTTTTATTAATAAGCTCTCATATAAACAATTATGCAAAAGCAAACGGCTTTACTTTGTATATCATAAACAGATTTCTCTCGTGCCTTTTTTTTGCATTTTACGTTAATGCACATGTACTGTGTAATTAAGAAATACACAAAAAGCATTTAAAAATCAAATAATGTGGCACTCTAAGGTACATTAGGAGTGTTCGTCTAAAATTGAATTATGAACGTATAAGTATGTATGTATCTTCACATTCATTGTCTCTTAGTACCTAATAGATTTTAATTTTACTGACTTGAGTTTTACGTACAGTACTTTATCATAAATTTGTGCTAACACTGACAGTGAAAAAGCTACCTAGCCTTTGTGATATGAATATTTTACCCTCCTCCCCATTCGGCGAAGACTCAGGAAATGTAAAAATAAATCGACAACAATCGCGGTTTTAACTTTGCCTTTCAAGTCCTCGTCATGAACATATTCCTATTAATTTACATTACATTTACACATTACATTCCTATTAATCTATAATCTTTAAAATTAACTTTCACTAATTATAATTATGAAATAGAGACAATTCTTGGCTATGCAAAATACCTATTTTAATATATGTATAAAATATGTATATAAATAATAATCCTCGCAATGACCAGGCATCTCAGATTTATAACCTGACTATACCTACAGTGGGAAGCAAAGTTTATAGACCAATAAATATAATATCTGCCGGAAGTCACTATTCCACGCAGACGAAGCCGCAGGCAAAAGCTAGTAAATAAATAAAATCACACTTTTTAATTCTAAGTAAACCTTTTTTTTCTGGCTCTTACTGGCACTGGTACTTTACGCACTCTCTCGCTTTATTCTATTTTGTAGAAGTACCTAATATAAACAATTATACATATAAAATCTGTAAATAAAAAAATGTATTCCTAAATGCACTTTTGCTACATTTTTATATAAATTTTCCCGCTTAAACGACTCATTTTAGTTATACCTGCAGCGGTACTTCTGATGCTACTCATATGTATATTGTAGGTCGCACTCTAAACTCCTAGCGCTTATGGGCTCCTAGTATTCATCTAAGCCCGAATTTGCGGGACCGCCGCCCGGCGCGAGTGAGGGTTTGATACAACGAAAATTAGTTGTAATCTTAGACCATTTATATATTTTAGTTGTGTGAACACTTCACACATTTTTTATCACTTAATAGTTAAAAAAAATGTTATTTTGAAAGACTAAAAAAAAATAAACGACAAAAGATATCCTTCCATCTCTCTTGATTTTTTTTAGAATAACGAAATGTGAGATGGATGGTTGGAAAGAGAAAAGAAGTGGATTAACCAGTGGGGTAAATAACAAGGCTAAGGGGTAATAGAGTTATACAATATTTATAAATAAATATTATAGTCCAGTCATTTGGTAGAAAATAAGGGGGTTACCTGGAAAGTTTTCCGGGAGTTTTGAAAATTGGGTACTTTATAGATTTGGATATGCTCTTTTCGAATTTTAACTTTGCCACCTCGTACCACCGCCGCTCGCGCCGCCATTTTGAAAAAATGGCGCCCAAAAACGGTTTTTTGAGAATATCACCTTTCTGAGGCATTTTACGAAAAAAATGTATACTACAAAATTAAACTAGAATAAATTTACTACACTTTATGTTTTATTCACTTTTTCATAAAATCAATAGTTTTGGATGTACGAGCGCCGCAAAGTATTGCTTATTCATCTGTACCACCACGCGTGTTTCGTGTATTTTTCTAAAATGTTCTATTACTGCCGCCGGTTTTCACGTGAATTGTCACAAATAAATCAATTTTCCGTAAAAGAAGTCATAGCTCTAAGAACATAAACAACACTGTACGACAATAAACGTACACTGGTGATTCAGTCTAAACTAAATATTTCTCTTAATATAGCTTCTACCGACAAATTTTTCGTTAAAGTTTCGTTTATAGTCGAGCGAAAGGGCCCGATTCAAGGTGACATATTACCCTGATACCTGCTTCTTGAAAACCGGCGGTAGTAATAGAACAGTTTAGAAAAATATACGAAACACTCGTAGTGGTGCAAATGAATAATACTTTGCGGCGCTCGTACGTCCAAAACTATTGATTTTATGAAAAAGTGAATAAGACCTAAGGTGTAGGAAATTTTTTCTAGTTTAATTTTGTAGTATATATTTTTTTCGTGAAATGCGTCGGAAAGGAGATATTCTCAAAAAACCGTTTTTGGGCGCCATTTTTTCAAAATGGCGGCGCGAGCGGCGGTGGTACGAGGTGGCAAAGTTAAAATTCGAAAAGAGCATATCCAAATCTATAAAATACCCAATTTTCAAAACTCCCGGAAAACTTTCCAGGTAAAACTACCAAATGACTGGACTATTATAAATAAAACGATAAGGCAATAATGCCAAAGAGAGTAATTGAGTTTTAGATAGATTTGTATCAATATATTTATTTATTTCAAATTAAATGCACAATATTTACAAACTTATAAAACTAAAATTAAAATATTTACAAACATATACAAATAAAATATATACAAAGATATTATATACAAGGCTTAAAAAATCGCATCAAAAAATTCGTCCGCATCATTGCCGGCCGGGAGTGTGCCCAAAAGGCTGGCGGCATTGCCACGTTGGATGGCAATGCTTATCCTCTGTGCGAGGTAAACACCAGCCTTTGGGTCACGAGAAGTGTCAACAATTAGTAACAATACAATGTGTGACAAAAACTATACTAAACAAAAAATATCTACATCCAAAACAAAACTCATATGACTATACAATAACATGTTAACGAAGCGTCCAAAAATATAATATATCGTCATCTCCGTCAATGTCCCACCATTGACCGTGCCATAGTTTCAGTCATAAAGAGAATAATGCTTCTTACAGTGCTTATATTAGTGTTTTATTCAATGATCAAAAGATCAATCAATTAAAATTTCTTGTTTGATTTTTTTCTACATTTACGAAAAGCTGAAAATACAACCCTTTTCAAAAACATTTTTTATTTGAAATTCTCGTCGGTCATGACAAATAATATCTCTTCATGGTACTGCTGCTCTAGTATCTAGAGGCAGGCATTGGTCAGCCGCGTATCCATGGCAACAGTATCAATTTGCCACACCGAGGCATTTAAATAACGATACAGTATAACGCCAGCCACGTGCACTCTGAAATACGTTATTTGAAAAACTTTACTTTATTTCAAAATCTTCAGTTAAGTAGGTTATTATTACCTACCTGTAATAATATTAAACATTGTGTTCATAAATATTTACAATATAAACTCGTTTCCTTTAATATCAAACTTAATTATTTATTGTTTCATCATTAAATGAAAAATGGACGGGCAGGTGTTCGAAGAAGGCAAGAGCATAAAAATTTACACAAAAATTCGTTGGTACTAGGAATGCAGAAATTCGAGAAGACTGTTGCGTTGCTACGACAACCGATATAGGGGAAAAGCGCGTCAGCAATAAAAAAAAAAACAAGTTAAACTGCCGTGGAAAGCTGAGAGAAGGTAATTGAATAGCCAAACGTGTGACTGTCCCGTTTATTTTCACCAGAAATGCATATTACTAAGGACTTACGTCAGACAGGGATGGATAGTATTTCTACTGACTGACCGAATCACAGATTTTATAAGGAAGGACCGAATGCATCCTTTGACTATGTGTAACTTGCTTGCACTTCTGGACTCCTGGTTGAATATAATCGTATTTTGCGATATGAAACAGGATATGAATCCATTTTAAAGAAATTAAACGACATGAAATATAACGAAATGATTTTTATAAAACCTCCATGACAGTTTGAGTGCGTTTTGTTATCGATTGCAATTTTTTTTCGACGCTTTGTAAATATGTATTTTTTTTTAGTTACATAAGTTTAGTTAAAATTTTGTAGATATTTCTTGTTTTAGTATTGTTTCTGCTAAATAAAGAAAATATGATTGCAAATTGTTTTAACGAATGCCGATATTGTTTCCTTATGATTGAAACTATTTTTTTTTCCTTGTGTAACACATAAAAATCCTTTGTTCGTTTAATTTCCGAACCCTATGTTCAAAGCCAGTATAAAAAATACATAACCTTGTATCCGCAACGTAATAGCAATGTTCTAATACACGGTAATCATTACTATTTTTAATAGAAGATTTACTGTAGTTTGTTTTGTAAAAAAATATTGAATTAACATGTTCCTTTTCTGTTTGTAGTGTAACAACGGGTGAAAACCTGTGTGGGTGGGGTGGATATTCGCTTCCACGCGGCAACGTGAGGTCCGGCGGCATGCATTTTCTAGTAAACTATGGTAAGTATTCAAAAACAAATTTATATTATATAAAAACCATAAGATTTTGCCTAGAAATACCTATTTGTTTTACGAGACTGGATAGATTTTACCTAATTAAAGAGGTCTACTATGTCTAGGGTTCAGAACGCTAAAAGTTGTTAAGTCAGATTAAAAAAACAGTACCCGCGTAGTAACATGCGCAGTAGATAATCAAGGACCAGGACATCAGAGCGTAAGTAGAGGTTGTAAGCTTCCAACTCCTTTCACTTTCTGCATACACATTGCAACAATATTGGTTTTTGTAGCTAACGGTATGGAAGCGAGTCCAGCTCTAATCGATAAACGAACTACCTGCTACTAAGGAAACATGAAACTGAAGAGACTGTGAGCTACCAGATTGTTTAAATACATGTTTTTGTACATTTTTACCTGGTGCTAGGTACATTTGACACTGGTAAAGAAAAAAATCAACTTCAATTCAACATTTCCAGACATGGCTTCCGGTGCGTTTAGCCAGGTGTATTTTTGTGCCAATCAATAATTGAACGTGTTTTTATAAAACTTGTCAAACCGTTTCATCTGTATAATCTATGGTACAATAAATATGTTTTTTTATTACGATTCTCAATGTTACGTTACGATTTTAAAGTACCAAAATAAACTCTAACTAGTAAGAATCCTGCCGACGTCGTTGTAAAGACTGTGAAGGGCAATTATGTTATAAATCGTAGGAATATTTTAAATAAAAACTTTTAACACAATGATAGTACGTTTAAGCACCCGTGTTTAAGCCGTACCATGAGATTACTTATAATCTCATGGTACGGCTTAAACACGGGTGCTATAGGTACCAACGATTAGAATTAATGACGATTCATGAAAACTTGTTCATTACTTCGACAGAGTTATCGCACACAAACATTAAATTTATTAAATTCATAGGTTAACACTTGAGTGACTCACTAAGCAGCAGTAGGTTAAACAATCTAGTGAATTTCTTGTTTCTAAAATGTTAATAGTAAAACATTTGATATAAAAAAAATATTTATTTAACAGAAACAATACTAAAACAAGAAATATCTACATTTATAACTAAACTTATGTAACTAAAAAAAATTACATATTCACAGAGCGTCGAAAAAAATATCCTCATCTCCGTCAATGGCGGGAAACGTGCCCAGGAGACTGGCCGCATTACCACGCTGAATGGCAATACCAATTTTTTGCGCGAAATACAGTCCAGCCCTCTGATCACGGGTGGAGTCGACCAAGCGCTTAGCGAGTTCCTCATAGAGAGCTCGTGCACCCGGCCCCCACGGCCCAAGCGTTTCAACCCCAAAGGGCTTAAAAATATAATTGCCCGTAAGGTTATTATATTATCGTCGCTTTAGGGTTTCCGCAGCTCCAGCAGCAGCACCGGGCGCGACCGCCGAACTTAGAAAATGGGACGGCGCAAGGGTGTCGACGCACGTTGCGTCCCACACCAAAAGCCGGCCCAATTTCCAGGGAAGTAAAGACATTCCGTCAGGTCTCTTACCATCGCTGCGCACCAAACCGTTCGGTTCTAGAACAGCAGGTACACCAGCAGTGACAAGAGCACGACGAATAATGTCATTAATACTTGCGTGTCGCGGTATGCGCCCCGCGCTCCTGCTGCAGGACAAGCCATGATGGCCAAGGCAGTCGACTCTTTCACCGCATTGACAGAGATGAGACACGACACATGGTACACCTAATCACAAGCTAACGGCGAGTCTGAAAGTATTGTTAATAGTTGTAATATACAAAAATTCCGTCTCAATCAAATGCATGTAGATGTTACTCGTAGTCTCTTGGTCTATGCAGCGAGCTACGTGTGGCGGGTGGCTCTCGGCCAAACCTTGCTTTCAGTACTAGGGGCACAGAAACGCAAGGATGATACAATCTGATGACATGCAACAAGTAACACTACATACAGAAGAAACGTGACCGTAGTATTCATACCCGTACAAAACCGACATTTTTAATAAAAAAGCCGAAGTTATGGGAATATTGCGAGCCACTGTAGAAAGATTTATAAAAGAATATAAAACAACAGGCTGCCTGAGACCACCTCCAAAACCGTTACCGAGGCTATCAAAAATTTACACTTTAGACGATATGGATTTGGGTGCAAACGCCCTTAAGTACACATATTTTACGTTAGCAAAAAACTACCTGCCATTGATAAGGTGCTGGTGGCTGTAAATTCAAATGATGCGCTGCCCAGTTTTAAAAGGATAACATTTTATAAATTAATAAAGAAACTGAAATTTAAATAGGTAAACGCAGCCGCAAGAGAGCACTGATAGACAGATATGACATTGTGTTATGGTGTATCAAATATTTGAACACCATTTATACACCAGTTACACAAATGGAAAACCTTACATTAAATTAAATGAAAAAAAAAACTGAAATAAATGTTTGAAAATATGTAAATTATTTTAGTTACATAAGTTTAGTTATAAATGTAGATATTTCTTGTTTGAGTATTGTTTCTGTTAAATAAAGAATTTATTATAATAAAAGTTTGAAAAACATATCTTCGTAACATGCTGACAAAACTGGTATCTATCAAATGGTACATTCGTATGGTAACGTCTACATTATTATTAAACAACACAGTTATAAATTTAATCAATTTAAAGTTATCTAACGTATTTTTTTTATTTAGAACCGCGTTTCAAAACATATAATGTAGTTTTCCTCGCTGTTGGACTATACAGCGAACCGTCGGCGTGTGGCGGATGGCTCTCGGCCAAACCTCGCTGTCAATACTAGGGACACAGAAACGCAAGGGAGATACAACCTGGTGACATGCAACAAGTAACACTACATACACTGAACATGAATATACATCAAACCTTAAGCTCGAAATTTTAAATCATTAAATGGGTACATTTGATTTTTTTTATTTATTTATTGAGATAAATGACAAAAACAATCTAACTATAACACACAAATTCAACATAAAATATTACTCGCAGGTATGAAAGAGATTTTAGGTGGCGCGACTGTATTTGCAGATTTATTTCATTATAAAAAAACGCCGGCTTTGTCGGGAGCGAGGTTGGCATTTTTTCATAACTTTTCAGACACACATACACATGTAACTTACTAATAGATCAAATTTTTTTAATGCACCGTTGACTATACAAGAAAGTATTTCGTAAATCAGATTTAACAGTGCAAGGACTACGTGTATTTTACAACGTTGAGTAGCATGTGAGCTATATTTAATGATGAAAAGATAAAAGACTGAATCTGCCGTTTTATATCCCACTAGATTGCCTGGTGTACTTTGTATTATCTACGAGTACATATCTTCGTGTTACATGTCTACAAAACTGGTTTCTGCCAAATGTTTACGTGTACATTATAATTGAGCAACACAGTTATAAACTTAATCAATTTAATGTTTTCTAACATATTTTTCATAATCTGCGTTAAAAAATTAGATATGGTACAGTAAAACGGAGTGAATAGAGATTTAAAGGGTGAATAGGAAAATTATATATAAGTAGCTATCGGGGTGTCGCAAAAGTTAGTTTACATTGACTCCCGTCAATTTGTATTTTATCACACAGTTAAAAATCTTAAAATTATAATTTTGTCTCGTAAAACTTGCAAAATTTCAGAAGAACTGTGTTTCTATTCACCCCGCTTTATGGTACTTTTCCCCGCTCTTGGACTACGCAGCAAGCCGGCGACGTGTGGCGGGCGGCTCTCGGCTAACCCTCGCTGTCAATACTAGGGACACAGAAATGCAAGGGAGATACAACCTGATGGCATGCAACAAGTTACACTACATACACTGAACATGAATATACATCAAACCTTAAGCTCGAAATTTTAAATCATTAAATGGGTACATTTGATTTTTTTTATTTATTTATTGAGATAAATGACAAAAACAATCTAACTATAACACACAAATTCAACATAAAATATTACTCGCAGGTATGAAAGAGATTTTAGGTGGCGCGACTGTATTTGCAGTTCTATGTCATAATAAAAAACGCCAGTTTTGTTGGGGGCGAGGTTGGCATTGTTTCATAACTTTTCAGACACACATATACATGTAACTTACTAATAGATCAAATTTTTTTAATGCACCGTTGACTATACAAGAAAGTATTTCGTAAATCAGATTTAACAGTGCAAGGACTACGTGTATTTTACAACGTTGAGTAGCATGTGAGCTATATTTAATGATGAAAAGTTAAAAGACTGAATCTGCCGTTTTATATCCCACTAGATTGCCTGGTGTACTTTGTATTATCTACGAGTACATATCTTCGTGTTACATGTCGACAAAATTGGTTTCTACCAAATGTTTACGTGTACATTATAATTAAGCAACACAGTAATAAACTTAATCAATTTAATGTTATCTAACGTATTTTTTATAATCTAGGGGTGCGTTAAAAAAAATAGATATGGTACAATAAAACGGAGTGAATAGAGATTTAAGGGGTAAATAGGAAAATTTAACATAAATAGCTATCGGGGTGTCGCAAAAGTTAGTTTACATGACTCCCGTCTATTTGTATTTTATCACACAGTTAAAAATCTTAAAATTATAATTTTGTCTAGTAACACTTGCAAAATTAAGAAAAACTATTTAGTATTTAGTTTAGTTTCTATAGTCAGCTCTTGGACTACGCAGCAAGCCGACGACGTGTGGCGGGCGGCTCTCGGCTAACCCTCGCTGTCAATACTAGGGACACAGTAATGCAAGGGAGATACAACCTGATGGCATGCAACAAGTTACACTACATACACTAAACATTAATATACAACCAACCGTAAGCTCAAAGTTTTAAATCATTAAATGGGCACGTTTGAAGGTTTTTCAATTTATTTATTGATTAATTAAAGACATAAAAAATTGTAATATGACCGATTGTATTTGCAGTATTATTTCATAACAATATAAACCCAGCTTAATTCCAGGCGAGGTTGGCATTCTTTCATAACTTTTCACACACACACGTTTACTAACTAATAGATCTTATTTTTCAACATGCACTGTTGACGATTAATAGCAGAAAGTATTTAGTAAACCATATCTAGCAGTGCCCGAACTAAGCGTATTTTACGAAGTAAAATGGCATGTATGCTATATATAATTATGAAAATATAAGTGTTTATTTAAAGCATTACATTGATGTGAGACAGAAACTATACTAAACAAAAAATATATACATTTAAAACTAAACTTATACCTATATAACTATAAACATATTTACAAAGCGTCGAAAAATATGTCGTCATCTCCGTCAATGGCGGGAAAGGAGCCTGGCGGCAATACCACGTTGAATGCCTATTCTTTGAGCAAAATATAGCCCCGCCTCGTGATCACGGGTGCAGGCGACCAAGCGCTTTGCGAGTTCCTTATACAGAACTCGTGCACTCGACCCCCATGTCCCAAGCGTTTCAACCCAAAAATATTATTACAACCCAAAAATTCAAAAATATAATTGCCCGTAAGGTTATTATACTTTCGCCGCTTTAGGGTTTCTGCAGCTCCAGCAGCTGCGCCGGGCGCTACCACCGAACTTAGAAAATGGGACGGCGCAAGGGTGTCGATGCACGTTGCGCCCCAATAAGATAGAAAGATAAAATAATGAGTCTGCCGTTTTATATCCAAGTACATAGCCCGCGGTACTTTGCATCATCTTCGTGTAACATGTTGCCAAAACTGGTTTCTTCTAAATGGTCACGTGTACATTATAATTAAGCAAGACAGTTATAGACTTAATCAGTTTAAAGATACTTGACGTATTTTCTTTTTATGATCAAGGAGAGCATTTAACAATGTTCATAATGTAGTTTTTCTCGCTCTTGGACTATGCAGCGAGACGGCGACGTGTGTCGGATGGCTCTCGGCCAAATCTCGCTTTCAATACTAGGGGCACAGAAACACAAGGGAGATACAATCTGATGACATGCAACAAGTAACACTATATACAACACGACAAACACTATACAGTAATCTACAATCAACCTTCAGCTCGAAGTTTTGTTTGTTTAAATCTTTAAACAGGCAGATTAGATGGCCTGGTGTACTTTGTATTATCTACGAGTACATATTATCTTCGTGTAACATATATTATGGACAAAACTGGTTTCTTCCAAATGGTTACGTGTACATTAAGCAACACTGTCATGAACTTAATCAATTTAATGTTTTCTAACGTATTTGTTTTATTTTTGATAATCTAAGGGAGCGTTAAAATATGTAGTTTTCCTCGCTCTTGGACTATGCAGCGAGCAGGCGGCGTGTAATCAGTGGCTCTCGGCCAAACCTCGCTGGCAATACTAGGGACACAGAAACGCGAGGGAGATACAACCTGATGACATGCAACAAGTAACACGACATACACTATACAGTAATCTACAATCAACCTTCAGCTCGAAGTTTTGAATCATTAAACAGGCATGTTTGAAGGAGTTTGAGTATATAAGAGATTTTATTAGTTGTCATGCAGGATTGACGTATTAGACCACTAAACTGACATTTTGCGTTAAAGAGAACTCCATTACACTTGAATATACATCGATTTTAAAATTAAAATTTTACTCGTACGTTATGCACGACTCACGGTAAAGTTTGAGATACCAGTCGAATTTTAGGATAAAGATCTATAAATCACGATACTTTCTTTAACTTGAGCAATATTTTGAACAAGAGGGCAAGTCGCAAGAATCCGACGAACTACATATTTTTTCTATATTTACACAATGATGTGCATAGTAAGCTGGAAACGCCAACTTATGATGAACATTCCAAGTTGTCAATCGATGTAATGAATATTCCGAACGCAATGCATATACGAAATACATCCATGCAGTTTGGCATCGAAGAAATGAACATATGTGTTGACAGACTAAAGCAACCCGTAAAACTGAAACTACTGCGGATAGACATATAACTTGCGTGGCGTGAACCCGCAAATGGACTGATGTAGCAGCGTAGTAGAACACGTAAATACTTTCATGCGGGAGCATACTAGAGAATAACGGCGTGCACTCTCGATGCCACACCGTGCTCGACTAAAAGACGTCGAGTGAGGCGCCCCGAGAGCGCAGGCCTAGGGCTCACTTAGCGCTTTCCCGCCATAACGCCGATTGTGCGAGCGAACTTCTACAGCGATCTATACAAAAAAAATAAAGTTATTATTCATGCTTTACAGAAGGAAGCGGCTTTGATTAAGTAATGTAATAATAATAGCTAATACGTTATCGGCAGCTATATAATATATGAAGTGACATAAAATATATTCACTTTCATATTAAGAACACACTTTATCATCTACACTATATATATTAATATTATAAAGAGGAAAACTTTGTTTGTTTGTAATGAATAGGCTCAAAAACTACGGGACCGATTTTAAAAATTCTTTCACCATTCGAAAGCTACATTATCCACGAGTAACATAGACTGTATTTTATTTAAAAAAAAAATGGGTTCCGTAAGATATTTGTCAACCAAAGTAACCAAATGTACACGCGGGCAAAGCCGCGAGCGGACAGCTAGTATCAGATATACAGGAACTCATAAAGTAATTAATAATGTTACAGCAAACTATATTATATTATTCACATTGTTAATGTATCCCATCTCGCTCAAGTAGTTGAAGTTATGAGTTATGGGTAGTTAATACAAAAGTAGACGTTGGAAAATATTGTTCTTTTCCTATGTCAGTTTTATGAAGCAGAACTAACTTTAGCCAAAGGTTAGTTTACATTACACGGTTAAGATTCAATCCCTTCATGATCATGTTCTCCTAGTGGTAGATTGTACGTTTATCGATTTAGAGCTTGATGCGCGCTGCAACATAGTTACAGATACTAATAACGTTGCATACGTATAACAGAAAGTGAAAGGAGTTTGAAAGCTTGCAATCTCTTCATACCCTTTGGTATCCTGGTACATGATTATTGGTTGCGCATGTTCAATTCCTGCGCGGATTTTGCAACGTGACAATGTTCAGACAAGGTGACGGTAACGTGGTATGGAAATTACTGTTATTCAGCACTAGCTGACAGACTTCGTACTGTCTCAACGATAAATAAAAAACCTAAACTTTTGTATAGGAAAAATAAAAGGGCTGTTTTTAGGGTATGCCCGGCAATTATTAGATTTTTTCTCACCTTTTAAACCTTCCCTAGGCCTCCACGAACAATTCAAGACCAAGATGAGATAAATCCGTTCAGCCGTTCTCGAGTTTTAGCGAGACTAACGAACAGCAATTGATTTTTATATATATAGAAGATAGAAGATGACATAAAATGAAGTATTATTCGATTTTTCTAGATCACAACAGACAAAAATCTTTATAAACTTATTAAAATTTACGTATTCCTGCTTCCTCTGAAAAGGGATTCGTCAGACATGGTGGTTGTGACACTAACTAAAATCTTCTCAAAACTAGAATCTTCTCATCTAATGAGTGTGTGGTTTAATTAAGTACCGTACATTAGTTAGGAGTAGTATAATCCTACTATAAATATAAAAAAATTGAAAGTTTGTGAATATGAATGGATGTTTGTTACTCATTCACACTTTAACGGCTCCGAAACCCGGAATTAACACATAGGTTTTTAACCGACTGCCTAGAGGAGTTAATGAACTTTCGAATCCATACTTATTACTCACTCCATTTTTATTAGTATAATATTAAGATGGTTATATGAAAACATGAGTCCTTAAATAAGCTAGACTTGATTGTAAGAGCAATGCAATTTGCTGCACTATATTACGTTATTCTTTGCTAATCACTACATATTATAACAAAATCCTCCGCCGTCTCTATCTGTCTGTATGTTTGCGATAAACTCTAAAACTACTGCACCAATTTGCATGTTGGTTTCACCAATTTATAGAGTGGTTTAGTATATAATTTGTTAAGTTTTTGTATACATTGACTAAAATATATCGATAGTTGTTATAATATTTTTTAGAGCTATAACCGACTTTCGCGCGGGCGAAGTCGCGGGCGACAGCTAGTTGGTAAATAAGAAACTTGGTTAATAATGCGTAGATGTCACTGCACTTTGTAGTATAGCTGGAATTCTATTTTTTAAAATAGGGAATTTAAAATTTATACTTATCTTGTATAATTTGGAAAACTTGCCTCGGAATGGTATATTTTGTTGTATCGTTCACATATTGTTGCATGCTGTGATCTCCTATAGTTGAAGGGGTACACAGGAAGCATACTCCTGTACTTGATTTTAAGCATTTGATATGCACCGCCTTTGTTGGAAGGCTGTAAATAAATAAATATCTTGGTTATAATGTCTTGGAACCGGTCCTTTCAAGGATGACACTAAAATAGTCTAGGCTCCAGATGAAATATCGTTGTTGTGTTTGACCTTGTGCTGTCCATTTGTCTAAAGGTAATAATTCGTTCTGTATTTACTTGTCTTTTCGCCACATGATAATAGATAACACAAACTAAAATTAAAAGGATCTTCAAAATTAATATTTACTGCATTAGCTTTTATAACATGGTTTTAGAGTTTTCTGAAAAATTATTGAAGCAACCATTCTACCCTCTTATTATACAGCAAAACATCATTGATCATACTAATTGTAGTACATCTTTTTTAGTGTTGTCGTCACAGAATCATTTTACTAAACGTACCACAAAAACTCAGTACAAAAAAAAAGTAAGATTACTACGTCTTTAACACTAAATTGTTGTCAGTTTATTTATAATCATATCAAAGAATATCGATGAGTGAGTGAAAGAGGGTGAAGTGAGGCATTCCGGAGGCATTGGGTACTAAGGCAACATGAATGTAAAGAGTTCAAAACAAAGTATTGGCCAAGTGAAATGTGAAATGTCCTTTCGTCTAGCTCACTCGGATCTATCTTGAGTAAGGATACCTGTAACTGAATGAGACGTCGAATGGTTTTTCGAATAGACACGTAAAATCACGCCTTCATACAGTAACCTCACTCCACCAAATATCAGACTGAAGTTGCTGTATTGCGAAAATTTTACTACATGTTTATTATATACAGATACTTTACTATAATTAATAATTTCAAACCAACTTTCTTATTGATACTCTTGATTATTCAAAAGTGGGTTCTAAAATCATTTCAAATATTACATTAGTAAAAGACAATTGTTAATTGTAAAGGGTAAGGTCAATTTGGGTAACTTTGAACAGCGGTCTAACTTTGAACAAAGTTGTGAAAGTATTTATTATTTTATTATATGAAATTTGTTGGCGTTGCAATATTATTCCTGCGTAAAACAGATGGCAAAAAATGTATTTTTTTAAGTTACGAAAAAAAGTAACTGTCAATGTTATAATTTGGTAGATTCCCGCGTTTTTTCGTGGTAAAGTTGTGACAAGAATAATTGTTGCTCTGTTTTGAAATCGCAATATAACGTCGTCCTTGATTCAGGTCAACACCAAGTTGACTATAGTATTTATATGTCACGATTAATGTCATATGAATAGGTTGGGATTTTTATGACAAAAATACCCAGGTCTTTTACCCAGATCTTAAAATATTTGGGAATTTTACCTGTTCAAAAATTTTTGTTCAAAGCTACCCAAAAATCAGGATAACTTTGAATTTAAGTTCAAAGGCAAATTCTGGATAGTTTTGTAGTTTTACCTGTAAATTTATTGCATTAGACTAAAAAACTATTTCAAAAGGACACTATTTATTCAATAAAAAGAAGGGTAATAAAAATAAAACTAGTTTTAAAATCACGAATATTGTAAAAAATGTTTAAAGTTACCCAAATTGACTGTAACTAAAGTTTTTAAAACTGCATAATGTAATAGAAAGTCGCTTTGAATTAATAATACTAGTAATACAAAAGTGTGAACCATTGTGCACTCTTTAAAACAATTAAATACTATTTATCTTCATAAGGTCACTTACTGAAATTAATACCTATCGTCGTAGTATCTCGTCGTTGCATCTCTTTTAGTCTTACTATTGTAATGCTATGGCTATCTCACGTATAATCACATAGTGCGATGCAGTAATATTTCGCTCTTTTATCGTTGTATACTCCTCGTGCTTATACTTCCCTGGTAGCATTTAGTTTATAAAATGTGCAATATCTCTGTGAATTATTAACAACAATTTAAAAAAATCTTTAAACTAACCAAAATAAATAATAATAATACATATAGTGTAGTATATTTTCCTGTTTTTATTCATATTTATTTATATTTGATAGATAACTAACATATAGCTAGTAGACTATATAGAGCGTGCGCAAGCTATGATGTACTAGGCTATCATAACGCAACAGTACTACAACGTAACATCATTATTAATATCTCATCCGAATAAACTCCACCAAACGACTGGCTAACAGACATCATCCTTGATACACGACGACCCCACGACAGCATGATGCGGTAACCCTTGGCGTTCTTGAGACGTGAAGATCCTGACGTAGCCAGGGAAAGCTTAGATGTCGCTCGTTTATAAAACCAAAAAATACCTATTTTTACTCTAATATGGCCAATTAATTAAATGAATTAAAATAAAAGAATGTAAGTAACCTATCTAAGCGCTTTAGTAGTAAGTTACAGCAAATCACTGCTGTTTGAACACGTTAATATCTTTTGACTCTCGGGAATAATTATATCCTTGCCTAATTCCAATATCTTCATACAAGCTGCTTCGATTTTTTCTTCAAAGCTTTTTTGTTATGACAGTAATTCTTGGGAGTAATCTCAAGAAAAATACATTTTACTCCTTTAAACTGGAGCGGGCCGCTATGTTTTTATTTACAACGTTCACAGTTCTTCCATAGTATATTTACTATTTAGTATCAGCATAGCACCCGTGCGGAACCGGGGCGGGTCGCTAATGTATAATAATTTTAAACCATAAAAGACGACATCTTAACAACATTCTTATTTTGTGAAAACCTACTTGCCTAGTAATTAGTTAAACAGATTTACCATAGTGTATTTTCAATCGATAGAAGTTATCGTGGAAATTTTTCGATTTTATAATTTACCACTGCAGTTTTACCAACATCTCTTCTCACAACTAGCAATTATAGTCGTAATTAGCTAAGGAAATTAAAATAACCTGTTTTACTAGTGGTGGTTATAGCACGGGCATCAAAGATTTTCCTTTAGCTATATATGTATGTATATAACAAGACATGTACCTATGCTTACATTCCAGTTAACAACTAACGTTACCATGGCAACGTACTGAATGGCAACTTCGCCTCACCACGATAGATAGTGTATAGGCATTTGTGGAGGTTCTGTACCAGGATAGCATAACATCGAGAGAGTTTTGTTTATTAAATAGTCGAAGTTATATATGTGTGTTTGTGTGTGTACATTTGTAGGTATAGGGTAGTGTAAACGACCAGGGTGGTGTATTATGATGGTTAAGATCATGAAACTCGCTCGAAGTAGTTTCATTTTCTGCTTAATCACTCGTCATGTACCAGGAGCTCTGCAGTTTTCTGCATCCCTCAAAAATACAACGTGAATAATAGTAAAAATGTTTTATCAATAAATGAATTACGATCTCCTACTGGGAAATCTCAATGTTTAAAAAAATAAAAATGGCTGGATAGATTTTTGTTGATTTTGGTTGGATTTCGGAGTCAGAATTGATTTCTATAGTCTAACCTGCTAGTCTGCATTATCAAGTCCTAAGACTCTTCCATCTTGTGGTTAAATTTTATACATGGCAAACATTAGGTATTTTAATAGAAACAGTATTTTTAAAATAACCCTTTCTTTATTTAATGAAGAGCAACAAAGTATAAAAAATACCTTGGCTGCGTTTCTTAGGAGTCCCGTTTATTTAAGGCCTTGGCCGGGCATCACCGCTAGTGAAACGTTTTATTGAGCTAATTAATACTGTGGATGACAAAAGTGTTTTTGAATTAAATATGTTGCAATCTTTAAGATGAGACACCCGGACTGACAAAGCATCGTATCTTATCGAACATTTAGCATTTTGTGGTAAGAACTTATGTTAACGCTCTGATTCTGATAAGTTTAGATGCAACTTTAAGATTACTTGTTTCAATTTTGTTCCGCTCAATAAAATCATTATAGGTACGCGGCTAAATGTTGTTATAGATTTGTAAACATTAACTACTTGCTTAGGTATTATCATGTAAAAAAAACAGTTTACTACGCTTGTTACACGTTCTATTTATAACTACGAAAATTGCCGTCAAGGATTCGGCCTTCGTTCCACGTGTGCAGCCAGCCAGGTACAAAATCAAAATCAAATGTCATTTATTCAAATTTGGCTACAATGTAGCAATTTCTGAACGTCAAAATCATAATAGACAGCACCCCATCGCCCACCTTTCACCGCTTCCTGTGCTTTCGCTACGGAAGAAGAAACGGCGCAACAAACTTTTACATTATAATATTATTATAGTAAGGTGCCGGTAAGGAACCGTGCCAGATAAATCAATGTTTTAGGTCGATAAAAACTACAAAAAAAAACAACACAATGGGTTGCCTCAAATGCATATACAGGAAACACCCTACAGCACGTATTTCCATACTAGATAGATATATAATCTATACAAGGGCAACCTCTGCGTTGCTCATGAGATCCCTTAGTACAGTAACAGTAACTACGCATGCTTTGCGCCACCATAAGGTAACCGCAGCCTACCATTTTTTAATTATTGCCCACAACAATAAATAAAGTTATCGTGATAATTATTTTAAAATCAATGTATTCTTTTATACATTGATTACGTGAGTGTGATTTTCATTAGCTTATTTTTGTTTCTGTCAATTTAGTGCTATGCTCGTTAAAATATTTCAAGACCTTATAATAAGCAACACTCTCTTACAATATCCATAAGCTGCATAGAATGAGATTTATAAAGATAGGTGACCTTAATACATTAGGAAATCGGTATTGTTTATAGCTAGCAGCTTTTTTTCCACAACAGCGAATTCAAAATCCTCTTGAAAGTAATTAAAAATATAGGTACTTTTTGCATTTTTCAATTTTAAAATATGTATAATACATTTATTTTCTAGATATAACATGATATTAAAATCGGAAGTAAAAGGGTGCCGGCACATGTGGGATTCGAACCCACGGACTTCGAGTCTCAACCCCGGACATCGATGCTCTATCCAACCGAGCTAATGTGCCATGTGGGGATACCATTCAAATTGGGGTTGTATGTCGTCCAGTTGCAATTACTCAGTAGGTAGACAGGAGCGTACAATGCGTATAAACCCTTTTACCCTTGTGCCTCTAGCTTATTTTATTCCATTAATATCGAATATTGCTATCTCGTTTTGTCGCAATAGAAATCTGTTAACATAACATTATTAAAAAATATTTGTGCAGTCTCGATTGTGTGCGTTAATGGTTTGCAGTTTCAGAAACTAGAATTTTATAGTCCCTAGTACTGGATTAGTTTTCACTTACTATTTTCTTTTAAGTAGTCGTGGGTGCGGTTACGACTTTTCCACCACATGCTGATTGTCCATTCAAGGAGATCTAAATGTTTTCAGGGTTATTCATCAGTCATAAAACCAAATAGTACCAAATAAACAATTCAAACATATATGATGATTCGCCTTTTACAATAACTAAGCCGTATTTTATAACAAGTTCTTAAATTTCATATTAGATTGTAAACATTAATAATAAATAATGACTCGTTCGCTCATCACGGCAATAAAGCAAAAACTAAAGGGCGCGCACATAATCTTGCTTTGTCAAACCATGAAATATTAATTAAAAAAAAAATGTCTAAAGCTGTATGTATGTAAGAGTTGCCATGCCATTGCCATTTGCCATGGAAACGAGCTTAACCAATACATGTTTCTTGGTTTTGTCGGGAAAAATCTGTGAATGATGATACGCGCTCCTGGACCACACACAGCGAGCTGGCATCGTATTTCGGGGGCTCTCGGCCAAACAACGGTTCTGAGTACTAGGGAAACAGAAGTGCAAGCGAGCTACTAACTTGCACAATACAACACAAATACTACGATCATCTAGAATAAAAGCTCAAGGTGTTAAAGTCTAGTTTTAAACGCAATGGAAATCGGCTTATTAAAAAGTTTGGATTAATAAATGGGCTACTTTATAAGTTTTAGTAGATTCTTTGTGATCAATTGCATAAAACTGGCGTACTATATATAACATCAATTCACACTATAATGCTAAAAACTACTTGTGTGTGTATTGTATTATTAGTGACGCTGGCTATATCAATAGCGGGATTTATGAATCAAATAACACCTGTTTAGGGAAAAGGGGTGGTTGACCTTCACCTATTCCTGAACTCGTTTCATATGTCTCGCACACCAACGACAGTATTTTTTTAGCTATAGAAGATAGTACTTAATCAATTAGATTTAATAATAAAGGGCCACTAAACGATAAATGAAATAATAACTAACTATATGTACTATGTTATTATCTGTCTCTTCTTGTCTAATAGTGTTATTGACGCTTTAGGAACAAAAAAAATTAAACAAATATTTTAACGATAAAATTATATGGATGTATTGTCGGTAAGAAAAAGATATGGGATTAACGACTAGGAGGCTAGAAGACAAAGTTAGTAGGTTAGGGTAGGGTTAGGTTTGAGTGAAGTTACACAATAATTTTATAATGTCACCAAAAAATCTATATAGGCGAATAGTATCAAAAAAATTTAGCAGATTTTTGAGACTTAAATTAAATTCTGTTGTTGAGATTGAGTATGCTTATATAAATTATATTTTTGGTTTTGTTTTCAATAAAAATATGTAAGTTTTTGCAAAGATGAAAACAGGATACTACTTCAAAATTCTAAGTCAGCTATTAAATAGTCTCTTCATATTCCTGCTGCTCTAGTACGTAGACGCATGAATTGGCGGGCCGCGTATCCATGGCAACCGCATCAGTTTGCTACACATTTACGCATTTTCGGGAAAGTGCGAGAATGCTAATAATTGCTAATTTATTATTAAGTTAGATTATCAATTATTATAGAATTAGAATGATGTTAAAAATAAGTTCGTTTATTTTAATTAATATAATATGATTTACCATTTCTCACTACTGCATTTTGTTTTAAGCCCGCAGTTTTGTTAAGATTTAGTTTTCTTTTTTATTTAAAATTCAAATCTACTCAAGTTTACTCAAAACTTCTTAAAATAACTCATGAATACCAGGACAACAGAAGCTCTAGGATGCTATCTTTTGCGTTGCTAGAACAACCGATACAGTGGGGCTGCGTGAATGCCGCCGTACTAAAAACACAAAATAGTAAAATTAAACAGTCCCGATGGGGTGAAGAGAAAAGTTGAAAGCCAAACGTATAACTGACACATTCATTCCATCAGAAATGCATTTCACTAGACTTATGTCAGACAGGGATGGATAGTACGAGAATACTGCTATTTAAATTATTTCTAGGGGAGGCCGACCCCACCTCCGGTATTAACCGGCACAGTTTGTAACTAACTCTCTTGCACTTCTGAGTGCCTAGTATTTCAAATCAAACTTTGGCCAGGAGCCCCCCCGACACATGCTGCTAGCTCGATGCGTAGTCTAAGAGCGCGCCGTGTATCAATTTTCACGGGATTAGTTAATTCAAAGTCCCGTCCAATATTGACAAGTGACAAGAGGCAAAACAGTTTTTCTTTCAAACATCGTGGCAATTAACATAAACATTATAATATTAAGTATTTACACTCTGTGTAAAAAGTATCGGGAATTTTTCAATAAAACAAAAAATACTAATTATTCATTTAAATTTATTTTGTCGCCTTCAAATTACCCCTTAGCTTGCAATAGAACATCTCCAACGCTTCACCCAGTCTTCCATACATTTTTCATAGGCTATTTGCGGTATGGCCTTTAGCTCATTCAGCGAATTTTCTTTTATGGCTTTTTTTGGGTTTCAGATCGTTTTCGAGACGCCATTCTGAAGACTATTGGCTTGTTTGCATATCGTACTCATAAACCAATGTCTCGTCGCCAGTTATTATACGTTTCATAAAGGTCGGATCCGCAGAAGCTCGGGAAACCATGTCTTCAGCGACATGCTTTCGCTGCGCTTTTTGAACAAAATTGAGCTCTTTTGGAACTAGTCGAGCGGCAACGCGTTTGATGCTTAAAATGACAATGAGAATGTTGTGGACAGACTTAAAAGATATGTTCACCTCACTAGCCAACTGTCTCAGACTCATACGTTGATTTTCGAGCACTAGCTTTTTGATTTTGTCGATGTTTTCTTTGGTCGTAGCGGTTGAAGGTCTACCAGAACGAGGCAAGTCTGCTACTACTTCTCGGTCTTCTTTAAAAGACTTATACCATTCATAAGCCCTTGTTTACGATATACACGATTCGCCGTAGGTATTTCGCAACATTTTTAGTGATTCACCACATGAAATATCATTCGAAACACAAAATTTAAGGCACACTCTTTGTTCAACAATATTTTCCATTGTAAAAATCGCCGAGAACTCAAAACTATGAGCTACGTATGGTATTCCGAAATACCGCTCACCGAAAGGACGGTTTTCCGATAACACTCTACTCCGACGGTTAGTTGAACGAAAAAAATATTGGCCGATGAAACGTTTCACCGAAAATATTATTTATCGACGGTTGGTAGTCCGAATGAATCCTTCGCCGATGTAACGGTTCACCGAAAACACTCTTCAACGACGATTGGTTAAACGAACGAATCTTTCGCCGATAGCATTCAATTTACGCTAGCTATTATATTTTATAATTATGGGCAATGGAGCTAAACGATACTCGAGTACCATGTTTAATTTTATCAGCATAGATGAATAAATAAATACCGGGAGCTTCCGTATTAAAGATACGTCCCTAAATAACGCATAATGCACTCATTAACAATGGTACTGAGATTTAACGAGTATTTAATAAACTTGCAATAGTTACATGTAACAAAACATCAAATATCTATGGTAGTATTTTTTTTTTGTGGGTAGTTGCGAAATTTGTGACGACAGACCTTGGTACATGAAATGTTTCTCGCTCGTGTTTTGTTTAATTAAAAATGAATACGTGCAATTTAGTTAAATCTAAACGCGGAGGACATGTGCTAGTAGTGAATGGATATTCTTATCACTTAAATAAAAAATATGATAACAAGTATTATTGGTGTTGTACAAGAAAACAAACAAGTGGTTGTGGTGTAAGTGTGATAACTTTATTTGATTGTTATGAACATACATTTGTGAGGCAAAATTGTGATCATGCACATTTACCAGAGCCTGAAATAATTATTGATATGAATTTTAAAAACAAATTGAGAACTAGTGCGAAGGAATCTATGGACAGTCCGTCACAAATTGTAAATCGTTGTTTAAAAGACGTAGCTACCACAAGTGCGCCTCAATTGCCCAATAAATCAGCTTGCCGAATGATTGTGCAGCGTGTTAGAAATAAAGGACTTCCTAAGATACCACAAACAATCAACGAATTTCATGTACCACAATATCTCGCTAAAAGTAATGGAAAGCAATTTTTGCTTGGTCAATATACATGTAACAATGAAAGTGTTGTCATTTTTGGTACTAAAGCTAATGTTAAGCGTATGAATAATGCACAATGCTGGATCATGGACGGGACATTTTCGAGTTGTCCAACTCCGTTCTGTCAAATTTTTTCTATTCATGTTTTAGTGGGAACTGCAGGAGGCACAAATAAATTTCTACCTATGATATACGCACTACTGTCACATAAGACTGAAAGCTGTTATTTCATATTTTTTGAGATTTTGAAACGATATGCGATCAATACATTGAATACCCATTTGTCACCAGCTAATATATTAACTGATTTTGAAGTAGCAGTGATCAATGCAGTCAAACGACAGTTTCCAGACTGCGCCCACATGCTATGCTTATTCTATTTGACCCAAAGTATTTGGCGTCATGTCCAGTCAGAGGGTCTCGCAAGGCGATATGCTGAAGATTTCACATTTGCGCACAAAATCAGACACTTAGTTGCCCTCGCTTTTCTTGAGCCCGCTGAGATATCCGAAGCCTTCGAAATCATCCAAAATAAAATATTGCCGACAGAAGCAGCTGAAATTGCCCACTGGTTTAAGAAATATTATGTTGGATCACATCACACGCAGCAAAGAACTAACACGGGTTTGATAATAAAAAGAAATCAGGCATTATTTCCACCAGCCATGTGGTCAGTTTATGATCGCACACTTTCTGTTCCAAGGACACAAAATGCATTGGAATCGTGGCATGAAAGATGGAACACGCTTCTCCATAAAAAAAAATGGAACATTTATAAAACAATTACCTATTGAATTTGCTAAAGAGCAGAAGCATACAGAATGTGTCATTGAACGAATCAACTCTTCGGAACCCATGCCAAAGCGTAGACGTAATGCACAGGTTGAATATGATGCTAGGATACAAACACACTGATCACAAAAGAGTGAAATGAATATTGAATCTTTCTTAGGTGGATTGGCCCATATTCTATACCTGAAAAACAAGAAATATTTTTTTTTTTTTATATCAATAAAGAATTAAAATAATCATAAGTACAAATAATAATAATAGCTCACTATTTACTATAAGTTCAAAAATTTATCACGTTGTGTTACTTTTTGTTTTTTGCTTTGTTCTCACAGTTTAATTATTTTTTTTCTATTGTCACAGTTCCAATAGAGAAATCATAATAATCATAATCATATTCTTTATTGTAAAACAATATAAATTTCTACAAGACCTAAGGGAGTTGTCAAGCTGAAAGAAAAACTATCCATTTGGCAAAAGAATTCCCCTACAACGAGTGCTATCGGCGAAAGATTCGTTCGGTTAACCAATCGTCGTTGAAGAGTGTTTTCGGTGAATCGTTACATCGGCGAAGGATTCATTCGGACTACCAACCGTCGATAAATAATATTTTCGGCGAAACGTTTCATCGGCCAATAATTTTTTCGTTCAACTAACCGTCGGAGTAGAGTGTTATCGGAAAACCGTCCTTTCGGTGAGCGGTATTTCGGAATACCATACGTAGCTCCAAAACTATGACCAACAAAAAGTGTAGTTTGAAACAAATTAAATGACAGATCTCGCTCAAACTTTGCACGCTAAATCAGTACAGTGCTACCAACATGCAGTAAAAAAATAGAACGACATCTTTTACGCGGGTCTTTTTATTGACATATTCCCGATACTTTTTACACAGAGTAGTATATCGATTTAATATACGTAATCATTATTACCTTCTGTCACTATGGTGTTACAGTTGATAGGGTGCTGCACACTAGCTGTTAATATAAAACAATAAATCAGCATTACCACTGACAACGCATAAGCAAGTTCAAGGTTTTGTCATATAATAAACCCCCCACCCCCCAATTTGAAAACTGGATTTGGAGGTAAAAGTCGGTGTCAAAATTAAATGCAGGTTTCATTTTAATGCCCGAGTAACCAGTTCTGGTGCATATCACAGTAATATAAATCATTTTTATTGTCCTCAATTCAAAGGTAGGCCTTTGTCTTCCCGATCGACACTGTCTATATCGTATTTAAATCGTGTTTTCCCCGCAAATGTTTCATACATTAATTTATCAATAAGGTTTTTGATGTATTTTATACAGGAAGTTTATGGATAGGTGGATATGTATAGGTATCTATCTAATTATGGCAATATGATTAGAAATGTTACGCAATTCGAAATACAACAAATCGCGACACATACCTGGTGGTATTTCGGTGATGAGTCTCCTCCATCACTGGACACTCGATCCGAACAATATGTAGTATAAATAATAAAGTAAGCTTTTATTTTTATCCTTTGAAGCGATACTGCTAATGTGTAGTAAATCCGCAGCATTCTCTTACATCGGATTTATTCCAATTACTCCAAACTAGGATTTATTTAAAAGCTAGATCATATCTCGATTTACACACATTATTGTTAATGAAATGATCACTAAGGAAATTTTCTAATATAATTTCCTCCACCTGTCACCTCTTGTTAAAGGCTTAGGCTGAAGAAACGGTTACAAAGGTCTATTTAAAATAAAAAACATTTCGTTTTTTAGAAAAAAAATGCTGCGTATAAATCTGTTCACGGCTAGTTATTCTTGATGCTCAAAAACTCCTTTACTTAATGCTTCCCTAGTATTTGAAAACGAGAACTCGATAAACTCTCAGACTAGTCGAAAGATAAGTTTACGGATTAGTTAATCAACTGATCTACTCGTAACACCTCTTGATACTCCAAAACTCGTTTGCACACGCAATGTACGTGCCCCTTTGCTTCATGTTTCCCTAGCATTTGGGAACTCGTTCGAGGAGCTCAATCAACTCCCGGATTACTTGCAACATAATTTGAAATTCTTTTGTAGCACTTAACAAATACGCGGCGCAGACTGGCTTAATTTTTTCTAGTATTTATAACCGCAGTTGCTACGAACCTTGACTTGCAAAACAAGCGCTGTCCAGATTGATTTGCAAAATAGTTTGATGCGTCGATGCAAGTGTGAATCACTTGCATTTTTTGAACTTTAAAACACAGCTGTCACTGTCATATCTCATCTCATCATAGTAATCTGTTTCAATTTCGTTACTTATTCACGTCACATTATTTCTTCCGCCGACAAAAAAACATTATTAAGTTTATTAAAACTCAATCAAACTGATTCCGACTTCAAACATATATTATTTTTTTACCCGTAAAACTGTTTTAATAAGGTTTAAAGTAATAAAAGTCTACCTTATGATGCGAGCTTAAATCACTGAACTCTGTCCTTCTTTTGTTTTTGATTCCTCTACATCACTGACATGTCCAGCAGAAACCAACAATTTTCCTTTACTTTAGGTTTGTGGTTGAAAAGCTAATAGATAATTTTGGCTAAAACATTAACGCGATATTAAATATCAAAACGTCAAAACCAACAAAGTTGCGGACGCTAGGTAGCGCTGCAGTCGTGCACAGTGCGAATACAGTAGGTATACCATTAATTATATTAGATTCGATGCTTACGTAAACAACATACATATTTGAATGTACTAAAAATATTATTTATACGTTAAAAATTAAAGCAGGCGGGACAAAGAAATGGTAATGGTGACTTGGAAATGGTAATCGGAACTTAGTTCCTTCAAAAGGGACATCTATTGTCGAGTAGCTAAACTTAAATTCACAAAAACCTTTGGTATGATAGTAGACGACTATCCACATACGTTCAGTAAAATTTGGTTAGATGGCGGTTTCAGGGGTGTTTTGCGACAAGCTCTTCACGTTTTCTGCCGCCCTGGTACCAGAACACGAAGATTTTGTGGCGCTTACAATCTTTTAGAATTGAGACATTTTCATTGAAATTTGAGCCATTTTAGTGTTTTCAGCGTATTTTGATAACAATTTTCACCGATTTCGCTGTTACGTGAATCGAGCTACCCGGAGATAATATCTTGAGGAGGTCGTACCGTCGAGCTTCTGATATAATTTACCGTTCACAACGCCATCTGCTATCGCGTAGCCGAATGTCACATACTACTCGACAGCAGAGGTCGCTTCGGTATATTCCCCTGCTCACTGTCCTTATTGCGGTGTTAAATTTATAGTGCCGTTGCCGGCAATCCGGCGAACATTTGGTCGGTCTTATAGGAACATCACACGTACGGGCCGGATGTTGGCGCCGGTTCGACGGGAAGTTAATCGTATACATAGGTCTTAAAACCATGAAAGAGTAAGCCATATCTTTCATTTCATTCGCACTTGTTGGGGACGCTGTTTTGGCGCGTAAATTAATAGGGATATGGAGAGAAACCCAAATGTATCTCCTCCTACGCTCCTAGTAATTTGTAGCTTACGAAACAAATATGACAAGTTATAAGTTTTGAATAAATAAATAAATACACTTTTCGAAGCAGCGCGATTATCAAAATAAACGTATTTTGTCGCTAAACATGGTGCTGCCGCTTTATTTTACAAGTAATTCTCAAGTTGACCAATATTCCTATTCAAGTACTAACATTTTTAGAAAGACAAAACACTTACGCAATACTAAAGATATTATTTAGACACACGTTTTATTGCGCTATTCCTATGACCACCTTGCAGCTTCAGCACTGATGCTGGAGCTGGAAGGATTCATTCAAGCATTCTGAATTCAGCTCAATCAAGACCGACTCAATCAAGTCGTGTTGAATTTTAACTTCAAGATTACAGACAAAGGGCCTGTCCATAGGGACCAATTGAAAAAAAAAGAAAACGGGGAGCCATTGTCCTATTGCGAGGTTGCTCGCGCAACCGCCACAATGGCGGCAATACTCTAGTTCAGCCCTAGGCCCGCGCCCTCGCGGCGTCTCACTCAATGTTCCATCAGTAGAGCGCGGTGCGGTGGCGAGAGCACCCGCCGTCACTGCGCTCTTTTGGACGCAACCCTATGACGACTGCTACGTGTTTTAATACGCGACTACATCAGTCTTATAAATATTTCGCCGATATTTAAGCAACCGCAGCAACTTTAGGTTATTTGGATTGTTTCAGGTTGTCAAGGCAAAATAATGAAACATATTGATCTATATGATATTTAAGCCTATTGATATCGATGCGTGCTTTATTTGTATTTGCATACTGAAAATGATATAGATCGTTTAAGTAACACCTTTATTTGGGACCAAACGATTAAGTTCCCGCAGCTTTGGGTTACTTAGAACGTTTTTCTTTTACACGAGCTTATTTAAGTATACAACGTTGATAAAAGCGAGAGGCATTAAATGAAACCACATATACTATAAGTGCCTACTGCTAATCCGAAACTATTAAAAAAAAGTTTTCAAGAAGTATACGAAAAAACTTTTTTCAAAGAACTTAAATAGCTTAATTATTAACTTAAAATGTAAACACCCTTAATAAAAATTTACACTGACGTGCGGTGACCTGCGTAACAAAACGGCAACATCGCATTTGTACCTATCGCATAGCGCGTGCGGCGGGCTCACACACAGCAGAGCGGCCGGGTTTGATGTAGACGATAATGTAAACAAGTGGTGTAGGTATCGTTGGAAAGTATGATCAATGATCATAATAAACAATAATAATTCATTGTTATACTTACACATTAAATCTTCAATTGTTGGAAATGTCCGCCGTTTGCATTAATACACAAGTTATAACGACGTATAGTATTGTTATTTAATCGTGCAATAAAATCTCTGTTTGTTGAATTTTTTAATTTATGAAACGCTAAAATAATTCGGTTTTTAAGTTCCTCTACGGTATTCACGTCTGTTGCATACAATTCACCTTTCACAAAACCCCACAAAAAAAAGCAGTGTATGTAGCACGAGGCATTATGGATGTCTTACGTACCTAATTTACAAAATTATTAAAAACTGCACACACAACTAAACTTAAACTAACTTGTCCTGTCACAACATAAATCACTATCTTAGAATAAGAAGTTTGGTGTCCTATCACAATAAAAACTTAACAATATTAGAGAATATTGAAAACCGGACGCGTGAGCGACAATAATTTGTGCTTAATTGCGTGCACCCCGGAAGCGACGCGTCTTCGCACTAAACAATGTAAAAATCGTGTCCTTGACGTACTTATCCGAGTCAGCGCCGCCGTCGCCCGCGCAATAGCAACAGACTGATCTATTTCTATTTCTGTTACGCTTATTACATTAGAGTGAGATGACCGTGATCTGTACTTTCTTTTAAGGAAATATTTGGTAATAGTGCACTTGTTTGTATTGCAATCTTACGATGCGGAGCGGCAACGTCGCGTGAATTTTGTTGTTTTTGCGGTGAATGACTCTTAGATAACTATGCCTATAAAACTTAGTCACCTAATCAGGAAGATACAGCATGTTCAAACTAAAAAAAAACTAAAAAAATATCCTGTGACTAAACTATTGCTTACATTGATTTGATTTTTGTTGTGTAGCCTTATAATGATATACAGAATATGTGGTTTCATTTAATGCCTCTCGCTTTTATCAACGTTGTATATGAAAAAAGTGTCTAATATGTCAAATATTAGCTACTTGTGATAATGCCACTAGTCTAGTATGAGAATCATTAAATTAAGGTAAAGCTCTTAAATAAGGATAAGCAAGCCATTATAATATAGGTATTTCTGTTTCGTGACTAAACTATTAAACAATGTTGCGTTTACTCAGTAAAAAAATGATTAATTTGCAAAAACTATCTATGTAGTTTTATGGTACAATATTTTTTTTAAAGCGTAGTGCTTTAAAAAAAAATATTGTACTTTTTAACTTCTGAAAATAATTATATCGAACATGAACACGTCATTTCATGGCAATGAAAGTATTTTTCAATTACTATGAAATATTCTTGAACAAAAGCATTACGAACTATTTAGACTTTAAGACAAACTTGTTATGTTTGGTATCAAAATGGTGATCTTGATCTGAAATATTCAAATAAAACTATGTTTTCAAGTTACAATAACAAAGAGTATCAGCGGTTACTGAGATTAGGAAAAGATTCACTTTAATGAGAACCAAGTGTAGCCCTGCCCCTCGCCGCCGAGCCATCGGGCAATATCGATTTAACGTGGAGCTTAAATAGCACTTCTTGTACGCTGCCGTCGTTGCTAAATGCGTGCATCAAGAATGTTATTATAAAGAATATCCACTAGTTACAAATATTTTCGGAATATTCAAATCAAGATCTTCATTTTGACACCAAACACGACCAGTTTCTTTCAATGTTGAGTTGTTTGTAACGTATTTCTTTCATACGCACATATTAAAAAATGTATGTGTGTATGATAATATCAGAGTGTAATATAAATGCTATAATCTAAGAAGATCACCAATTACCCGGGTTATTTGGACTAATATGACATGCTGAAAATGGTCACTAGAAAACTGATTACTTGTAACGATTATGTCAATTATTTTGATAAAAATTAATGCCATGTTAAAAATTCACCTTCAAAATAAGATTGTATTCAAATATTACAATAAAAAAAGGGTTATGTGAGACAATGCTGACGCAAATGTTTCTTAGGACGTATTAAAGGATTCCGCAATGTGATTGCAAGCAATGTTAATTATTTCCTCGTTTTTGTAACTTTTCTTATGACTTTTGCACTCCAATTATAATTAGTTGATGGTTTATGATCTAAGCCCACGCCTTTAGAAAAACAAGGCTATACAGCCGTGAATATTTTTTAAATAACTATGTTCACATAAATGAAACACAAATTAATTCAACGTTAATATGAACTACATCAGATTTGGTATCAATGAAGGTCTTGATCTGAAGCAGTCAATTATAATTCTGTTATCAAAATACAATTACAAAGAGAATTGGCGGTTAGTAAGAATAGGCGAAGATTAACTTATATGAGAATCACTTGTAGCTCGCCTCGCGCCGCCGAACCGAAATATCGATTTTACGCGGAGCTTGGATTACGCTTCATATCTGTACGCTACAGTTGGAGTTTAGCGTGCATTAAGTACGTTTGCATAAAGAATATCCCTTAGATATATTTTCGGATTGTTCAAATCAAGACCATCATTTTGACACCAAACACGACCAGTTTCTCTCAATGTTGAGCTGTTTATAACGTTAGAAACAGCTCAACAATGCGTATGAAAGACATACGTATGTCTTTCATACGCAATATTGAGCTGTTCACGCACGCACATGCTACAAAGTGCCTAAGTATGTAAAATAATATCAGCATGTAATATAAATACTATTAATAAAATGCCAAATCAGTAGGTTGAATATTTACCTTATGTATGGGTTATGTATGACTTCATTCATACCTAGGTGTTAGGTGATATGATCATCAACCTTTTGTCATTTCAAAATTTTCAAGTTTTTAGTCTCGCGGTTTTTGAATTCGGATTAAAATTAATTTCTTTTTAACCGACAACAGTGAGCAGGTTTCTCAATTCGACCGTATATTATATGCTTTTACTTTATGTTTGCTCATTTTTTTTGTTGGAAACTAGATATTTTCAAGGTGGTCCCATTTAGGAAGTCAGGATCTAATGATGGAAAACCAGGGAAATCGAGGGGAACTTCAAAATATTTTAGGGTCGACTAGTGAAATTGTAAGATATTTCATAAAGAAATTTAAAAGACCAACTCCTTAAAAAAAAATGCTTCATAAATGAAATGCAAACTACATAGTTTAAGGTTAAGAGGAACTTCAACATGTTTGGTATTAAAATGAAGGTCTAGATCTGAAGCAGTCAAATATAACTATGTTTTCTAGTTACAATAACAAAGAGTATCAGCGCTTAGTAAGAATAGGGAAGATTAACTTATATGAGAGTCACTTGTAGTCCACCCCGCACCGCTGACCCGTAATATCGATTTTACGTGGAGCTTGGATTACGCTTCATATTATACGTTACAGTTGGAGTTTAGCGTGCATGAATTATGTTCTCATAAAAAATATGCACTAGTTGTAATAATTTTTGGATTGCTCGAATCAAGACCTTCATTTTGACACCAAACACGACCAGTTTCTCTCAAAATTGAGTTGTTACAACGTATTTCTTTCATACGGACACATTAAAAAGTGATGAAGTATGTAAAATAATATTAACGAGTAATATAAAAAATATATTAACTCCATACCAAATTCGTAAGTTAAATATTTACCTTATTTATGGGATTTTGTGTACATGTTTTGACACCGACTTCATTCAATGCTTAGGTGATTATTTTCAAGTTTTAAGTGCTGCTGTTTTTGAAGTCGGTATTTTTTTCTTTATGACCTGTTTGATTTTAATTGATAAGACAAAGGAATCAATATCCCGGGGAGATATAACGCAAAGTTACATGTCAAAATAAAATACAATCAAATAAACCTTGAAGAAAACCTGGTCTCGAGGAGTACTGGTTTTCACGAGGACGAGGAATTTAAATGTAAACTTGATTAGTTCTGCAATTTTTTAAAGCCGTAGCAATTTTTTCTTTTAATGTTTATCTTTAAGTATATTATTTTTTAATAATTTTTATTTTTGTTTTTATATACATTTAAAACTAAACATACTGATAAAAATATACAAATCTTCTATATATATAAAACTCTTCCGTTACTGACTGACTGACTGACTGACTGACTGACAGACAACGCACAGCCGAAACTACTGGTCGTAGAAAGCTGAAATTTGGCATGTAGGTTCCTTGAGATATGTAGGGGTGCACTAAGAAAGGATTTTTGGAAATTCAACCCCTAAGGGGGTAAAAAGGGGTCATAATGTTTCTATGAAAAATCTTATTCCTTGGGTTTATAAACTTGAAACTTAGCACAAACACGTATATGGTCAAGTAAATAAGTTTGGCATCATAATTTTTTCCAAACTACCCTCCAATAGTGATTTAAGGGGTTGCGATTGGGTGACTGATTGACTTTCGCGCAGCCATAACCGCTCGGTGTAGGAGTCTAATATTTTCAACAAAGCTTCCTTTACTGACGGGAGTGAGCATTAAAAAAAGATTTTTGGAAATTGTACCCCCAAGGGGGCGAAAAGGGGTAAAAACGTTTCTATGAAAAATGTTATTTTTTAGGTTTATAAACTTGAAAATTGGCACGAAAACGTACATAGGCAAGTAAATAAGTTTGGTAATGTAAGTTTTTCCAAACTACCCTCCAATTGTGATTTCGCGGGTGTGATTTGGTGACTGATTGATTAACGCACAGCCGAAACCTCTCGGTATAGAAGTCTGATATTTTGAACAAGGCTTCCTTTAGTAACATAATTGACCACTAAGAAGGGATTTTTGAAGAAGCAAGCCCTTAGGTAGCGGGCGGGGGGGGAGGAGATCAACTGATACTTTTAATTTTTCTAGGACGATGTTTTTGTCTCGCTTTACTTTTTGTTACATAACGTAATCGACAAACTCCAAAACTACTTATCGTTTTTAAATATTCACCATTAGAAAGCTACATCATCCCTGAGTAACTCAAGCTGTATAATATAATTCAAATTCTAATAGAAAGAAAGTCCTGTCGAGATCATTAAAAAACGCCACAATCCCAAATTACACGTGGGCGAAGCCGCGAGCGGAAAGCTAGTATGTTATATGTATGTAAATTTTATGAAATGCTTAGTGATGAATCTGATACGCGTCTCTTTGACGCGACTATGCGGCGAGCTGGCAGCGTGTGGCCGCGCGTCGAATCTCGGAGCAATTCCGCATTGAGTACTAGGGATCCAGAAGTGAAAACAAGTAACGTTAATTTATCGTCCAAAACAACCTATGTACCTACCACTACATGCTGCTAAGCCTTTGCGTTAGCAAATTGTGAATTAAAAAATAGCACTTTAACTATTCGATCATTGGTTTTGCATAACGTTTAGTTTAATGAATGGTCGCCCGTAGTGCATTTGAAAATTCCTCATGAATAATGATTTGAAAATTAAATTAATCACAACGACACACCCAATAACATTATAATCTACTGGTAGGAGCCAGTTGCTCGGGTTAGAAAGCTGTATCGATGACGACGATGTTATTCATGCATCAAATAATACCGGCTTTATCCTTATCAAGCCAGTTTAATAAACCCGGCCTTGACCTAGATCCTGACTTGTTTTACCCTCCGTAAAGTATGCTATATAAACAAACTTTGACCGAATTCATTTATCACAATTTAGTGTTTGGTAGCGCCTGTTTAGTGTTTCAAACACTATATTTTGCTATAAATTCTTATGATCATTTTGAGATTATGCATTTTAGTGTCAGTTTGATTTTTTCTTCCACAAAAAAGTAACTATTATAAAATAGATTAACCTACTTTATTCTTTCATTGGTACAAGAAAACAGATAAAAAAGGGATGTTTGGCTTCGTGCCAGGACAATCTATTGAAACATTTGAAGTACCAGGACACCATTCACCTTAGGGTCAAAAATGTCGCTACTACCTGCACCCTCTCTCACACACATACATGAAAATATCCCACTTTCACTTCAGTTCTACACGTGCGATCAGGATTTCTTCGTGTGTGCCCGTGTTTCGTTTTATTTTCATGAAAATTAATTATTTAAGCGTAGATGTTTCTAATGTGAAAAATACCAAGGTTTACTTACTCCTGGGTTCAGCAAATAAATAATAAATTAACTTTAACATAAAATAAAAACCTATTTCAAAAACCGTGGCACTTAAAAGTGACCTAATTGACGAAAGATATTATCACAGTCACAACTTATCTAGGTGTAAGGTTCTTATCAAAGCAAATTAATCAAGCTCAAATACAAGGTAGCTGCTGTGATCCTTTGAAGAATTCCCTTGATTGTTTCTCAGCTCCAGTAGGAGATACACTCCAGACTTTAATAAAATTGTAGTGTCTTTAAACACTAGCGAAAAAACTTAAAAAAATGTAAAAGCGACTAGTGCGTACTAGACGTTTCTACAAATTTTATCATGTATCTACCTGAAAAGATACGCTTTAAAACGAAAAAGGATTTCACAAATCTATCCAGGCAGACGCTTTTCTGTTCGGTTAATATACATGTCGGCGAGACGGACAGGATAGGTATTGGCGGAGCGTTTAGATAGTCTTCATCAGCCATATTGAATGTCTTGTTGAAATAAAGTCTTCGTTACATCGCTTGATTGTTTATTACGATTACATGACTAGTTTAACAAAATGTAATAAACACGTGGAAGATGATAACAGATTCCTTTGTGAAACGCGGCGAGTTCTATACTTCCATGCGTTAGCCATCAGGGTTCATCTTCCAAGAATCCTCTGCACGGCGCAGTACAGACCACACCCAAGTAGTTCCCACACCCAGTTCGCGACTGTCGACTGTCATACTTGATGTTCCACAAACAATCTCATATTGTCGCTGTCATCGGCAGAACACCACGAAGGTGCGATAGGTATACGACCTCTCCGACATACATATAAAATGGCTACCACGAGACAACTTGTTATGGACGCACCAGGAGACATAGCTCGGCAAGGAGTTAAGTGTTTACGTACATATTTCAATCCAATAAGGACAACCAACAAGTGGTTGCAGTGTATACCACGTAACCTCCTCCACGTGGCAAACTGTTGTGGAGCTACCAGGAGATCATAAATGCAAAGATGGCTATGTTTACGTGGCTTTCAGTAGAACCCAATAATATCACTACATAGTATAAAACAATGTCGCATATTTTATCCTCATGTCCTTTCGACCGCTTAAATATTTTAAAATACACAACGGATTTTGATGCAGTTTATTTTAAATGATGGAGTGATTCCAGAGGATGGTTTATATGTATAATAACATACATTAAATAGTGGAGAAATACTGTTATTTTTGAGGTTTCTAATGTGGTGTCGTTAATTACAATTTTTTTCTTGCTTACATTGCAAACGCAGGCTGAACCCTACAAGATTTATCAAAATAACATATCAATTATTTTTAAACATTGAAAAGGTCTACAGAAAACTCCGTGATGGTATATGTCTATCTTTTATGGATATCCCACAATAAAATTTTTTGTTACTTAATAATTACGACAAATAATGGCTAATTTTCGAAGCGATTTTAACCAATACAGCATTAATCCTTATCCAATTAAATAAGTTAAATATATTGTTAAATTAATGTAGATTTATATGGCCGTTTACAGCATATGATTTAAATGAATATTTTCGAAGATATTACAGTTTTAAAAATCGCGGGACGTAGCGTTTGCGGCGAAGCCGTAGCGGGCCGCATTGTTTTTATATATGTTATGGACCAAGTGATTAATGCGGGCATTATTCATAATGCTCGGGCATTATGAATAATGCCTAGCATAATCGGGCTAAGTTATTAATTACTATCTTAACTTCATTATTATCATATCGCTCGGTCATTATTATATTGCAGGGGAATCGGGCCCTTTCGCTCGACTATGAACGAAAATTCAACGAAATATTTGTCGGTAGAAGCTATATTAAGAGAAATGTTTAGTTTAGACTGAATCATCAGTGTACATTTATTGTCGTACAGTGTTGTTTATGTTCTTAGAGCTATGGCTTCTTATACGGAAAATTGTTTTATTTGTGACAATTCACTTGAAAACCGGCGGCAATAATAGAACATTTTAGAAAAATATACGAAAAACTCGTGGTGGTGCAGATGAATAAGTAAAACTTTGCGGCGCTCGTACGTCCAAAACCATTGATTTTATGAAAAAGTGAATAAGGCATGAAGTGTAGGAAATTTGTACTAGTTTAATTTTGTAGAAAATTTTTTTTTCGTAAAATGCCTCAGAAAGTAGATATTCCCAAAAAACCGTTTTTGGGCGCCATTTTTTCAAAATGGCGGCGCGAGCGGCGGTGGTACGAGGTGGCAAAGTTAAAATTCGAAAAGAGCATATCCAAATCTATAAAATACCCAATTTTCAAAACTCCCGGAAAACTTTCCAGGTAACCCCCTTATTTTCTACCAAATGACTGGACTACACATACTGTAATGCAAAAAGACTTTTTCCCCGACCTATTATTATGTAGACTCTTTGACGTACGATAAGTTTTTAAGAATTATCGCACTGGCGCCGCCAATGTGCGCAGAGCTAACCAAGCCGACAACGAACTATCGTCCTCTTGCGATTTATGCTGCCCTAGTACTCATGCGGATACTAGCCGACTGCGGATCGTTACTGCGGCAAGTCCTGCGGGGAGTGGCCTTGGCTGCTAAATTTAATATCGTAGTAAATTGAGCTACAAATAAAAAAGGAAACAAATTTCCGTCTCTTACCGTAATTTTTAATGTTTTTTTTAGAATTATTGCAATGGTAATTAAAAAATAAAAATTAATGTACGGGATTGACTTTTTAACTTTTGTTTTTACGCGTGTAGTAATTTAAGTAGAAACAACCAAAAATTAGGCACAATTTTTTTTATTATTCCCAAATTCAGTATCACGCACATTAATTGTACAGTTTCTACTTATTTGAAATGTGACAACCGCAAAATATATCTAAATTTAAGTCGAAAATCATAAATGTGTCTATAAAAACAAAACAAATTTATCGACCGCATTGGTGTTGGCCTTACATTTGGTGCAACACTCTTTGTATCGCTTTACGAAAACCTCTTTAATATTTTATAGTTCTTATTACTTTACGATAAGACTTATTCTTGCATCGATTAGATTGAGTCGCCCCGTTTTTAACCAACCAAACACCTCTGGGATTCATATCTCCCTGGAATAGAGTGAGAATACATGTTGTGATATCCCAGGACAATAACTATAATGCGTAAATACATTTGATTATTGCCAGATTAATAAAATTCTGCATGTGCTAAATGTACCGCTCTGTAAGGGCTAATGTGTATACTGTAGGTTATGATAGAAAATCGAAAATTTACCTAAATATCAAGCTAAAATAACAGAACACATTATTTAAAGAACTGACCGCGATATTAAGGTTTAGCCTAAATTCATTTTTTATGCTTAATTTGTGATTTCTTCACATTAGTGATATGCATTACATATTATTATATGTTGATAGTATTTTTTATAAACTTATACAATGTTTATAGAAACCAGTCTTGTTTGGTGTCAAAATAAAGATCTTGATATGAAAAAGTTAAATATAACCATGTTCTTCAGTTATAATAACCAAAACAATTAGCGATGAGTAAAAATAGGTTAAGACTGACTTTTCAATCACGCGTAATCTGCCCCGCACCGCTGAAGGGTCGGGAAATATCGATTTTACATAGAGCCGGTACAGCGCGACAGCTGTAGCAAAATGCGTGCGTTAATTGTATTTTTATAATAGATACCTACAAAATATTATTTTTTTCGGATTGTTCTAGTTAAGACCTTTATTTTGATACCAAACTCGACTACTTTTTGTCAGTGTTGGGGTTAGTTATAACGTAAAAGGGTACGTTATAACTAACCCAACGCTACGTACGAGCGCATTTTAGTAATATTAAAAAGTATATTATATGTGAATTATTATCGTCATAATTATAATAATAAATACTACTGCAGCAACCTTGGGCTGTCCATTTCCGTTTTTACGCCCTTGGTAGATAAGTAGATAGTAAAAGAAATTCTACCGATGTAACTATAATTAGCCGTCTTAGCATAATTTAAGCTTTAAAATACATGAAACCTTACTGCAATGGTAAAAAAACGTGTATTTTCAAACTTCTATGAGGAAACCAAATCAAATTTATAAAAATATCAACACGATCCTCGGTAGTATAGTGGTTAGTATTCCCGCCTGTCACGCGGGCGACCAGGGTTCGATCACCTGCTGAGGAGAAAATTTTTATTTGTACTTAATCGAATTGGATATTTTTTGTAATCGTAAAATCCTCTTAATATTCAGGAATCTTTTTTTTCTGTCATAATAGAAATTACAAGTCCGTATTCAGACCATCATTTTGTTCTTCATAGTTAGTTCCTCCTGATAAGCAATATCTCTTATAAAAATCTTATACCTACACTTTATTAAAAAAAAAAAAACTTACTTTGTATAAAAGTGTAAGTCTCTTTACAATGAGCAAGTGTAAAATTCTGTTTTATTTCTTTCATATTATACAGAAAGCTGAAAATCACACTACCTAGCGGTCCCCTTACACAATTAACTTGCAACGTGGCTAGCAGAGAGTTTACTTCGATGAAAATTCCTCATGGTAAATACAAAGGGGTCTCTACCGTAGGCACCGAGCACCGCCGCTGCACCGTGGCGCATAAATATTAAAACAACGTGCAAGGAAACTTAACTACTTCAAAAATTATCCTTATAACCGTTTTTTACTACAAGCATATGAATACGGTACATACACCAAAATATCTTTTTTCAATCTTTGACTATTTGTTTGCTCTTCTCTGAAATGACGACCGATTTTGATGGGACTATTTTTGACAGGTAGCTGATGTAATTAGGCTACTTTTATTTTAGAAAATAAACTAATAACTTTTTATTTATATGTGACCCGGACGAAGTCGTGGGCACAGCTAGTTTGATATTAAAACGTAGTGGTTTCATCACAAAAAAAAAACCATAATTTAATATAAAACATCGGTATTTCTATCTTTTATGTATGGAAATATGACAGCAATTAAATTGTAAATAACCTTACCCGTTTATTACAACACAGTTAAAATGTTTTCATTTCACAAAACAAATAGACAAACTTGTAGAGAACATAATATATTAAGTGAGTAAGCAGAATAATAATCCATTATGGCAGATATTATTTTAACGTTTTAGTAATAGACTAACATTGAATTTAGCGCGAATTTTCCTCTTGACCCTATAACATCCACATCGAGATGATTAGGTATACGTCGTAAGTCGCGAAAACGTTGGAGTGAATAGTCGATTTGTCTGTGTTATTATTTTGTAAATAGGTATCATACTAAAATATTACTGCTCTCGCAAAAATATTATGTTTCTAGTATTTCTATCTTTAATAATTTCTAGAATTGATTATAGGTTTTATTTTTTAGGTTGATAAAATGTGACTTCAGTAATTTAATATTACCCAAGTCAGGTCCTTAATGTTTTTGTCCAAAATTTGATACACTTTAGTATCTACTTACGTATCTCGATATAATTGCTAGCAGTATTGACGGAACATGTCGGCACTAAAATCAAAGCTCTCACCATTTTGCCGCGCGGCAACACAGTAGCTACTTTTCATGCATTGATCTGTGTGTTATTATATTGCAATCTGTGCACCGCGTCCATTGCGTGACTGTTTTTGTGGATAAAGTTTCAAAGCAAAATGCATTACTTTGAAGACTGTGAAGAAGGTGCATTAAATATCGAAGATACAGAAGATACTTTAGACATAACTTGGAATGGTCACACCTCGAATTTTCTAAAAGAAATGCACATGAGTGTAGCGTCGCAGCAACACACGGACATTAAAATAATCACCAATGGGGGATATGTTTATGCACATAAAATAATGCTAAGTGCCGCATCTCCTATGTTTGAAGAACTTATTAAACAAAGTCCACCAGCAAATACCGACTCCTGTCAAAGTATAATTATAAATCAAGTTCCTGGTGAAATGTTCGTTAACCTTTTATACTTTATATATCACGGCGCTGTGGTAGTTGACAAGAAGGGGACAAGCGTTTTGTTAAAAACTGCAAAAGAAATGGGCTTAAAAGGATTAAGTAACGTGCAATATGAAATACGAGGCGACAACGTTATCATAACTAATCCAACACCAATAACTCTAACTCAAGATCGGAAACGAAATGCATCACCTATTCCAGACCTCTACCAGAAAGAGATAAAACTAAACCATTTCGAAGAAGTGAAAACAGAAGAAACAGAAGAAACTGAAGAAACTGAAGAAACTGAAGAAACTGAAGAAACAGAAGAAACTGAAGAAACAGAATCATTTGAAGATAATGAAAATCCACCATCTGAATCTGAATAAATCAGATATCATAACGACTAATTAAATTACTTTCTAATATGTATACCTGTGGGTCCCATCAATTTGTGTGTTTAGTGTCAAAATTTTAGGTTAGAACTACTTTTCGGGCAGACATTATTATATTGACTTTAAAAAAACAATAACATGTGTAGACTAATTATAAGTAGATGTTTGCTTTGACTATTTATTTGTGGAGATCTTTGTAATTATGTATTTTTATATTACGTAATTATTAACCATAAGTATTTTATTTATTAATTCACATCAAAGTAACATTGAGATTCTTGATTAAATTGTATGTCTTTATTCATTTTTCGTTCAGAATTTTGACATATATAATTGTTGTAATACCTTGCAAAGTGTGTCCAGTTAAAAATTCATTGGATCTATGTTTTACGAACATTTTCTTTTTTTTTTATATAAAAACTTAACAGTAAAATAAGTATGTTAGTATAAAAAAACTTATTCAATCTGGAAAATGACGTAGTATTAAGATTATTCGAATTAAAAATCTTAACCATTTTATTTTTTATTTATTTAAACCCAACTTGAATATCCAACAGACGAGTTAGTTACCTTCTCTTTTATCTTTTGTAAAACCTTTACATACGTTTATTTATATATTGAAAAGGGCAAAATGAGACTAACATCATATTTGTCTTTTTTCGTGTAAGTACTTTAAACAAAATTATAGGATGTTGGTTATATACCTACACTTTAAAATGCAACGCAATGATATCAATTATTGATATTTCATCTCTCTATTGATATTATCATCATACCTCTTTATTGATATTAAAATGCAATATCAATAAAGAGGACGAGAGAGATTCTGGATAACCACTCGATCACCTGGACAATATAATACTTAGATACCGTAGTAAAAACCAACACCGCCTGGCTACTCCAATCCTTCTTCAGGCAGAAACCTACAAAGCCTTTAGCCTCCCGAAATCGTATAATGCACTTAGTACATCTAATATATAGTATTTCCATGCCACAATGTTAGTTACCGTACTCCTCCGGAACGGCTGGACAGATTCTCTTTCAATTTTAAATATGCATTCAGTAGGTCTGAGAATCGGCCAACATCTATTTTTCATCCCTTTTTTTTTCGCGGAAGAAGTAGCAGGCAACAGCTAGTGTACGTATGAATATATGTAGTACTGATGGAATTTAAATAAATATCTATAAGAATGCAAGTGTCCCCTCGAAAACAATTTCTGGCTTAATGGGCCTAAACTTGTTTTCGCCTCTTATAACGCCAGTTTTAAAATATATCTATCATTTACTATTGCTCTCAGTATCTAATGAGGACACGGCCTCGGTTGGGTTTTTTAAAAACATTTAATTATATTTTATGCCAAGCTGAACACTTATATTTATTTGTAGCCAATAGCAGATAGCAACAGCAGGCAACGTGCCTATTATTAGGTTCTATGTACCTAATGCTGTATGTTAGGTACCTTCTGAGATATTGACGCTTGATACGGACAGTATTTCATAGAAACCAGTAGTGTAGCGGTAATCTATCGTACTTATGTCATTCGTTAGAATTTCCGGTTTTCCTGTAAGATAGCTTAAATAATCACATTTAACTCATTACCTCTCTGAAAAGTTGTTCAGGCAAAACAAATGCAACAGAAATATTAAAAATACACAAACAGAAATACACAGGACCTAAAAAAGAGGATTCAATGAAACTAATTAAACTGCAGATCAAATTTATTTAATATACTTTTACCAATAAATACAATGGAGCCAGGTAAACCTTTACACATTTTTTTTGCTACGATAGTTGAATAGACTGCGGACTAGGGCTCCTGAGAAATTTTGTAAATAGTTGTTATTATGTTTAGTTAAAGTAGTGGCACAATAATACATATTATACGACACATAAATAGGAGTCGCAACAACGATTAAATGATTATCGACAAATCTCCGCGGAAAACAAATTTTAATATTAAAATTTTATAATATTGATATAATATTGATGCCAATCAATAAAATTGTATACTATAATCATAATCAAATCATCACATTAATTTATCAATAATCGTATATATTTTCATACATAATGATTTTGCTAAGTAGTCATATAATTATCCTTAATCGACATAGTTAAGTGCAGTCATAAGTTCACATAGTTATTATTGTTTTACACAGTCAAAGCTAATATAATATTATATTTTTTTTAATTATTTAAAGAAAGTGCTATTTGCACACTATTGCACATAAATTATCATCATAAAATTACTTAATTCTAGTATACAACATTCTACACACTACTTAGATGTGATAAGACATAATTATATCATGTTCACAAGAAAACCCACACTAAAAATCCGATAATAGTAAGAAAACCTTCTGTTGGATCTCCATATAAAGTATGAGTAACCATTTTATGTTCACAAGTCTTACGCATAATGATAATTAGAATTACATATGTAAAACAATAGTAATAAAATCCTGTTTCATAAACGTTACTATCTGTCAGTCAATGTAGTACCTAAATAAGTGTCAAATTGAAAAAAAACGGGTCATATGGCCAAATTTGTTTCTTGATAGCTTTTATATCGAACACGATTAGTTTTGAAGCTACGATTCTAGAACTACGTTCACACGAACGCAAATTAATATACAAAAATACCCGCTAACAAGCGAACTAATGGAACAAAAAATAATAATAAAACATCGTTCATTTTTAAATACTAGAAGGTCGATGCTTCTAGATTATGAAAATGAAGAATTTTATGTAAAAACTGATCTGAACTGATCATTGAAACATCTATAACAAATGAAAGATTTATCCTTTACGTCTACGAATTTGAGAAGCATTCATCGTGATTATCATACCATCCGTCTAGAAAGCCTGCTATTCTAGGAATCTCATATCTCATCAACTTTCTAGGTTTGTCTTTTTTGCCAAATAATTTACTGACCACAAACCCACACTAAGTTCATTAACATAGTTTTTCAGTCACAGCCCATACCTTGCACACAATATTTGTATGTCGGTGTTAAACTTACTCTTAAACTGCTATTTGTTAGGGCCGTTATTATAAAAAATTCTATCTCCTTCGACATCTATCACAATCCGACACAAGTTGAGCACGCCTTTCAGTATTTTTGTACAATAAGTATAATTTTTTTTATTACAAAATGCATTTTCATAAAACCGTGTTCTTAGAAACACTTTAAAGTTAAAATCTTTACAAAATAAACTTATAGAGCTAACTTGCAAAATACAATTACATCGTGTATCGTTTATTAAACAGGGATGGCAAAACGACATTTTTGAATTACCAAGTAATTACTAACAGGCCGATAATACAAATGCCTGTTTAGTACAATGTGCTGCATGGAGCTAGGTATGCAAATTATGAAAACCGCATTATGTGCATTTACAGCTCATTCGTGAATTGCCAGCAATTGTATTAGTCTAGTTATAAAATCTCATAGACTAAGATGTAATGAAGTAAATGGACTGAACAATTAAAGCTCGAGGTTTTCGCCATATGAATCATAATTATATAAATAAGATATGCTTATATAGTAGAGCTATACAATTTAAAATAACTCATAAAAAAACAGAGTTACTCATTGTTTACGCCAAACTGCACCATAAAAATACTTATAATTTGTGAGTTTTTGTATACAAATTTTAAAATTTTTAAAACGTTTTGTGCTGTTTATATTATATACATACAGTTTGTAGCTAGTTGTCAGCCAATAAACGATAATTGTTTAAATATTAATTGGCAGGATTAAAACATTGGTACTAGCACAAATGCAGGTCCTCAACGCTTGCATACCTACAGACGCCTACTGACGACCTACTGTCGCCTGCACATTCTAAAGAAACTTCTTACTATCGGTACAATCACATTTATACTGTTAATTCAACACTAACATCACAGTGTAATAATATATACAGTATTAAGTCTTCACATAAACGGGTGCGAGCGAGTCGCAGTGACGAACGAACGGTGTTGTTAATATAATTAAAAGGCTGTAGGTAGATAGCCGTATAGTTGTTACGTACCGCGCGGTTGAAGGCTTTTACTCTTTAGAAATGGCCGAGTACTGTATGTATTTATACTGTGCTCACATCACTCAGTTTACTTAAACACACAGTTGCTTACTACATATCATTTTTTTTAATTACGAAAATGTGCACACTCAACTACTTTCGCATTGCAATGTAAAAATAAAGTATGGTCTTGTGTTCTACACGAAGTTTAACTTTAAAATTGCAATTAAAAATAAAAACAGTCATAATTTTTTTTTAGTTCAGTTCAGTGTACAAGTTTTTGGATTGAAATTACTTCTTAACTATGGTATGGTTATAGAATTACACATTAGATTCAAATATTTTTTTATACACTTTTTATCAAGAGAGCTACGTTCTCCAATTTAAAATACTTACGACCACAGACGCAAGCTTCTGTTTGATGACTGCACTTGAAAAAACCAACGTTACACTTTCGACAGTAAAAGATTTTGAAACTCTGGTGATACCCTTGAAGAGACTGTGAGGTATCACGGACATATTTATCTGGAATTGATAAAAATCAATACATATAATAAGACAGTAAAAATCGAATTTCCGTACAATTACTATTTTTCCAAAAATTGATAGGAGGTAATTAAAGAAGAGTCATAGAAACCAAAAATATTTTTTTGAATTTTTGTCTGTCTGTCTGGTACGTTATAACTCCAGAACTACTAAACGGATTTGAACGCGGTTTTCACAGTTAGATAACATAGGACATAATTAGGAGCATTGTCAAAACTTATAAAATAATAAACCCAAGGAATAAGATTTTTCATAGAAACGTTATGACCCCTTTTTAACCCCTTAGGGGTTGAATTTGAACCTACATGCCAAATTCCAACTTACTACGACCAGTAGTTTTAGCTGTTCGTTGTCTGTCAGTCAGTCAGAAACGGAGGAGTTTTGTATAATATATAGATTAAGATGGTTGTATGAAAAAATGGGTCCTTAAATGAGCTAGACTTGATTGTAAGAGCAATGCAATGAGCGATACTATATTACGTTGTTCTTTTCTAATCACTACATATTATAAAACAAGGTCCTCCGCCGTCTCTATCTGTCTGTCTGTTTGCGATAAACTCTAAAACTACTCTGCACCAATTTCCATGTTGTTTTCACCAATTTATAGAGTGGTTTTAGTACCTATATAATTTGTTCAGTTTTTGCATATGTTCACTAAAATATAACGTTAGTTGTTGGAAAGTTATAATTTTTTTTACGACTATAACCGAATTTCGCGCGGGCGAAGTCGTGGGCGACTGCTAGTACATAATATGTGTGTGTAATTACTAGTATCAAACTCAGTGCTAAGAATGTACCTTCTGTAAGGATGGAAAAATGTAGATAATCAATTATTTACTTCATAGTGCGTAGTAGCCGGAGAACTAAATAAGACCAAAAGTGTGCAAAGGTAAGGTACAACAACATAGGACTAAGACACATTATTGTACAACCTGTAACTGTGCAGCTACTGGGCAATGGATTCTTCCAATATAAGGCCTTGTTCATGGTTAATTTCTAGCCAATAGTATGCAATCTCATTTCAGTTTTCAATATTGGGAAATCTAAGTTCTTCGCGAAGTTTTTCTTCAGTAGTTTTCAGTTAGTTTTAGAGAACTTAACTACATTAAGTTCTACATTAAGGAGTACGGTAACTAAGTACATACTTAGTTACCGTACTCCGGTAACTAACATTAGTTACCGTACTCCTCCGAAACGGCTTTGCCGATTGTTGCCAAATTTTATATGTGTATTTAGTAGTTCTGAGAATGGCTACTATCTATTTTTCATCCCTATTTTTTTTTCGCGAACGAAGTCGGAGGTAACAGCTAGTCGCTTTGTAAATATCGCAGTTACTAATAGTGAATTCGGATTTGCTAAGTATCTGTGTTTTACAGTGTCGTGTAGGTCTTGATATTGTGTACGTCTTAACTAGACTCGTACTAGGTCAGGTCTTTGTTGTTACGTAATAACACAGCAGTCATTCGTTGAGTTTATTGTAATGAAGGAATAAAGTAAGATTTACGTTATCTAATAAAAGTTTTCTGGAGTACAACTAGCTGTTTTGTTTTGGGGTCGGCGCAACACGTCTTTTAGACATGTTGCTTAAAGTTTTGGCTATGGTTTTATAGTCGGCCGCCTGCCTGACACTAACCCTCTTTGGGAATGCGATTGTTGGTTGTTTACCCGCCACCATTCGGGTGACCCAAGGTGCTTGGTACAGTGCACTGGGTCTTAAGGTCCATTAGTCGCCTTTTACGACACCCAGTGGAGCATATGGGGTGGTGCCATTCTTTATATCCGGACACCACACGGACAAAACTTAATTATAACCATAGACAACTAATATTTTAACAAAATTTTATTGTGACAGTTACGCTCAAAGAACCGCAAGAGCAACACGATATTCTAGAGCTACAATAAATTACATATAGGTCTACTTTACATTTTTAGAATATTTATGTATACCTACGAGTCGGTGTAAAAGATATTAGGCAGTCAGAGCGGCGATCAAAAATCCTATAATATCATATTTAGAGCCATAAAGAGATGTAACATAATGTGATATATGCAAATTGCAAAATAGTAATCAAAATGTGTTAAACAAAAAAGCAGTTACGATTCCTTTTTTTGTCGAGGGTTGCCTCGCATAAATCAGTTCGTTGCTGTAGAACATTTTGACCATTTCTAAATTCCCATTTTAAAGACCATTTTTAAAAACTCTTTTATTAAAAATTTGTAAATGAATAACCAGTAATATGTAATTAAAAACATGCGTCGATTTTAGGCACCGCGTTGCGTGATCGTTGCGACCACTGTTCGTGGTCGAGGCCGTCTAGTACGCGAGGTGCCTTAGAGAGAGAAGTCTAGTCCTGGTCAGTTCTGGATCAACGGACCTTTTGTAACATGGTAACGGGAACTACAGTTAATTTTCAACGGCACTAAACCATCTAACAAAATATTATACCTAATAAGGAAAATGACTTTAGTTTACAAGGTATACATACGTGTTCAAAAATAATCATTCCAATTCATTTCCGATGCGGTTTTAGACGTCTTTGTTTCGTCTGTGTTCTTTGACTCATTATCATCGCGACGATTCGCAGTGGTAACAGAGCTTTTGAAGCTTGTAGCTTCGTTCTTGTCATTCTTTGCAGCAATGCATCGGCTCTCTATGGCCCGTCCCATGAGGTTCTTAAACCAGGCAATGACACACGCGAATGGCTCACATATTATTGAGAGCATGGCGCACCCCACCTGAAAACATTGAAAAAGTCGTTTTTTTTACTCAAACTCATAGTAAAGACTTTACCTGCGTGGAAGTCGGTTATAACTATAAAAACATTAGCCTCTTGTAACAAGTTTGGCAATATTAAGCCGGTTTAATATGACAACTATAGGGTCATAAATGCCCTAAGTTGTGAAGCACTATCTAAGTACATAGTTAAATGCTCCGGTATAAAAAAAATTGCGCGAACGTTATACCTACTTTTAATTGCTTAGAGTTGAGTTTTAATGCTGATTTACATTAACATGGTACGTAGATAACTATATAGAGCAAGTTTTTAAAGCTGTAAAACTTTTTACACGCAGGGTCTTCAATTATGTAAACAAACCCTTAAAACTCTTATCTTTTTCAGAGTCAAGCTTAAATGTTTTAGGGTTTCGTGCTTCGTACCTACAGGGATTTTATCGTGAACTTAGGTTCTTGAAACTTGGTACAAAGTAACGTCTTCTGTTAAAGGAAAATCCGTGAAAAACATTAAGATGTGTACATCACATAATACGTAATAAAAAAAATAACGGATTTGAAAATTATCTTTATATATAAAAATCAATTGCTGTTCGTTAGTCTCGCTAAAACCCGAGAACGGCTGAACGGATTTATCACATAAACGTTTTTTTGTTTGTTTTAAAATTAATCGAATGGAACCGTACAATGTCTGTTGGGTCAGCTAGTATGTATATAAAATTCCCGTATCACAATATTAGTTACGGTACTCATCCAAAACGGCTGGACTCTTGTAATTTTGTATATGCATTCAGGTCTGAGAATCGGCTACTATCTATTTTTCATCCCTATATTTTTTCACGGACGAAGTCGCGGGTAACAGCTAGTAAAATATCAAACATATTTAATGGAACATTTTTCTATGTTATTCTCTACTATAGATTATTTGTATGGCACCCTCAGTATCGCGAGTTAGATTTGACCTGTTTTTTTTTTCAATCAATATGGCAAATTTTAGTGTTGCACCACTAAATTTTTATCTTTATAATACTACTACGTCGAATAGACACACCTTTTAACTAGCTTACTATAATATATCGTCCAGGTATTTTAATTAACCACGGCAGTGCGAGCAGAAATGTCAGCAATTGGAATTAGGATCAATAACGAGAAACTCTCAATTCTCAAAAGCAAAAAAAATCACGGAATATACATGGGTGTGTCCTTATCGATCAATAGTCGGTTCTTCGGACACACTGTTTGTTAAGGCATGAGAGCCGTGATGGACACCCACCTCCTCTAACATAAAGTGGACAGAGTCTGACTCTTACTGACTAAACTTGAACCGCCGTGTGACGTCTTCCGCATTTGGTCGCCGCTGGCAATGTATAAATTCAACACACATATATGTTATGATAATAATGTCCAGACGGATTTCGGCCACAGCGGCTAGGTGTGACTATGACACCAGCCAGCTACGCAGGACATATTAATGAGCATCAGCTGGTGCGCAAGCACAGGTGCACTCTCAATTCCCTTAGTCGCAGCTCGGTGGGACGGCAATCCGACACGATCAGAGACAGATATGGCGAAAAATGCTCATTTTACGTGCCTTCCAAGACACAGAAGCTGTGATATATGTATACCTATCTTTAAAATGCACGCAGCATTCGAAAAGTCGATGCGCACCGTGGTGATCGATCTTTTGACTTGGCAGACCTGCGGCCTTACCACTATGCTATCACAGCTTCAAGTCATATACAAGGTGTCCTAGTACGGCCATGATATATTTTCGCCCTCATTTGTTCTACGATCATCATACAATAATTAAATTTAATATCTGCCTAAATCGTTATATTTTAATAACAATTAAACTATCATATTATTATAATTCAAGTATTACTCAATATAATATACTTATTCAAAAAATCAACACAATGCGTAAATGAAGTAAAATATGATGAATAAAATACCTAACTGGCATTACTGCATATTTATTTTTAATTGCATTTTTTTACAAATATCTATGTAGGTATATGAAAATGATAACTTACCACGCTCATCCTGTCTGTTATGAATTCAAATATTACACGAGCACTCATTTTGAAACAACTGCAGCAGAATTATAGGCCAAAAGACTGTTTTAAGCAATAGGTTCGCAATATTAACACCAATATTATTCTTCACTTTAGTGCTATTAACACTAGTATGAAGTCGTAAACATAGATGGGACAGCGGGTTCCAAGTCGCCGAATGGGGATGTATAGCAACAGCGCGCGAAACATAAGGGGAAACCATGTAAAACAACTTATTATTAATAGTTCTTTTCTTGGTCCGGTATAGACCACCGGATAGCGGATGTTGCAAACTCTTATGTTCAATCATTTTTGAATATCGCTCTTCAAAAAATGTATCAAAACTCAACTTGTTTGGTATCTTTGTTTCATTCACAATAATGTTAAAGGTCTTAACTGTACAGTTTGAAACACTAAAATGCGATGGCCAGGGGGATGGGTACTCGGCTGACATGCGCACTGAGTCTCCCTGCCCCAGTTTCGTACCTATGTTCAGCTCGTTTTAATCAAAATCAATACTTTTTTAAATCTTGTTGCATACATATTTTTTGCAATTAGTCAAATTATTTGTAACCTATATAACTAAACCTTAAAATTCCAGAATGTCCATTGTAGTCTATCTACTAGCCGTAGATATATTTTTAGAGACAATAATATTACACTCTAAAATAAAGAGGGTTTAGATAAACGTTTAAGTTTTAAACCTAAATTTATCTAAACATTTATAATATGTTCAAGTACAAAATTCTAGTTTAAATTTACTCCTACCTATAATTTTCATTTCATTTGATCAGAATTATGCAATTTGTGGACAAATTGAAAACTAGAACGGCGATGGGTGCATATCACACTAGCTATCATTGGACCAGCCCCGTCCATCACAAGACGCAAAAATAGTTGTCACGGCTTTGAATTAATTACTCAATGAATCAAACAAACGATGAGATCTTCCGAAATCGGAATGACGTCCAGTCTACTTTTGAATCTGCCGCCATGGCAATTAAAATAGTGCTGAGTGCTATCACTTTCGGTAGATTAGGAATGTAGGCAAGCTCAGAGTAACATGCACTCAGATGATTAGAACTGTAGTTATTGTCTATTAATATCGAATTAAATTATTATATTATTTTTCACAGAAAAACTCAAAAACTTCAATGTTGCTCAAAAGACTATGTAATGCTATTGAATTTTAGTTGTCATTTTGGTATCTACTGTCAGACTTCTCAGTTGTCAACTTGTCACTTTTTTATGTAAATATTGGCTGGTAAACACAATGATCTTTATTATAATCAACGTATTATTAAAGTAATATAATAATTGAATTAAAAAGTTGTTCTAGCCGTTTGAGTGTGTAAGAGTAACCATCCATCTATCCATACTCACTAACTTATGTACAAGATAAGATAAAATATTTATTCGCCATAAATGTGGTATGTCGCCTTTGGCATATAAGCACGATTTGTGGCGTAGAATCGGTAAACAACTTACATACTACATAGTTCAAGAATTACTGTGTAAACAAGTACCATATATAGATCAGTTATAATAAGTTTAAAAAAAAACAAATTAATAAATTAAAAACCTTTTTCTGAACCAGTCTGATTGCAACCAAAGAAATTTCACTCTTTCCATTGCCTGTCTAACCTCTCACAACCATTTTACTGTGTTTAAATGCATCTCTTAGTAAGATTAGAACTCAAAATATTAGTGACTTAACTTACGGCACACATTAGCGAGTATTTAATTATACTAAAACCATTTATCACCGTGAAATGCAGTCTCTTAATCACAATTTGTTCTATGGTCCGCTGTAGATCTGTTATTTGGATATTAAAATACTTTCTTATTTTCAGAATATTCATGAACGCACATGGGAATGTATCACTTCATTGGGTTTCCGGTATGCAGTAAAACAAAATAATAAGGAATAACAAGGACACTGCCAATATGTTTTATGCAACATGGAGATTATTTTCAAAAACAAATAAAACTAGGTAAATGCAAGTTCTTTGTATTATTTTATGACTAATTTTATTGGCGATAATTCAATGGAAGAGTGTGAAACTATATAAAGTATACATAGTAAGAAAGTAAACATTCCCTAAAATATTTTTATAATAATTTATTCTTGTTGTGTGTTTCAGTGCTACGAGTGGTAAATAATTGCAAGCCTTTAATTAATACAAATCCCTTAAGAAGATGGTAAACATCATAAGGATTGCTCAGAAAATGTAACGACCAGATAAACAGAGGTAATTTTTTATTTTACAATTGTTTATTACATTTATGTTTTTTAATTTTTGATGTCAAATAATAACATAGTAGCTGTATGTATGTGTATTGATTTACATTGCTATTTACAATTTGATTAATATTTATAGCAATTCAGAGAGTGAAAGAAGGAATATAAGTAGACTATTATTCTAATAGTAATATACTACATTATCTGCAAAGTAAAGTCATTATATGTACTTCTCTCAGCCAAAATACTAATATCAATTTATATGTAGGCTATTCACCGAAAAAGTAATTTTAACAATTTTATGTGATAAACACAACTAACCAAGATGAGTATAAGTATTTTCTACACCAAGTTGTGTTGATTTTTCAAAGACATGATTGAAGGTTTGAAGAAATAAATTTATATCACATTAAATATTAAACAAAGTAGGTACAAATAGTGTGGTTTAAATTAAAACATTATGTGTTTAATCTAATTCAAACATGACGGAGCTTACAGCAACTATAATATATTCATGATCAATGATGAAACGTCTATATGGGAATAAGCCTGTGCCCAGCCGTGGGATGAATACAGACTGGTATTTATTTTGACAAGAGGATTTTTCTCAGATACCAGTAATAAATTGATATGATTTTGTACAAGTCTTAGTGGCCACTTACCATCCCCTGGTTGTTGAGTCAGGCACCAAGTTTATTCATGACATTTAAGAATTAAAATGTTTGTTTAATTTCCAGATGCATTTCAAGACCTCCACAGGCGCCGGGTAGTGTCAAATACAACGAAGCATGATGGAAAACAGATATAAGAAGGTTTTATGCTGTGGCGGATCGACTAATTTATAATAAAATATAGTGATGGCCATTTTTGCTTCTATAAAGTATGTCAGTAACTATATTATGTTATGTTGTATTTCTATTTATCTGTAACTCAGATAGTATCACTAAGTATATAAATATTTAAAACAAAATACACTGCTTATTATTGAAGTATGAATGTAGTTGCATCTAAAACAGTCAACTCTTCGTGCGTTTTATCTGAATCCATGGGCTACTGCACAATCCTTACAAGTTTGAAGAAGCTTTCGTAGGGTGCTAATTGAAGGATTCATCATTCAGCAATACCGTATCATCCGTGTAACTGATGTTTTTTACGCACTGCCCAGCAATTGTGCATCTCATATTGGTATTGCTCATTTATTTAGTTAACTAAAATGACTTTGGCGAGAACCGAAATGTGTTTCAGAATATAAAGTAACTGACAGCGATGGGTGATAGTTAGCGGGTTAATATATGACAATGAAAAATATCTATCAGAGAATACTTCCTATCTCTCAAAATCAAAAGGCTTCTTAAGTTATAGAACTGAAGTTGCCCTATTATAGTCATTGCAATCTATTCAAATGTAGTCTAAATCTAAGCTGAGTAGTTCATAGGTATCATTCATTACCAATTGGTACACAGTTGTGATGGTGTGTAGGCACTATTATTATCTCTAAAACCATTCTGAACACATAACAAATTTATAAGCTACAGGTAATAAACTGCTTAAGTCCGACCCATTTTTAATAGCCTACTGCGTTTGAAGAAGGTTAATATGATGCACACATAATAATTGTTCTCCGTATCTTTCTCACTGTGGAGAAGTTGTCAACAACCTCGGACACCGCGGATTGTCCTACAGCCGTAGTGCAGGTTGCATGGTTCGTCTTGCTGTCGGCGTACCTACCAGCTGTTTCAGAACCTAATTAATGGCTTGGCACGCCACGATGGTAAGAGACTAGACGGAAGACTATTTCCTTGGAAGATGTACAGGACTTTAGAGTGGGACGCTACCTGTGTTGATACTCTTACGCCATCTCATCTTCCCGGTTCGGAAAACTGTACTGGCGCTGCTACTACTGCTGAACATCTTCAAAATCACGCAGACAAAATTGCAGGCAACAGCTAGTACTAAGAAAAAACTAAGTAGTATTGAGGTTAATATTCTCTGACGTCACAGAATTACTAATAAATAAAAGTAGCGTCTGTAGCACAGTGGTTTTACAGAAAAATGCTGTACAAAAATATAGGTACAGGTAACTTTTACCTAAATGCCTGAACACGGTGTTACGTATGTAAGTATAAAAGTAAAAGTATAGGTAGCTGATGCTCAATCATTTCTATCAAATTGATAACTCATTTTATGAGCAAAAAGTAAGTTACACAATTAATTCATGCATGTGTGTTTTTATGCTTGTTTTTTTGTTAGGTTTTCTTACCTTTAATAATTGGATTGAAGTTGTTGCAGACCATATTATAAGCTGAAGATTTATATGCTAGATAACATTTGAAATATTGAGGTAGGGAATGACTATTTTAGGAATAAGTAAAAAAAAATATGAAGATCAAAAATAAAGAATAAAAAATTAAAGCTTAAAATCATCAAAAGAATGTAGAAGATGATATAGGGCCGCGACAGGGATCGAACCTGCGACTCCCGAATGTAATTCCGGGCGCTTTTATCCACTAAGCTACGCGGCCTGTTGTAGCAAGGGTTGAATTTTCACCCTGTATTGTAGTTTAGACGCAAAACTGATTTTTTTTCTAACGTTTGTATTATCTTCTTATGTTATTTTATAAATACGTACATATATTTAAACTGCAACAGACTGACCTCTTCAATCCAGTTTGGGAACTTAAGTAGACAGAAAGTTATACTTTTGGACATCGCACTTATTTATCACAAGGCTGACATATGTCCGTATTTAAAGTGGCTAATGATGCATTTATATATTAAATAGTGCATTAATAGCAGTTAGCAGTGACTTGATCGATTTTTATGAAATTTTAAATACATCTGCAGCAGATCTAAGTCAAAGATCTATTTTTATTACCAATTTAGTTTATATTTTTTTAGTTTTGTGTGATCGCAGGACTTTTTTAATAATCTGTACAAAGTCGCTAGAAACAGCATGAGGATAACACATTTATGATTTCAATATTTATCGGCTTGTCTCCTTTATATTTTCCTTCAAGATTATTTTTTATTACAGACTTTAAAGTAGGTTGTATTACTTGTTTAGGTGAGGAGGTAAGTGTAGGTACTTTTAGTCATAAAATTACGTATCAAAGATAAGTATCTACTTGAGGTCGCCTTAAATCCCAGAACTTTTTTACAAAACCTATACCTACGTACCAAAAACCCCAGTGCAAAAAAAAGAACGATTAAATTTAATTTAAAAAAAAAAAAAAACATTTTAATTTATTCATATCCCTAATAAATAAAACACGTAACAAATAAATTTTCAGTAAAAGAAGTTAGTGAGGTATTCAGGAGGTTTTTGATACCAAGGCTGCATGAATGTAAAGAGTTTAAAACAAGGTATTGTTCAAGTGAAACGGGAAATGTCCTTTCGTCTAGCTCACTCGGATCTATCTAGAGTAAAGGATGCCTGAAACTGAATGAGCCGTCGAATGGTTTTCCAATCGCAGAGATGCAGTAACCTCACTCCACCAGTTGTAATGAATGTCTGGTGGAGTGAGGGATTCGTCACTTTGACGTTATTACCGCGAATATTAAACTAAATATTTACGATCTGTTCAATCATAAAATGTATCAAGTAGTATTTGAGCCTAAATACAATCAAACTAAACTTTCTTCTTTATAAAAATGATGATTAAAATTTAAATAAGTATTTACAATAAATTATTAACTATTGAGCTTAGAAAATCAGCTGATTTATTTATTGTAAGAGCAAACGATACCTTGAGGGAAAACCGTAATCTTTTAAAGGAAATAGGCAAATCTGTCGGTATCATCGGGATCCGCGGAATGTGAGCAAGCTGTCCAGCCGCCCCGGGCCGATGATGATGGTCGCTACAATCATTGCACATATTAGGAGGGCTTATTTTTCTGAATAGCATAATGGGCGTAGGTACCTACTTTTAATTTCAGTTCCTGGGGTGGCAAGCCGGCACGATTGAGTGAGTTTAAAAATCTTCGGTGTTACACAAAGTGTCGATAGATTTAAAACTTAAAATCACCGGGTACTTTTCTATACTAATATTATAAAGAGGTAAAATTTGTAAGTTTGTATGTAGGGGGTAATCTCTGGAACTAATGATCCAATCCTAAAAATGTTTTCACTGGTAGAAAGCTACATTATTCCTGAGTGCTATAGGCTATAAATTATTTTTATAACATGTATATTAAACGAGATATCACAACTTTTGTCTAGCAAGTCGGAGAAAAATTGCTCATAAAACAGAAACATATGCATGCGCTGCCTAAACAGTTGCTTAAAATTGAAAACAATGTATGGCAATCTGCTTTGTCTTAATGATTTCTACAAAAAAGTCCGCGACACCATATCTCTATCTTTTATATTTTACCTTTTATACGTCTTTTAACGTAAAAAAAAAAATCGGCTTACTTACTTTGGTTGATTATTTAAGCAATAAAATATTAATTACTAGCTGGGCCCGCGACTCCGTCCGCGTGGAATTCGGAAGATAACATTATATCATATTAATGACTAGATGGCGTTAGTAGTTAGTAGTTTTAAAAATAGTTAGTAATTTAAAAAAAAAAGTTATCAGCTTATCACTTCTGTCCTGAAAGTAGGTACCTAGAATGCTTTTCTTGATATTGTTAAAATTCGAAAAGTTTATTCGTTCTGTTGTTATTGTTGTTCTGTGTTGAAAAATATTTGTTCGTTATTAAGATTTGGTGTTGTTGAAGTTTTGTTTTTGCGTATAAAAATAAAGTTGAATTGAGCACCCCCTCTTTTTATTAAAGTCGCTTAAAAAGTACTATGTAGTTAATATGAAACAATGATATTTTCCAAATTCCACGCGGACGGAGTCGCGGGCACAGCTATGTATAATAACTTAAGATGATCCGCGGGTGAAACCGCGGGTGACAGCTAGTTCAATAATAATTTTGTTAATTTCATTTACTGCATCGTTTTTCGGTGCCACTATTGCTCTCGAACAGAGCCAATTGGAATTTCATTCTGTTAGATTATCGATGTCGGAATAGATTGTGTCTACCAGTAGGTATTTGTAGACTGTGAACAGTTTAAGCCAATTCATTGTTTAATAATACTTGGGAGCTAAGATGTGCACCCCTCCGCGGTTTCGCCGTGCGAGTCCCGCGACACATATCGGCCGGCAGCCATAATTCATTTTAATACCAAGTAGGTAAAAGAAAATTTTAAAATCGGTCAATACATACAAAAATACAAAGGTTAATATTAGTAGGTATAGATTACGGAATAACATTTTTTTGTCTTACTTAGATAGGAAACTCATTTGTTAATTTATGTATAGAATTTAAATTTAAAAGTGGCTTTCTTCCGACGATAAAGATTAAAAACGGAAAGAGCTTTGTGACGACGCTTCACGTGGTCTGAAAATAGTGGCGGAAGCGCGATGTTATGATACTGATTACTAGGAGCCCATAACGTGTAAGAGATTCGCGAACTAAAATGTTAGCCAGCTACAAAGCATTTTGCTAAACTATAAAAGCTTTGAATGAGTACCTTTAAGGGTGAAATTTACGACTTTGTTGCTCTTTAGCCAATAATTTTGATTACCCTTATTGATTTCTCATTCTGTTTTTTTTTTCATCAAACTCAATTAGTCAATCAACTTACTCGTATTTATTTTTAATTTTAATATAATTACGCGCATTTGATAAGAATAAAAAAGAAACGGAATCGGATTTTTAGGTTTTTATTTTACGTAAGACACGACATTCCAACTTCTTGGAACTGTAAATATTTCAGTTAAATCTTGGTATGAATAATTCGTTTACAATAAAATGGGATTAACAGCTAAATTAGCTTGGGTTTAATCGTAGAGTAAGGGTTTCATTCAATACGCAATGGTTAAGTGCATGTACATACATATTGTACCGATGACCTTGGTCCGATTTAACCGTCGAACCCTCACCTGTGCATGTTATCCTGGTGCATGAGCTACCGGTGCCAAGTTTGCGTCAATCAGTGGCCAACGAACACCCGCCTCCTCTCCCCTTCTCTCGTCTAGATACATTTTTATTATTGTTCGCATTTGAACTTCTAATTATAAAACTCTGGTTATCTACACTAATATTATAAAGAGGAAAACTTTGTTTGGTTGTAATGAATAGGCTCAAAAACTACTGGACCGATTTTAAAAATTCTTTTACCATTCGATAGCTACATTATCCACTAGTAACATAGGAAAAAAATACAGTTCCGTAAGATATTAATTTGGATTTTTCGTCATAAATAAAATGATAGTTTTGTCAGCGAAACGAAGTTTGCAGGGACAGCTAGTTATAAAATAAAATGTGATGTGCAAAAAGAGTCAATGAAGCTATAAGCTGCACCGCTTACATCGAGTACGTCACGAAGGGGCAGCTTTTCTATCCTTCGCATGTCGCATGCTAAATGCAGATATGGCTGTCGCATGTTCTTACCCACACAGAAACAATGCATGTGTGTGCTGCGTCACTTGAGGGAGGGTTAACACACCCTTCTCTCTGCCCATTTGCAGCTTGACCAAATCTGCTCGCTAGATTCGTACTTTACTAAAGTGAATTAACCATTGCGCGCTGATCTAACATTCGGTAATATTGAAAACAGTCATAGTGAGCAATGTTTGATACTCATACGCCGAAACAAGTTTTCATGTGTTCTAATTGCCATCTCGCGGTAAGGTCAGTTGCAAATAATATTGTAATTTCCTTGCAGTTATGAACTCCTGGTACCTTGACCTTTAATACTGAATCAACCCATCGACTTTTGGAACTGTATCAAGGGGTGATCGACATTCAAGACATGTGTGGTACTTGGTTTTTACTTTCAGAAAAACCAGTATATAATGCTAAATATTCGGGGCACTTAAAATTACTTGTCCTGGGTACATTTTGTTAACGATTTACTTACTTTAACATGACTCGAAATACACATTTTGTAATTTAAAAGGGCACACTAATTAATTTTGGATTTTTTCTTTGGTCTCTCACAACATATACCTACTGACTCAAACAATGATCCTTAATTACTAGCATATATTAATTAGCAGTGAAGGCATAATTCAAATTAACGAAAATACATACTAATCAACTGTAACAACTACAATTTAATAAAAATAATGACAACGACAAAAAACAGACGTTTAAAATATAACTGAAGATGAAGGGATGAACGAGCCAGCCTCCTACGACGCATGTTGCTCTGGTAACAGTGCCGCCATATCCATGGCAACGCACCCCTCTCGTTAGCAACAGGTAATTTTACTAGACATTAGAGAATGTTTGTTTTTATTGAGTCATTTTCCTTATCTTGTCGCTAGAGAACTCTTGAGTTATAGACAGAATACAGATAGTCGTGGCGAAGAATATGGAAACTGCACTCGAATACATTTATTGTGTTTAAGGTACAAAAAAACAGTGAAAAAAGTGTAATTTTATGATCTTACAGTTTGCCATTTTGATATTTGGTTCCTTGGCAACTATATAATCTACCCTTGTGACTTGTAGGTACACAAGACAAGACAGGACTGGGCACAAGACGTGTGCAGCTTACATATTATGTAAACTGCACACGTCTAAATTGGAACGAAGTAATTATAAGAATTGAGGGGATATACGATATAAGTTCTTCCTCAAAGAGGCCGCAACCGGACAAAATTCCCGCCGTCTTGAGAGAGTAACAAACATCCGTAGTCACAAACTTTTACATTTATAATATTTGTAGGGTATTATCAGCGGAACACTGAGTTTAACTTAACGTTGATGTTGTTTAGTGACGGAGTAAAAAGTAACAAAGTTCAACTAAGTAAAGGTTGGCCACACCTCTCCCGAGCCAGCCCACATGAACCGGCGTTATTTGATTTATAAATATCACTGTTAATGCAGCCGTGCCGCCCAAAAAACTCACCCGTACCAGTTCATTATAACATTTCATTGAGTATCTATGTTATAATTTGTTTGTTTTATGTCATTTATTCCAAGTAATTTGCAAAAAACCTATGAACCGCCCCTTTATTGATCCAAACATTCAGAGACTCCAATGGTCTAATAGTTAAAACGGGTTCAAAACTAGGCTTTAATGCTTAGGATTTAGGGTTCATTGTAGATTACTGCACGTAGTAGTACTTTTGTCGCGTTTCGTTGTTTGATAGTCGCTTGCTGTTCTGTGTCCCTAGTATTGAAATCGAAGTATAGCCGAGAGCCCCCGTCATACGCCGCCAGCTCGCTGTAGTCCAAGAGCGCGCCGTGTATTATCATCATCTTTCTTTCTTAGGTTTAATTAAAGCTAACGTTTTCAATTGATTTTTTATATTTATTTTATACTAGCTTTCCCTGCAAACTTCGTTTCGCTGACAAAAATCATCTATTTTTTTCCAAAATAAAATATACTCGTGGATAATCGAATGGTGAAAGATATTTAAAATCGGTCCAGCAGTTTTTAGCAGCTATAACAAACAAAGTTTTCCTCTTTATAATATTAGTGTAGACAAATTACATAGGTAGATCAAAACAGCTTTAAATCAACGGAAAATTCAATAAATTGTTTTTTAAATACATATTTAAACTACTTTTATCAATCCTAAAGAAGAAAAGAAACAGATAGTTTTTAGGTAATATTTTTATATAATGAAAAAAGTATACTAAGTATAGCAATAATTAATAAAAAATGATGAATAATGCACAGTCGGAGGAGTATGAAATTTGGACACCTATAGTTTACTAACGACCCGCCTTGGTTTCGCAATGCTGATACTAAATATACTACGGAAAAACTGTGAAAGATGTATATAAAAACATAGCGGCCCGCTCCGGCTCTTGCCGCAATGGCTACGTCCCGCAATTTTTAAATGTGTGATATCTCCGATAATATTCATTTAAATTATATGCTGTAAATAAATCAACAATTTATTTCAGGTAGGTATTTAATTGGATAAGGATTAATGCTGTATTAGATAAAAATCGCTTCGATAATTAGCCATTATTTGTCGTAAAAGTTATAATTTTTTGTGGGATATCCATAAGAGATAGGACATATACCATTGCGAAGTTTTGTGTAGACCTTCTCATGTGTTCAAATAATTTGTACATTTTTCCGTACCTAAAGGATAAAACGGAACCCTTTTACTAAACCTCCGCTGTCTGTCTGTCTCTCATAAACCGTTATAGCTAAAAAGCTGAAATTTTTAGAATTATGTATTTCCGTTGCCGCTATAACAACAAATACTATATTTTTTTTTTTAAATTAAAGAGTGGTCTAAAAACAATAAACATGTTTTTTTGCTCAATTTATTAAAAAAGGTAACCGGTAGACGTTTTTATTTTTGCTGTGTATAGATGGTAAAATGTCCCCCCCCCCCCTGTAACTTCTAAAATAAGAGAATGACAAAACTCAAAAAAATATGTGATGTGCATTACTATGTAAACTTCCACCGAAAATTGGTTTGAACGAGATCTAGTAAGTAGTTTTTTTTTATACGTCTAAATCGTAAACCGGAATTTACTTTTCATTCAACCAACGCAAATATGAAAATGGCTACGAAACCCTAAAAAACAAGCGGAGCGCCTCAAATTTGATTTAATAAAATAAGATTTCATTACGTTACATTTACGGCGTTATTTGATTCATAAATACCGCTGTTAATACAGCCGTGCCATCCGAAAAACTCACGGCTGCCAGTAGATTATAACATTATATTGAATATCTATGTTATAATTTGTATGTTTTATGTCATTGATTTCAAGAAATTTGCAAAAAACCTTAAAAGCAGCTCCTTTATTCATCCAAACGTTCAGAGAACCCAGTGAATTATTAGTTAAAACGCGTTTAAAAGTAGACTTGAAATCTTTGAAATTAGGGTTTATTGTAGAATGCTGCATGTATGTTTCACTTCGCTGTTAGGAACTCCCTCGCATTTCTGTGTTCCTAGTATTAAACGCGAAGTTTAGCCGAGAGCCCCCACACACGCCGCCAGCTCGATATGTAGTCTAAAAGCGCTCCGACTATTCGTTTTGAAGCCTTTTATTTAAGTGCTTAATTATACCCTTAAACGTCTTAAGTCGTTTTAGGGTATACATTTTATTTCTAGTAGGTATGATGATATATGCATTGGTTGGAAAAATATCTAAATGAAATTTAACATTGTACTTTTAGTGAAAGAAATATCTAAAACACAATTATTAATTTATAAACGAACACGAAGCCCTCTACATCATTCGTAACCTGCTACACCTACTGCTACGTACTACGGCGTAGCGTCGTAGTCATAATATATGTGAGTTGCCTTGCACATCGGATTAAAGAAACTTCGTCATGGTAATAAATACAGTTGCCTATAAATAATTCTTAAATAATTTTGTTGTAAATGAGTTTTTTTCTTAATAATTCCAGAGTTTTGTACAGGCGAGAATGTTACACTGTCAATAATTCGCCTAATGTGTACTTACTTATTGTACTATACAGTAGTAAGTAATCTTCTATTTCTTACAATTTAATCATTGTGTTGCGTAAAAACATATTGCCCGTATTCCATGGTGAAGAAAAACTGTCTAAGGAGGTTTTCTTCACAAAACTAAATCTAATGCGTTTTTATCGTACTATCATTCATCGGCGAGTTTTGCTCTCTAAAAACGGTTGTATTGTTTACGGGATTAATAGATATACCATACGACATCAGATTACAGCCTGAAAAATTACGAATGACGTCTTAACCAATTCAGATAAGCATCCATTGCTGTCTTTACCAAAGAAAGTGCAACGAAACTGCACTAGCTTCACTATCCAGCACCAGGAAGTTATAAACCCTAGGATGTCTAGAATGCGGCACTAGTTGGATACACATACAAGCGCCTAACACACACAGCCACAACAGTACATTGATGTTGCAACGTGATAGAGTCATACGTAAGAGTGAGATAAAAACTAGAATCAAATGGCAAAGCGATCTCTTTTCCGCAATCGCTTTTATAATAGATGCGTTTGCAGGTGAAAGTGAATGAGGCTTCTTCTCTTTATATCACAAAACTTTACCAGCGGATGAGATATGCATTGATACGTACTGGCCACGGAAACATTTTATACGGCTTGATGTACTTTTTTGTTATCATGCAAATTGATTCGTAGCATTAAAGAATACTAACGGCTCTTCCCTAACAAAGAATGGTAGTGCCACTTAACATAATATTTGCGTCAATTAATGTAAATTTAAGAATACTAAAAATCAGAATATACACATAGTTTAATATTCCACATATATTGATACAAAGAAATTAAATTAGTACATTCTTCTTTTTACTAGAGAATATTTTTAACATTTCATTTTCTTCTCGAGCTACATTTAACGAACCGAATTAAAATTCATCATCGAAAAATATTATAAAAACAATAGTGCGGTATACATGGTATAAGAATGGTATGAGAACACATGGTATAAGAACGCATGGATCGGCATCTTTACTTGGATATCACAACTGCACAGGCGGTAACACGAACCCAATTTTCATCGCATGCAAAGATTTTTACCCATACTTAATAGAGTTGAGTATTATTGATATTCTTGAGTATTGTTGTTTCCTTACGAAAATGGCTGTGCCGCCACAGCCATTTTCGTAAGAAATCGCTTACAAAATTATACGTAGCGGATTAGTTTAGATTTCAACAAAGTAATACTTACAACATTAGGAAAACGCTATAGAGGTACGGAAATTAATAATAGTAAACTTACAATAATATGCTTCTCCCATGGTTTAGGATAGGTGACAATAATTCGATTATATTAATAGTCAAATTAATCCTACGATAAAGATCACGGTTGTTTGTAATACATCGACGCTCAGATTCACTTGTTTAGCTCGAGAGTGCCGTGTAGCCATCGTTGCCATGGCAACCGACAGCATCAGAAGTACCAGTAGAGCATAACCCCGAGAGGACTTGCTAGTGCATTCATATCTTGTAAGTCGTACGTATTGTCGTAGCTGAAATACATGCAATAACAATAAAATAGTGAATAGTTGCAGTTATCGTTACCATCATAAACCGTTACTGTCAACGACAATATTTGCATACAAATAAGGTTGTGTGTAATTACTAAGAATCATAATATATTCACACCCTACTAGAGAAAAAAACTTAATAATATTTATTCAACAGATACTAAACGAAAAATATATCTACATTTAAAACTAAACCGAAAAATGTATTCTCATCTCCGTGAATGGCGAGAAATGTGCCAATGCCAATTCTTTGCGCAAAATAAACTGAAAAAGAAACAAAACAAAACTTAATTGAATAGAAAACAGGCTATTAAAATCACGCAATTTACAAAATTGTTACTTATTAAGTTATCGATAAGGTCTTATTGAAAGTAAAAATACTTCGAAGCTAGGCTAGTTGAAGAGCTCGCTACCGAAAGTTGGTCGCCATCTATCGAAAACTATTTGCGAACAAGAACTGCAACGAAACTGCACTAGATTCACTATCTTGTACCAGGGAAATATAAGCACTAGGAAGCCTAGCGTACAAGCACTAGTAACCGTTTGATACGTACATATTAACGCACACATGCATCCGTATTGCAGTGCGAGACAGTCGCATTTGAAAGCTTCATGAAAAAGTGAGATGGAACGAACGGGTTGCAGTGACTATACGTAGCAACTACATTGTTGAGTTGTATATATGGGAAAATACTATTCTACAGTATTATGTTCGATCGGTCATGAAGGTCAGGCGGTGTAGTTCATATGTAGGGAAATTGAAAAACGTCACTATTTGTGCTTTATTTTTGGATGGATGAGATGGTTAAAGCTTGGCATCATGTTTTATTAAGAAGTCTAGGAATATGATCGAATTTCTACTTTAAGTATTCACATCATAAATTATTCAACTTACACTGCAACCATTACGCTATGCCACTGTTGTATCGGAAGTATTGGTCTTTGACATAATTTTTTTGTAATAAACTACCTAAAGTAGCTCTAAAAAGATACAGTTAGATATCCCCGTTTCCATGCTTTATTTATATAATATTTTGCGGCAGCGAGTAATAAGCTACCTATCGAAGATCATAATGATATTTTAACAACGTATACTTTATGTTCGTAAGTACAGAATCCTGTTAAATGTGTAAGAATGAGAAAGCCAAACAGAATCACAGAACGCAGACTCACGTTGTTGCTTTTTACATCCTAAAAGAGCCCTCTTGATGTTATTATGTCTTGTTACCTGTATACTGTATTTTGAAGTCTGTTTTTCTTACTCAGATAAAAGTTGTAAAAAACACTTTCGATACCAACCATTTTCGATAAAATAATAACTACCATTGTCGAAATTAGCACTTCATTCTCTGGCGACATACTGGAGTTGGATATTTAAATTATTATTCATAGCTATTTAATAGGTAAGTAATTACAAAATGTTGCCGGAAATGCTAATCATCATTGTTCATAATGGAAAGGGCGAAACGAAAGGAAGAATCGCGATCCCGATACCGATGTACCGAATTATGTTCAGTAATGCCATCTTTCGCAGCTTAGTATATTGCCATAATAAAATTCAATAATAGGGATGATAATATTGTTTTTTAAGTGTTTTCCCTATTGAATATAATGAATAACATCCGATATGTAGTTTGTATTGTCCCACAACTACAAATTGCCAAAATACAGTGAATGAATCACGCCACTTCTTTATATATTTTGCTGATTTTTTATGACATAAGCCCACTTTCCTGAATCTCAAAGCAGCTTGACATGGCAATTTTTAGTGTTCAGATTAAGGTTAAAATACGTTTCTTCATATTCTTTAATCTATCTGATGGACTATTAAATTTACACTTTTCGGACCCTCTCGTCATACCTATTTACTATATAACAACTTTTTGTATTTTGCGTACATGGCGATAATAAACATTTGCATGGAGTAACGTATACCTTTAACTATCTCGCACCAAACAGTAATAAACTGAAGCCATTTTATGGGGTGACAGTGACATATAAAATGCTCTTCCTTGGTATAAGTTCTCTCAACATAAGGATTGATTAAATGTCAAGAATGCAAAAATATTCATAGAATGTTAGCGTCAAATTTGAGTTAATAAAATAAATCTAATGTAAAACACAATAAATTCAACCACACCTAACAACCCGCATATATTTATTTAAAACAAGAAACACTGAGTAAAAAGCACAATAACAAATCTACAGTGAATATATGGACACTGGACAGGATAAAGACAAACATTAATTCATTATATTTGCTTGTTTTGATTCGATTCCACTTCTGAAATGTGGTTTACGACCGCGATTTACTGAAAATTACCTTTGGTGTAAAAAGAGAATTAAATCAAAACAATAAATTACTTTAACTGCACTTTGGATATTGTGGTATAAGTTTCTCAACAATACAATAGGGTAATTAGCAAAATCAATCGATTTTGAAAATAAAGAAAAATGGACCGCCCTCGGAGAATGCACAGTGCGAACCTTTTTCCAAAGTGACTTTTATGATTAGCGCCACCATGCTAGACTTCAATGACAATAATGTGATACTTTTTATTATTGACTAATTAATATTAACGAATAGTAAAACATTCCACTACTTATTTATGACACATAAATATGCCTGTAAAGTCTAGCAATTTATTTTTGTGACTCATAATATCACACTGCAAATAAAGATTTTCATAGTCTGTCATGGCTCGCAAAACAAAACTTGAGAAAAAGGCTACTAAACGCATTTCACGAAATTATTAACAGACAGAAAGAGTATAACGGAAACGCGTTCAGGGACGCGTATCACGGTTTCGTCCACAATCGAAATACGCAGGCCAACTCCGATATTTTGTACTAGGAACCCATAAACCACGAAGATCTTCCATGTTGCTAGCTACTGAAAATGCTTCACAGAATATTGGGCTTTGGCTCAGTATATTTAAAGCCTAAGATTGCCTCAAATGTGTGGGCACTTCGATTGTTTAGTTACTAGCAAAAATCACTGTACGCCCTGACGTCGCGTCGTTTTGAGACGTTTTTCTAGATTTTGAATGAAATTAAATATAAATACATTTAACATGACACAAAAGTGTTACGTTAAGGTATGATAAACATTATTAATATAATTTATCCATGGAAACATACGTAATTTCATCGGTATTTACAATTTTAACTGGGCTGTTTAGCAGCTACCGGCGTTTCAGTTGCGTATTGATAGTAGTACTTTGGTGGTTATGTAGGATACCTGTATGAACTAGTATTGATTAAAATGTCGTCGTGTTACTAGCACTGCATCAGCTTTAGGAGTCTGTAGTGTTGTCGTCTGAGGTTTAAATCGTAAACTTAGAACAAAAATGCTTGAAATCACACGAACTTCTGAATAAATAGTGAATATTGTTTTTTTGAAACTCGTAGTACTTTCTTCAATTTTATGATCTATAATAGTTACCATAACTAGTTCCATAGATAGGAACAACATTCTCAGGCTTAAATGAATCTTTAAAATCAATTTTCCCTACAATAAAATTGTTGTTATTATCGACTTAGGTTAATCTTCATAATCGGTATAATAGTTTCCTAGTTAGAACTAGGCAAACTTTTGTCCTGTAAACATTTTTGTTTATTTTCCACTTGAAAACTAATCCAGCAGTCTATATTGAAACCTAATAACAATGTTTGAGGCGCTTGCAAGAAGGGTTCTCAGTTGGCAACTGTGACGTATGTCGTGACGACATCAGCGGCGCTACGTCAGCAACCCCTCACGCTTACACCGTTCGTATTACCCACCCTAACTACGTCACTCGTGCCTCTTGCGATTCGTGTTCTCCTGGTACCCAGACACAAGAACCGCTCGATGTTAGTCTCCCGCACTACACGGCGCAACTACGCATGTGCGGGTTTTTCATTCAACCAGCTATTTAGATTTAAGTATAAGCTTGTTCTGTACTAAATTCAGGTTCTGATACAAATCAAAATAAGACTTTCTTTTGAATTGCCAAACTGTTATTTAATTATGTATCGTGGTATTATTATTTGAGTATGAGTATGTGTTAAGTTAAACTTATTTTTAATTATTGGTTTTCAGAAGAAACAATATGCATTTATGGATATTTTCTGCAAATTACCTACATAATCAGGTGGGTGCCATAAAATGTACGTGTTACGGACGGATGTCATTACTCATAACAAACATAAAATAACATCAACTGTTTCTTCCGGAGAGATTGCTCAACAGCAGAAGTATTTTTCGTTGAGGTTAACAACAGAACTATCGATAGTGTTGCCATGGTTACCACACGCTGCTTTAGTATCAGAAGAGTGACCGCGACTTGCATAACGAAAGAGAAATTTTCACCATGCAAGCAGAATTTAAAACTAAAGTGGATTTATATTATCTTCTTCTTCTTATATATAAAAATCAATTGCTGTTCGTTAGTCTCGCTAAAGCTCGAGAACGGCTGAACGGATTTATCTCATCTTGGTCTTGAATTGTTCGTGGAGGCCTAGAGAAGGTTTAAAAGGTGTGACTTTTTTTTTATTTATCGTTGGGGCAGTACGAAGTCTGCCGAGTCAGCTAGTACTATATACAAAACTAGATTAATTGAGCCCAAAATTGTATTATATTTAGCTATTTGGTCTCTATTAACTGTTTCTGAGGCTTAGGCTCTTGTAAACTTATATTATTATCGAAAGGTTTTTCAAATCAATGCAAATGAATTACACGACCATTTTCCTTCAATTCATGATGTATTTTTGTCTACCATAATGTCACTTAAAACTAAATCAAATTCAATATAGTTGGCCGTTACTAATACCTAGAGTGAGCATCAGTCCTATAAAAACACCAAAACAGTGCGTGATGTAGAAAGGAGGCATACGCTCTATACATATATGTATTTTATTGCAATACTTGCGCTTGCGTAAAAATGCGATTTGGTCTGGAGTACTAGGAACTCATAGAGTTTAGAGGGCGAATCTAACATTGCAGGCTCTGTGTCTATATCTACGTATACCAGATAGAGAAGTGCAATGGTCTTGAAAGAGATAGGACACACTCTGACGTAAGAAACCAATAAATAAAGCACGCGTGTGCTTTTCTCATTCAGACTGTTAAGCTAAATTTCTTTTCCGTTTGTGTAGGTTTTGTTTTTATGAAATTGCAACCAAAACTAAACAACTAGGTACTTTCAATAACAAACTGATGAGTAATTTAGAACCTAAGTAAATCATATTGTATACATTAGGTACATGACAAACACGCAAATTACTGTATAATACCGAGCTTCTTTATTAAACTTCTTTATTAAATCTACTTAATATTTTGTGGATTATGATACTTTCATAAATCACTAGCTGATTAGAACGGGAAGAAATCGCATGCGATGACCAACTGGTTTTCGTCTCACCACTAAAAATAAACTAAAATTTATGTAGTTCATGTTCAAAAAAAACCTTTGCTGAATAGGTTGAATTATTCATAACATCTTTTTGGACTGTTTATAGACAGTCCTTTTTATCTTAAAGAACACGGTATTACTTTTATATAAAGTAAATTAATAATTATTACAACAAATCAAACAGCTGTTACTCGGCAACATAACCCTTAAAGCTGAGTAAGAGCAAAATGCGTATTTCCAATTTAGTAAACACTCAAGCCTTCTCTGGTTTCTTGGGTCCTAGTATGTGGTATCGTAATCCGAGGGCCCGTAACATCCGCCCACGCTTTACGCATGCGTATTGTCTCTCGATCCATGTGGACTACTTTATTTTGTCGGTTTAATAACAATAAACACGAGGAATCCTTAATAAGACTGGTTGACATTCTATTCACTTAATAAATTCTTGCAAAATAATATTTGCGATGTTGATACGTTGCTTTCGTTATAAAACATTTGACATATTTTATATCAAACCCCTGTCTTTATAATTTTCAATTCAACTAGTATTGACGTACTCCCAAGTTTTGATATTTAAATTTACTTAGAATTTTTTGTCGCATATGTTGAATTTTCAATAAAAAACAGGAATGGTTGTTCCCGCAATCAAAACTATTCTAATTAATAAAAATAATTAATGCATTAAAAGTTATGCAGTACTAATTATTTGATAAGTTATTTATAAAAACTTAATGCTACCTGATTTATCCTGCTTAAAAGAAAAGCGTTTAATTTATATCACCAACTATGCGGCTCAAAATATTAGCAACTAGCTAGAACTATACATTCGATAAACGCAGTGAAACTACGATTTTCCGTACCAGGAGACCATATCGAATGAGAAGCTTCCAGTTTTGAAACCGTAACATGAATAACCAGAAAATCTCTGGATTTTACTTGAATCTATTTACAGTCTACATTCCAACAAAAAATGCAGCCTGCTTGAGCTTTAGGTTGATACGTTACTATTTTTGTTTTAATTTTGTATAAAAATTATCACAAGTGCCAAAATCAAAGTTATACATGATCCATAGCTATACATCTAGGATGTTGCGCAAGTAGTATTGGTCACGTTTTTCACATTATTATTCGAGCTGCAGAGTCGTTAGAAGTTCGTGTCATTAGACAACTATTATAGGCAACTATGATAACGTTTTGTATTTTAGTATCCAAACTTAGTTATTACAATTCTTGCAGTAAGCAACTATAGTGTTCAACTTTGACAGGTGCCAGGATCTTTAACACTTTTTAAAGGATTAGTTGAGCATCTCTCATCTTAACTTATAGTTGTTGATACTCACTACGAAGAGAAAGTCTCGAAAATCTAGCATGTAGCAGTGTTTGGGGCGGCAATCTTGTTCTTCAGGACTTCAATGATTATTTTATTCGTTTTTAATAATCATTTATTTAATAGTCGTATATTGAATTAAAGAAAAATAATAAAATATTGTGAAAATATGTGACTCGATACAACGCTATTTTATGAGCGACGTTTTCAAAATAACCAGCAGATTTGTGTAATAAATAAATTAAAAAAATAAAAAAACCCGACTGCATAAAAAACACTTTAAATAAAAACTGAAAAACACTTTAAATAAAAAATGCGAAACATAATTGAGTGTAACAGTCGGGACCCATATTGAATGATTTTAGTCTAGTTTATTTAATGGGTCCCGACTGTTACACTCAATTATGTTTCGCATAAGATTATTATTTTTTGTGTATTGATTATGAAATTATTTAATTTTGTGGTAATAGCATTGCTATCTACACTTTTAGACGAAGCTTGTTTTTTACTTTTCAGTTTTTATTTAAAGTGTTTTTTATGCAGTCGGGTTTTTTTATTTTTTTAATTTATTTATTTTTATTTAACAGTTTTTAGTTAGTTATAATACGGCTATGTGTTTCTCAAGATTTCACCCGCGACACGAGAGAACTACTTCCAATACCAAGATAATAAAAAAGTAACACACGTCGATCCAGTTATTTTAGATTGATTGCGTAACACAAAGAGAGTAAAGGAATTAGAAAAAGAAGAAGGATTAAGGGCAGTAAAATTTAAATGTTGTTACACTGTTTCAAAATTTCTACTAGTTTTAGAGAAAAAACAGTCTTTACAGTTGACGCGTCGCGTGGGCTATAGGTAAACGACTGTATCAGCGACGCATGTATGGGCTATGTAGATAGATTCCCTATTTAACGTTCAGCAAAGCGAGGGCGGGTCGCTAGTCCTTTATTTATAAATAAATTCATTGTAAATAATTTAGTTTAGACGTACTTTTATTATCACTTTTCACTTTTAAGTTCAGAAACCGCTAGTCAACCGCGTCGCATAATATACGAGTATTTAGTTTGGATAATAAAGCAACAATTGCACATAGTATTTTTTTTCTATATGTCAGTGATATACCATTTTGGAATCCTCATGATGAGCTCTTTAATTTGATACCCATATTGTAGCAAATATATTTTTTTACTTCTATCTACGGCGCCTCACGGCCGCCATGTTGGTTTTTGTTTGACGTCACATATCTAAGAACACTGGGGTAATTAAGACGAATCCAACGATGCCCTGATTGTCGAAATCCATCAAGCCGTTTCAAAGAAATGATGTAATAAAGAATATTATGCTCATACATACATACATACAAGATACGCGCGAAAAACATAACCCTTCCTTGGCAGTCGGGTAAAAAATATGATGTAATTTTATTTTTAAATCAGATTATCTACCCAAAAATATATTAAGATGAATTACACTACACAATTGCACTTCACCCTGCCATCTTCATGTCGGCACTAGAAATGTTATCGAACAAACGATTGGGCTACTTAAAGTCAACAAAACTATATTTGAGATGCCATTATTTCTTCGCCCGCAAAGGTGATCCTAGACAGGTATTAACTATAGTCAATATTCATTCGTTATCGCAATAATTTTTAAATGTGTTAATCATATTATAACAGCTGCTAAACGGAGCGTCAACCGCAAGATGTTATATTTTAATATAATTATTAAATCACTGTTCGTGTATTCTTTTACATTGCATCATCAAGTAACTGTTGATTATATCTGAATCAACTGAATCTTACCACTCCTTCCTATTTCAACGTTACATAACTTGAATGTTCAATATTAATAAAACATCTCGATAAACCATGTTCATGGTTTCGCATAGTTTTCATTATCAAATAGGGAAAGTCCTAAAAAAGGGTCAGGTCAGGAGTACCCTAAACCGACGAGCGTGTATGAAGCGACTGATGAGTGTGGATGAAGCTAAAGTGGTATGCCAGGATCGTAGCAAATGGAAAGATGTGATCTCTGCCTACCCCTAAGGGAAAGAGGCGTGACGTTTATGTATGTATGGTTTCGCATTCAATAGCCAAAATACCAAATAGTATTTAGGAGGTCAAGGCAAGAGACGCGCGATCAAACGACATAAATTTTGCCAATTTCTCATTCTGAGTTAAAAATTCTAGGTGATTATGTGTAGCGTCATTTTGATCTACTATAGAGTTTATAGAGGCGTCATTTTTAGAAAGAATATTGTTGTTGATGGCTGCATTGACTTGAAATAGATTTTTTTTACATAATCTAGCTACAGACGACTATAATAATTGTCACTTACCAAGAAGTAAATATACATTAACTTATAATATTACATTTCTTTAAAATCGAGTATGGTGTGTTATGTATACGTTGAGAAATATTCATTTTCGTTTAAGAAAATAGTACCATCTGGCTATGTCTGAACAACAACAAGCAGCCGGGTGGCGGACCGTGTCGACTACGGTATCGCGAAGCCTCTGAAGTACTAGGAGCCCATAACTAGCAAGGAGCACCCAATCGGCAAAACGTTCACACTGAAGTTCAGTACTAAATATTCTAATGGCCTAGTGAGGTCTTTCGCAAAATAAATACAACCAGCTTAAGTTGATTTTTTATGTGTAGGTATGCTAATTAAGTATTAACATTCTCGTTGAGATATTATTTTATTTCATAAGAACACGAGGTAAATATAGAAGCATTATTTTAAAGAGCCGTCATAAAAACGAAATATAATATTATTTTTATGATTATACAGATACTTTAAAGAATGCGCATTGAACTATTCATATTCGGTTACTATGAATTATAAATCAATTAAAATAAAACTATAATCAAATAGCAGTTTCTGTAAAAACAAAATATACCTACTAATAAACTAAAATTTTTGCCATCCGTTTGAATGTCATGTACTTAAATCAATGTAAAATGTATGTCATGATTCACAAGAAATTTAGAGAACAACAATTTCGCACCAGAAAAGCGCCCATTTATGCGATATTCTCTCTCTGTTTGAAACCACTGTCTTCAAGTTTTTTCGAGTCTACTTTGCGGTGGAAATAAGAACTTTAGTGCACAATTCTGGAGTGATGGTTTTGCAAGCTGTTTCGATTACAGTAATTAAGTTGCAGAGGTTTTCATAAGTTTTTCTTGTCTTTCCTAAGCTTTTTGAGCTCCTAGTATTGAGCATCGTATTTGCATGGTTCATGAACTTAGCAAATAAAAGGTCTAATAATGGATACGTCAAAAAATGTGGAGTAACTTGTGCCACGTGAGACTTAAGTGGACTGTATATAGGTATCTTAATAGTAGACCGAAATATCTACAAAAGATAGCGATTCAACTACACGAAACTGGTTTCCTCCCTTCACAGTTTGTCCGTCCTGTGGTTTTTTATAGAATATTGTCTCACCTAAAACTATTAGGTAAGTTAAACAATTAATACAGTTATTGTATCACCTTATTTAGAGTGTATTTATATATTTGAATGAAATTCAATGCAGTAGGGATGGCAATGCAATAGTGATTTTATATGGGATCTGCGAGGGATTTTATAATAATAAAAAGCCTTATCTCCCATACATTCAATAACAATATTTAACTTAGTTATGTACCTAACTTATTGAATTTAAACTTCAATGAATTCTGGCGCTTACATAATTTAAATTTCTATATCTAAGAACTTAACAATTAAGTTGTTACTGGTTTGAGATATCTAATATCATATTAGTTTAGTTTAACTGTAGGAACTTCTTTGATGGGAAAGGGCTTCCTCCAAAAATGCCCCATGGTCTCTGTTCGTGCGGTCTCTTTTCAGCCTAGGTCAGCTGACTTTTTAATGTCGTTTTCACATTGTGTCAATGGCCGCCCTTAGCTCCTTTTACTTGGAGGACCTTTTGAAAAAGTCCAAACTCCAAAAACGTCAAAAACCCTTGCTTGCTGCCTGCTTTGCTGTGCCTGTTCCACGGTGGAACTCGTAGTCGTGAAGTACGCAATATTTGTGAAAAGTGAAGCCTTTAAAAAAATTAATCATTGAATTTTAAACATAATTTTACAAACTAAAACCAAATTGAATTTGAAATTCCTTTCCAAACACCTAGACATTTGATGTTAAAGTAGCAACCGATTATATTAATATGGAGTGGTCTTTCACGAACTATTAGTATCACATTGCAATATAAAGTAAAAAAAATGGGTATTTACAAAATTATGGACCTAAAATAAATGCCTCAAGCAATCATCAATCATAGATTTTATACCTGAGTGAAACCTAACAGATAGTTTTTAAAATGGCTTCCAAAGACAATTTTAAATAGACAATTCCAACCATTTATTTTTACGGTACGGACTGAAAGTAAATTTACTTCGAATAGATAGATACCTAGGTATTGTATATAGAAACAATCAAAAGGAAATATGTAGCCGCGTAATAAAACACGTAATTATCGTCATACGGGTACATAGCACGGGGTAGTAGAAACGGGCGGGCGCTCTTGTCGACTCGCCACGCTCGACTGATAGGGCGACGAGCGAGACGCCACGGGGGCGCGGGCCTAGGGCTGATTCAGCATATTTGCAGCCATTGTGCGGTTGGTGCGAGAGAGCTAGCAACAGCACTACTGCCACTAAGGATGCCGTCGTTTTTTTTATTTGATAAATATCGAACATTCTTATCATTCCGTAATATTGTTTTCCAGAGGAAAACACAACGCATAACATATGGCGACAATATTGTTTTCTTATGGAGTTTCTTGCCGGTTCTTCTCCATAAGAATGACATTTTGGAACCGCGCAACTAGAGTCAGTAACGTTTTGAAAGTGCCTGAAAAGGCCTACTCAAAATAAAAACCTTTTTATTTTGATTTTTTAATTTCTGATATTTGATTATTTTTAATTGTTTGTTAAATAAACACAGAAACACTACATTCAATATTTAGAAAAACATCTTGATTGAGAATTCAGTTGCGATTAATTTAAGTTAAATAAAGTTGTACATGAGTCTTATTATTTTTGTTTTACAAAGTACAGAAACTAAGGGGACTACGTTTTTAGTATCCACAGTGCACCCTAAATCCCTAAAATGTTTAGTTTATAGTTGCCCGTCACTCAAAATCACGTAGGAACATCTCAATAAATATAATTTCAATGTAAAAAAAAATACGTGACTATATCTTCCAACAAAATAAACTGAAATTGTGTTGACATTACTAGGTATAATTAGTTAGTTTTACAAACTAATTCAACACACTTACCTAGTACATTTAATATCTCAATATTTAGAAATCCAAAAGCCAATTTATGAGTCTTGGTTAATGACAGTAAATGTTTTAAAACATTTACTGAGCCTATTAAAGCCTTTCTAGGACGCTAACTTCGGCTCATTAGTTTTACAAAATCTGAGGAATTATTAACAACTACCTGTGCCCGCGACATCGTCTGCGTGGAATAATTATTTTGGGCATCATTTATTTTTGCGGACAACCTATTCAGCTTTATAAATTATAGCTGTTACCCACGACTTTGTCTTCGTCATTTTCTGTTATTATTTTAGACAATTTAGTTTAGTTTATTAATTTTTAAAAGAAGAAAGATAGTATAATAAAAAAATAGGATAAATATAAAAGAACATAATTACTTTAAAATACTTCTGCGTAAATTATATTTTTAGTTTTATTTTCTTGTGGCAGAAGTACTTACATGTTGATTTTCTCCACAACCTGATCTGGACAGCGCTACATACAGTTGGCCGTGTGAGAAGCAGTCTTGACGTAAATCAATCCCTACGTGTTTAAATGTTTGCCCCTGTGATTTGTTAATTGTAACGGCGAAAGACAGCTTTACGGGAAATTGAATTCGTTTAAAACTAAAAGGTTGTCTACGCATCGTCATCAATAGAACATGTACCTGCGATTCCTGCGAGCCCACTACTACTAGATGACGTTACGATTTTAGTTCCGAATTCCTCCGCGCGCTGTGCCTCATTCACTTACAAATTAGCTCGACACTCGCGCACACGATATATCGCAAAAATTACCAAATTGTAAACCAATCGTTGATTATACGCCTTATTACTATCGAAGAAGATTTTTATTCATCTCCAAACATAAGTTGGACCTTCAGCGCCGGATGCAGCAGAAGAAATCGTTGCGACCAGCATAAATCGGACGCACGAACGCCGCCATCAGCGAGGACATCTACGGACCCACGGCACCAGCATAAAAAGGTCAGGCCAATCATCCTTCTCAACCCTTAGCCCTTTCCTTTATTGAGTGCTTCATTTGTGTTGATATTGTGTGACATCTTAGTGTTTTATTCTCCTTAAATATTTAAAAACGCGTAATTTTCTTTCGTTTCGTCGATACCCTCAACTTAAAAATATAAAATTACCCGTTGTTAATCTTGACTGTAAAATAACTGTTTCCACTGCCTGCCACAAACTACAAAATGACTAGAACTCCATCAAAAGAAAGTCGTAGCAGTGGTGAGGAGTTAATTAAAGATTTGAATAAAAGAAGAGGAGTTGTTCGCGGTAAATTTAGGCTATTCATGAAATATGTGGACTCGGTAGAAATAACGACTATTACTGAAACCGTAAAAACGGAATTACAAACGCGTTTACAAAAGATAGACTTATTACTAGAGCAATTTACAGAAATTCAGGACGAAATAGACTTAAAAATACCTGATAGTCAAGTAGAAAAGGAACTATCTGAGAGGGAATCTTTTGAAGCCAATTACTATGCTTATGTGACTAAAGCTAAGTGTATTATTAACGCAGATGATGCTCAAAACAGTTCCAAAGTTTTTAGTAAAGTTAAGTTACCCACAATTTCACTTCCATCCTTTGACGGATCTTATGATCATTGGTTGGAGTACCGCGACACTTACCTTTCTCTCGTCCATAACTCTAAAGAAATAGATAATGTGCAAAAATTCCATTACCTACGATCTTCTCTTTCTGGCAGTGCATTATTGGTTATCAAATCATTGGAATTTTCTTCCGAGAATTACAATGTAGCATGGGAGTTATTAGAAAACAGATTCAATAACAACCGTTTACTTGTGCAAAACCATGTCAAAGCTTTATTTTCTATGACGTCACTAAATAAGGAATCACCCAATCTAATTCGTAAACTTATTGATACCGTTCTCAAAAATCTACGTTCCCTCAAAAACCTCGGCGAACCAACTGAATCGTGGGACACGTTGATTATTTATTTAATTACATCTAAACTAGATTCTGTTACCGAACGAGAATGGGAGACTCACAAAAGTTCAATTATGAATAGTCAAAATCAGTCAAATTCACGTACAACTGTAGATGATTTAATAACATTTCTTAAAAATCGGGCTGACGTACTGGAAACTATTAATTTTGCACATGGTAAATCATACACAGATAATAACATAAAGAAACCGTCACAGTCACAACAATCAAACAAATCACATAGATAAACATCAACACAAAATAAACAACCTAATAATAAAAATTCCAAACGTCCTCGTGTTTGCGCTATGTGTCAAGCTAATCATCCGCTTTATTCTTGCGAGTTATTCTTAAAATTAAATATTAACGATAGAATAAAATTCATTAATGAAAAGAAGTTATGTTGCAATTGTTTACGCGCTAATCACGCGGCAGATGAGTGTTGGTTTGGTCCGTTTAAGCAATGCAACAAAAAACACAACAATCTACTTCATGATAAATGTGATGATAGTGCGAGTGTATCCACCTCGCCAGTCGTTGCGCATAATTCTCAGGCATCGTCACAGGATACAACTAGTGGTAAGTCTTTAAATACTGCCACATTACATTCTGCATCTCACACGACACATCAGAGTACCACTCATTCATTATTAGAGACTGTCCTGCTGTCTACAGCTTTAGTTGAGGTTGCAGATAAAAGCAATAACTATCACACTACCCGCGCTTTACTAGATAATGGTAGTCAGCATTCCTTTATTGCAGAATCATTATGTAAACGACTTAAACTCAATTTAATACAGTCCACTGTGCAAGTCTCCGGAGTAGGTAACTCAGTGACTAATTCTACACAATCTTGTGAAATTAATTTGAGATCTAAAACTACACAATATAACACACGCATGAAATGTTTAGTTTTGAATCAAATAACAGCTCAATTACCATCTTTAGGTACAATATCAAACATAAATATCCCTGATCATGTGCAGTTAGCTGATCCCGAATTTTATTCCCCATCAGAAATCGAATTATTAATTGGGGCAGATAAATTCTGGGAACTTTTAAGTGATGGACTGATTCGCCTAAGTAGTGGTCCATATCTTCAGAATACTAAGTTGGGATGGGTAATATCTGGCCCATTGTTGAATAATAAACCTTCACGCAACAATCGAGTTCAATGCAATTATTCACAATCATTGGACGCCCAACTTAGGAAGTTCTGGGAGCTAGAAGAAATAACTCAATAAAATAAATTAACTAATGACGAGTCTTTGTGTGAAAACCTGTTTTTGCAAACTACGTATCGCGACAACACGGGTCGGTTTTTTGTGCGCATTCCATTAGCCGAGCCTAGTGACACACTGGGAGATACGTACACACTCGCATTAAATCGCTTTCACGCACTTCAACGAAAATTAGATAAATCTACACCTGAATTTAAAAAATTATATTGTGATTTCATGAATGAATATTTGAATTTAGGTCACATGAGTCGAGTCAATCACTATCCATCACCAAATTATTTTCTACCGCATCACGGTGTTTTAAGAATTAATAGTAGCACTACCAAACTTAGGGTGGTTTTTGACGGAAGTGCAAAGTCAACTTCGGGTAAATCGCTTAATGATATCCAGCATATTGGCCCTAGTTTACATAATGATGTTTTCTCAATTTTGTTACGATTTCGTCAGTTTAGATTCGTTGCATGCGCGGACGTCGAAAAAATGTACCGACAAATTAATATTCAACCGGATCAAAGAAATCTTCAATTAATTCTTTGGCGAGAAAATAAATCCGATGAACTCGGTGTGTTCCAGCTTAACACAGTGACATACGGTACCGCGTCCGCTCCTTATCTAAGCATTCGTTGCATCAAACAGCTGGCATCGGAATGTAAGGATGACGTCATAAAACAAGTTATCAACGAAGATCTGTTTGTGGATGATTTAATTACTGGTCATGATGATAAACAATGTTTATTAGACATTTGCACCAAAGTAAATGATGTTTTAAAATCTGGTTGCTTCCATTTACGTAAATGGTTGTTTAATTCGGAACCATCTACAACAGATCAACAAAGGGATTTATCTTTAGGCGAAAATTGTTTAACTAAAACTCTAGGTATAGGTTGGTTAAATAATTTAGATTTATTTTATTTTACAACTAAAATTGATCAAAATTTGACTCATGTGACTAAGCGCGTTATCTTGTCTGTTGTTTCACAGGTGTATGATCCATTAGGCTTGTTATCGCCCGCAATTATAATTGTGAAAATACTTTTACAGAAGCTATGGCTCTGTAAGTTAAGTTGGGACGATCCAGTACCAAACGATATTCTGTCTACGTGGAAAAACTTTATTGCCACTCTTCAACACTTACAAGACATAAAAATTCCTCGTCATGTCAGGGAAATAAATACAAATTATACAGATTTACACATTTTCTCGGATGCATCACAGGATGCATACGGTGCATGTGCTTTTATAAGTACATACAGCGACAACTCACCAGCCACAGTTAGGATACTTTGTGCCAAGACCAAAGTCGCACCAATTAAGCCAGTCACAATACCGCGTCTTGAGCTGTGCGGAGCGTTAGTTGGTGCCAAGCTATATCAAAAAATAGTTCAGTCATGGAGATTAAATTTTGACAACATATATTTTTGGTCGGACTCCATGATTGTCATACATTGGATTAAAATGTCACCTAATTTGTTAAAAACGTTCGTACAGAACAGAGTCGTGCAAATCAACGAACTGACTGGTGAATTGCCGTGGTTACATGTCGCTGGTAAAGACAACCCGGCTGACCTATTATCTCGCGGGCTCACGCTCGACGCGCTTCAAAGTACGGATATTTGGTGGCACGGGCCAGCATTTTTAAAGGACATGCACATGAATTTTAAATATGACAACCAAAATGAAATTATTAATTTAAACGATTTACCAGAAATGAAGTCAAAGGTTTTATTTACACAATCGACTTATACTAGTATTTTTACTTTTGAACGTTTTTCAAATTTTAATCGCATGAGACGTGCAGCCGCTTACGTGTTACGATTCATTAATAATGGACGAATTAAAATTAAAACTGAACGTAACATTGGTCCGTTGACGGCTGATGAATTAAATAAATCAACTTTATTTTTAGTACGCTTAGCACAACATGCGTCATTTGCAGACATTTTTAATACATTAACACATAACTTACCTGTAAAGTCGATGAGAAACATATCTAGTCTTGATGTGTTCTTGGATTCTGATCGCATTCTAAGAGTGGGAGGTAGATTAGTAAATTCACACACTTTCCCATACAGTAAAAAACACCCTATATTGTTATGTTCAAAACATACCTTCACGCGACTACTTTTTCAATTTGAACATAAACGTCTACTCCATGCTGGTCCACAGCTTCTCTTGGCCACTATCAGAGAGAGTTGGTGGCCACTCAGGGGTCGTGATCTGGCTAAGCAGACGGTACATAAGTGCATTATATGTACTCGCCAGAAAGGGAAGGCACTGTCAGTAAAAATGGGTAACTTACCTTCTGAGAGATTGGAACCGGGGTATCCTTTCTTGCGCTGCGGTGTAGATTATGCGGGACCTATGTTCATATTGAATCGGAAGGGAAGGGGTTCAAAACTTGAAAAATGTTATGTTTGCCTATTCATATGCTTTACCACTCGAGCGATACATCTAGAATTAGTCACAGGTTTAACTTCTGAGGCGTACTTATTGGCTTTAAAAAGGTTCCTATGTCGTCGTGGAAAACCCGCTCATATATTTTCCGATAACGGAAAAACGTTCGTAGGCGCACTCAAGGAATTTTCAGATTTTTTAAATCATAGTGAAAATGATATTTTAAATTTTGCAGCAAATGAAAATATTAAATTTAGCTTTATACCTCCGTACTCCCCACATTTTAGAGGTTTGTGGGAGGCAGGGGTCAAATCTTTTAAATATCATCTCCGTCGGGTAGGAAACGTTAACCTTACGTATGAGGAATTTTCAACACTGTTAACACAAATCGAAGCCCTCCTCAACTCCAGACCTATGCATCCCATGTCTTCAGACCCAAACGACCTACTCCCTCTTACACCAGCCCATTTTCTGATTGGCCGGCCGCTCGTTGCACCTGCCTGCGAAGACCTCACAGCTGCGAATACATCACGCCTGGTCCGCTACGAGCGCATCGAACAAATGAGACAAAATTTTTGGAAACGCTGGTCGCAGGAGTACGTGTCGGAACTGCAGACAAGGACCAAATGGCAGTCCAACACCGGCACAATAGCACCCAATACATTAGTGCTCATCAAGGAAGACAATCTGCCACCCTTAAAATGGCGTCTTGGACGAGTCATAAGCACCTCACCTGGAAAGGATGGACTAGCCCGTGTAGCTGACATCAAAACAGCTAACGGAGTAATACGGCGATCATACCCCAGATTGTGTCCGCTGCTACAGGAGGAAGAACCTTAACTTCTCCCAACTTCTACTTCTGCGTTGGAGGCTGTCACTCCAAGGCGGGCGGCATGTCTACGCATCGTCATCAATAGAACATGTACCTGCGATTCCTGCGAGCCCACTACTACTAGATGACGTTACGATTTTAGTTCCGAATTCCTCCGCGCGCTGTGCCTCATTCACTTACAAATTAGCTCGACACTCGCGCACACGATATATCGCAAAAATTACCAAATTGTAAACCAATCGTTGATTATACGCCTTATTACTATCGAAGAAGATTTTTATTCATCTCCAAACAAAGGTAAATCATTCGGAATCATCGGGATGCGAGGAATTAGCACTGTTTGACCAACTGACCACTGACTGGACTGACTGGACCAGTCAAAACTATTGCAACGATTACGTTATTACGAAGAAATTTGATTTGAAGTCGGGTCCCGTTACATAAATTTGGTGGTTTAAGGTTTCTGAGTAAAATTATTGGGGCACCTATTTTTAATTTGAGGGAATATGGGGGAAGGCCACTTGGGTTTAAAGAATTAAGAAACTCCTGTGGGTAATGGACCGCATCTTCCTGATCCATTACATTATCAATAGATGTGTAGGTAGCTATATCTCCTGGGAGTTTACTTAAAATTATTTCATTAATTTCATCTACGCTACTGTTTCTCGCTGCCAATATTGTCCTTTGACACATCCATTGATGGTCTTTATTTTCTATTTCGCTGATTTCAGGGTAAACTTTTGATATTAAGTCCTCTATGTTACTCACTCTTTCTCCTAAATCACGATCAATTTCAATTTTATTTTCAAAATGAGGTACTTTCCCGTCTCCTATTAAAAGTAACTTTGTAGGAAAAGTTATACTACCTCCCCCCAAATGTGCTCTCATATTTGTAGTTAATTTTAAGACGTTAACAAACTTCCATAATGCGGAACTTTTAAGGCAAGACTTTACAATGTCTGCTCTAGTTCCCCTTACTATTACTGGTAAAGTTTGTCGAAAGTCCCCAACAAACATACAGTAATCCTACCCATAATTTTATCACAGCTTCTAATATCTCTAAGAGTCCTATCTAGAGCCTCTACATGAGCTCTATGGATCATGGTACATTCGTCCCAAATGATTAAACTGACATCTTGTAAAACTTTTCCCAAAGGGCCATTTTTACGTATAGAGCACGCGCTATCTTTCTGTAAAGAAACAGTTAGAGGCAGTTTAAAAGTGAAATGAGCCGTGCGTCCACCTGCTAATAAAGTTGCAGCGATATCTGACGACGCTACTGCCAAAGCTAGCTTTCCCTGAGACCTTACTTTTGCTAATATAAGATTAGTAATAAAGGTCTTGCCGGTTCCACCGGGAGCATCCAAAAAAAATATTTTTCCTTCACTAAAAAGAACACTTTGCATAACACAATTATACGCGGTCACTTGGTCATTAACTAATTTTGGTTCATTTTGAGTAATAAAGTCATTTAATTCATTTAGATCATACGGTTTTCGCAACGCTACTTCTAACGGATCCAGATGATTAAGTGAATTAATCCTTTTTGATACAGGAAGCCCAAAATCGATTAGTGATTTATCGCAAATCTCATGAATTTTATCTTCAATTATGATTAGTCCATCATTGTATATGTTATGGACCAAGTGATAAATTGAGCAGTATACATAATGCCCGGGCACTATGAAAAATGCCCAATATGAGAGTGCACTTTGATAATAATTATTCAAATAATCAAATTGACCGGGCACTATACATATGGCCTATCACCTTTTGGGCAAAGTAATACAAATGTTACAGCCAAAGTGATCAATTAGTATTATATTATTAGTATTATAGATACTGTTTAGCTTATTGTATATAATATCTTCGAAGAATTAGATAAAGTAATAAAACAAGTAGATATTCGTTTCAGAATTAATTTGTATTTTAACTTGCCTTAAGCGTACATATCATAAAGATTATTTTAACAATTAAAATAACATAAGATGATATTTTCACCTCAATAAATATAGATTTTGACAAATAAAAAAAAAACCTAACCTCACCTAATTTACTTGGTTAGGTTAGGTTAGGTTTTTTTTTATTTCTTCCAACATTACGACCGCAATCAACATCGGAACTCGAACTCTTACGGTGTCCCCAATTGTAGCCATGGTTTATTTAGCGCTTCATCATCATCATTCCCCTGCCCTTATCCCAATTTTTACTTGGGGTCGGCGCAACACGTCTTTTAGCTTTTTAGTCTTTTTAGTCTTTTTAGTCGTCTATTTAGCGCTTGATACAACCTAAATATAGCATTAGTATCAAATTGCCCAACTATCATTTAGCAATATAATAATGACCTAGCGATATGATAATAATGAAGTTAAGATAGTAATTAATCACTTGGCCCGATAATGCTAGGCATTATTCATAATGCCCAAGCATTATAAATAATGCCCGCATTAATCACTTGGTCCATAACATATATATCATCATTGTAAGTTTATGTCATATCCTGATTCTCATTACGCATTCTGTTCAATATATCTTCACATAAAGCATCACGAAATGTATTCCATAACTCTAAGGGGTCAGATGGTTGGCAAAATTTAAGGATGATGGCAAATAATTCTCTTAATTTTGTGGCTGGCTCGGACATGACAGCATCTGACATTGTATTTTGCCAATGTTCATCTCCCTCCAGTAAACCTAATTCCTTGCAAGTGCCTTGATGAGTTTGGCAAATAACACCATTCACGGTCCTTAGATGTTCAAATGACATTGGGCCGCGAACATGTTGCAGTAACATTCTTAAATAAAAACATTCAGTTTGAGTTGGATGAATGTTGTAGACACGGCCTAAAGTTGTGTCTTTTTTTACACCGGAATATCCTTCTACATCTTGCCCACGTTTTCTTCTAGAAAATGAATTTCTTTCCCATACGTAATACTGGGGCACTTCATGATATAAAAGGGTTTTTGCAAAATCGTCACTTTTGCAAAGATCAAAGAACGCTGTAAGTGTCGTTGATGAAGGATTATTAACGCGATCTTGAAGGTTTGCATTATTATGAAAATAAACTCTTTGTCCATTTTCCAAATGAACTGCTAATTGAACCACTGCCGGAAAACGTTCATGAATAGGAAATTGGAAAATTCTCCAGAGCGCTTCCGAGGAACTTATATAGCGACCATTGAGATATTTTTCTACTTCATCGTTATTACTTTGTAACGAAAATGTGGCTTGATCAGAACCTTTATGAATATACTTACAGATGTACTTAATAGCTTTGACCGATCGACAAAACTCTACGTTAATATGTGCATTAAAAATTCGTGATAAAACTGGATTATAGGGAACAACCCACCTATTATCCACGCTCATTTCTGTACCTTTGACACGAATTATTGCTGTGTTTCCACCGTTATCTGGAGATCTGCGCCTATAGGTTGGGTAACCGTCATTCCCGGTTTGTGTTTCTGAAATAAAACTCGTAGGGATTTTTTTAGAACAAATGTTTTCTTTCATACATGGTGACGCAGGGTTATGAAATCCGCAAGGACCATGTATCATATTTTTTATGACAATATTATGAAGAATTGGATCTTGTTGTTTGTCAGGTATTTCAGCCGATATTATTGCATCTATAGAATCTGGTTGTACTTGGTTAGCCAGCCACAATAAAATGTGGCCGTGTGGTAAGCCTCTTTTTTGCCATTCTACGCTGTAAACAAAGGCTTTCGATGGTCCAAAAATATTTTTCTTAGTTAGTAGGACTATCATTTATTTGAGTTTTAAATGAAATACTCTAGAAACCAAATCCTGCCAATGCCTGTCGTAAGATCGTTGATCGGGTAATAACTCAATTTTTATTTCAGGCCATTCGGAGTTACACGTAAATGTAATGAAGAGATCTGGTCTTCCAAATTTCCTGACAAATGTCATGGCGTCTTGACTTTTTTTGTTCATGTATCTGGGGGATCCTGTAAATGACGACGGCAATATAACATGCTGGCCAACATTAGAAACGTTTACATTCGCATCATTAACCACGGCATCTCTTAAATGAATGTACTCTTCTGCTCTCAATTTTTTTTGATTTTTTTTTATGAAGTTTAGCCTCTCGGAAATCATTTTAGCCGCCATATCAAAACTAAATTGGTTGAATAATCCTTTGAAATAATGTATGCTGTTGAAGTTATTTATTCTAACCATGAGTCTAAATGCATAAAATTGCATACATGATACAGTTTTAGATCTAGAAGCAGCATTCTGCTGTGGAATATTTATACAGTATCCGTCATTATCAAAGGGAAACAGTAAAGGATACTGAAGTGGGTCATAAGATCTATGAGTTTCAGAAACTCGTTGAAGTCCACCATCTCTCGCAGTCAACACAACATCTCGGGGACCTTTGTCTTCATCTATCAAAAGAACAGCTACTTCATCTACTATTGGCGCATTATACCGACCTCGATGCTCGTTAGGAGGTTTCACATCAGCATGAATAATAAGTTTGAAGTCATTCGGTGGTCTATTTTCCAAATTGTATTTAAAACTTTGAATATACGTATTATGATCGTGAAGATATGTTTGGAGAACTTCGATAAGATTGACTTGCAAGCTTGGATTTAAATTAGAGCGCAAGGATACCTGATCTGCATGGGAAACAAAATATATTTGCAAAAATTCGGGTTGTGCCCCTTCAGCTGGAAGTAAGTTACCGATCAAATGATAAACTTGCCCTTGGACTTTAAATGTGGGCATAAAGTTTCCCTCACGAATCTCTTTAGCACCAAATGAAGTCATCTGAAATAGTGTATTATATTGTCTTGAATGATTTAAGAAATGCTTTGATAATGGATGTGAGCCCGATATCAGTTCTTTTAAAACTGTAGTTGGTTCCGGAATTATAGGTATTTTTACTTTGCCACCACTACAACACAATCCAGGAGCTTCAGTCGGCCATTTTTTTGCTTGGCATAAGTTGCATATTATATCCATTCTGCCAATATCAATATCATTTAGCTCAGTATAGTCAAGGGTACAATCATAAGCAAACGCAGCATTTAATAAATTATGTTGCCTGCTAGTTCTAATTCTTGCTGATCGTGCATTTTGCTGTACTAATCGATGGGATCGTTCAGTGGTCGATTCCCGATCGCGGTTAGCCAAAGTTCGGGAATGTTGTGAGGCTAAACGTTGAGAACGTTCAGCGCTTGATTCCCGCAGTCGGTTTACCAAAGTTCGAGAACTCTGTGAGGACAAACGTTGAGAACGTTCAGCGCTTGATTCCCGCAGTCGGTTCACCATAGTTCGAGAACTCTGTGAGGCCAAACGTTGAGAACGTTCAGCGCTTGATTCCCGTAGTCGGTTCACTATAGTTCGAGAACTCTGTGAGGCTAAACGTTGAGAACGTTCAGCGCTTGATTCCCGCAGTCGGTTCACCATAGTTCGAGAACTCTGTGAGGCCAAACGTTGAGAACGTTCAGCGCTTGATTCCCGTAGTCGGTTCACTATAGTTCGAGAACTCTGTGAGGCTAAACGTTGAGAACGTTCAGCGCTTGATTCCCGCAGTCGGTTCACCATAGTTCGAGAACTCTGTGAGGCCAAACGTTGAGAACGTTCAGCACTTTGTTCCCGTTGTCGGTTTGCTGAAGTTCGGAAATTTTGTGAGGCTAGACGCTGCGAACGTTCAATGATCGATTCATTAGCACGGTTTTGTTCACTGATTGCTCGTTGAGTAGCCAACCTATGCATATTTTCATTATCGGTTTCATTGCTACGCAAAACTCGCAGACGCTTTGCAGTAGCAGTCTGTCGAGAAAGCTGAGATCTTTTTCTAGGCATTATAGTGACGAAAAAAGAACGTAGAAAATAAAAACTTAACCAAAACGTAACTCGTAATCAAGAAAAAAACAAACGTAAGGTAAATAATTAGGAAACTAATTATTTTTACCTGTATTTGGTACTGACGTAAATCGGATAAAACATATGTCAAAAGAATAACCATAAAACGATTACTGTATGCTTAAACTAAAACCTAACCTAATAAAAATATTTATGTAGATAACACCTATTGTATTATATACATCAAAACAAAAAAAAGTGTTAATAATTGTGAAATTATTATAAACAAAATATCCTTAAAACAAAATGAAATACTATGTATGCTTAAACTAAAACCTAACCTAATAAGAATATTTATGTAGATAACACCTATTGTATTATACTTATACATCAAAACTAAAAAAAAGTGTTAAAAATTGTGAAATTATTTGAAACAAAATATTATCCTTAAAACAAAATGAAATACTATGTATGCTTAAACTAAAACCTAAACTAATAAGAATATTTATGTAATAATTGTGAAATTATGAGAAACAAAATATTATCTTTAAAACAAAATGAAATTCTTTTTAAAAAGTATTATTACACGACGATATCGCAAAAACGCACACTACCGTTCCGAAGACCGCGCGTCTGAGCCGCGCGGCATGGTATTACCTCGTATAGCTACACCCCCCTCTCCGCGTCGCTCGCAAGCCACGCTTGCCACACGACGCTGCAATGTTTTGCACATCATGCGACGCGGGTGAATTTTATAACGGTGTTATTTTAAAATTGTAATATCTTATAAGATGTTCATTGAAATTAAGTGATGTTAAAGACAATACATTTTGTGCACGTTATTATTACGTTGATACAACTCTTAACAAATGCATTAATTTGTTAATGTCGTCCTGGTATCTTTAACACAGATTATTTTGTAATCTAGCTAAGATACCAGTTGCGATCTGTTCTGTAGTGTATAAAACCATGAAATTAATCTATATTGATATACTTATGTATATTGTTATGTAATCTTAAGGTTTTATATTGTGTGTGTATCAATAAAGATTTATTATTAATTATTTAGACCGAATTTGATTACCATAAAAAAAGTTCTAGTGAGTTAATCTTATAAGATAGATATATACTGTCGTGGACATGTTTTAAGATCATTTCAATAGGAATAATTCTTTCATACATATATTTTTGGTAGCTAGCTGTATTTTGGACATTATTTATTTTTGCGGACAACCTCCTTAGCTTTATAAATTATAGCTGTTACCCACGACTTTGTCCTCGTCATTTTCTGTCATTATTTTAGACAATTTAGTTTTTTAATTTTTAAAAGAACATAATTATTTTAAAGTACTACTTCTGCGTAAATTATATTTTTAGTTTTTTTTCTTGTGGCAGAAGTACATATTGATTTTCTCCACAACCTGATACGTTGATACAACTCTTAACAAATGCATTAATTTCGATCGAATTTGATTACCATAAAAACGGTTCTATTGAGTTAATCTTAAAAGATAAACATATACTGTCCAGGACATTTTTTTAGATCATTTAATAGAAATAATTCTTTTATACATATATTTCTGGTATCATGAACCGTTTTCGCAGCGCACGCAACGGAAGCCCTCAAGGATGAATAATTTTCCCCGTTTTTTTTTCACATTTTCCATTATTTCTTCGCTTCTAATAGTGGCAACGTGATGTTATATAGCCTAAAGCCTTCCTCGATAAATGGTCTATTCAACACAAAAAGAATTTTTCGATTCGACCCAGTAGTTCCTGAGATTAGCGCGTTCAAACAAACAAACAAACAAACAAACTCTTCAGCTTTATAATATTAGTATAGAAGTATAGATTTATATTATTATATTATTTGACAATAGGACTTTTACCGGACTAAAAATAACATGAAGTATGAAATCTTTTATAACGTGTTTATAACTATTCTTACCTAAGTATTTATTGTTGACAGCAATATAAGAGACTTTTCCACTGTCATTTTGTTTGTTATCAGAATCATTTCTTAATTATATAGGTATGTCGGTTACTGCTGCAAAAAGCCTACCCAGGAAAGACAAGGTCAGCAAAATGATTCCCAGGTCAATCCACAGACACCGACATAACATCGAAGACGTAGTCATTATCCGCACAGATTGTCTTTCAGTGGATGTTAAAGTTGTTAATGACGAAAATAATTAAATGTAATTAATACTAAGTTTTTGAGCAGATCTTATTCATGACTCCGATTCGGACGGAAGCTTGTTGTGCGTATTGAACCTGCTGATCATATCTGGAAGCCAGTTTGTTTCTGTTAGCTACAATTCGATTGCGAACTCAATTTGTGGACAACTGTCTCTCTGCCGGCAATCGCTTGACACTCGACTCTCTTTCGCGTAACTGAGAGGTCCTTACATTTTGTTCATGAAGACGTTGGGAACGCTCTAGCCTCGACTCTCGTGCACGTAACTCAGAGTTTCTCAGATATGTTATGCAAGGCGTTTTGAACGTTAAGGGAAGATTCTCCCATACGACGTATTCTTGCTGCCCGTGCTTGAGAACTGTGATAAGAAAGTTGAGACATGGCTCTCATAGCCGTTTTTAAATGTTTAAGAAAATGTTAATAGCTTGTAATATTCTAGAAAAGAAATGTTATTTGGCCCTGGAAATCAGGTTCTGATGATGGAATACCAGATAAATCGAGAGGAACTTCAAAGAATTGTTGGGACGACCAGAAGGTTTTTTTTTAAGTATTTGAAAATACATACATACATAATATACAATTTAATAAGAGTAGATCTGATGATGGAGCCAAGAGACAGTCGGAGAAACTCTTCAATTAATCACAGCAGCTACCTTGTGTTTGCGCTTTATCCAATAAACTACACAATAAATACAATAGTCACAATCCATCTGGGTTGTGATTGTCAAAAGGAGCCTGATGCAAAAGACGAAGAACTGTTAAACCATACCTTAACGGTTAAGAGTTAAATCAGTTTATTTATTAGCTAAACTTTAATCTTTAAAGCTATTTATTTGATCTGCTTTTCAGAAAGAAAATCTAAGGACTAAAGAAAAATATAATTAACAAAATGTAAAAGCCGACTTCAAACACAGCAACACAAAAAAAATAATAATCTAAACGACAAAAAATATCATCATTTTACCTAGGTACTGAATGCAATTGGTGTCAAATTCTATATACATAACCCCATGCACATGGGAAATATTCAACCTACTAATTTGGCACCGACTTCACTTATTACCTTTATGTAGCAATATACCCATACAATTTCTGTACAAAGACTGAATGATTGTAAGTTGACTTACATTTTGTATCCCTATACATAGCACATGTACATGTTTAGGATATATAGTAAAAGAAAATGCTATATCTGAAGAGACAATAGCTGACCACTGATAAGGAATAAGACAGTATTTTATGCAGGCTTAGTGAGTTTGTATCAAAGGTACATTGACTGGAACACAACAACATTTAACCAAGAAAGACAAACTATTCTTCTTTTTACATCTACGTAGTTAATCTTAGTGCAGACACGACCGAGTTTACTGGAATCCTTTAAAATTTCAAAGAAAACTTGGAGAACAAAGCAACGAAGAACAACCAACATTGTATCACTCCATCTTCCTGCTTACCAGCGTAGACGTCATTACGAAATTATTGGCAATTAAAATTTAAAACGAAAATACCAACATAATTATTACAGTCACGCAAATTATAAACCTTTTGTGTTCCGTTTTTCTATTAAGAATTTCAAGATTCCCATTTCCCGCGATTATTTTGCTTGACGTTTACCACAGATTAATAATGTATGGGTACTTTCTACCAGGGCTTGAAAACGTTACCAATTCACATTAAAAGTAGCGTTAAGTATCGTTATTTCCATAGAGATACCTGCATATCGGTATGAATTGGTAGCGATACTTAGTAACATAACATTATAATAACGTTACAAATTACGTTAAAAATTAACGGTATTTTTAACGTTATTTCAAAAGTAGTGGTAAATAGGTAACGATATTTTTTGGTTATTTTATGCGACGTTGCCGTTTTCACCGGCACCCTTCAAAGGCCTCAAAATTTTCAAACTGTCGCGCTGTCCGGCGCTGTTGCCATTTCGTTTGTTGTGTTCTCAACTTGCACGCGCTAACAGAACACGCTTGCGAATTTTACGAAACATTAAGATGGGGCGTAAGAAAATAAATTTCGTGTATAGATATTATCTATACTTATAATAAATCTGTAGATACTCCAATTTTATACATGAATTATATTTAAAAAGTAACTATTACTGGGTGATTAGTGATCGAAACTAATGCCAAAAATGCAATTTTTTGTCTGTCTGTCTGTATATTATTCGTTATAGAAACAAAAACTACTCGACAGATTTTTACGTAACTTGGTATAATTATTCTTCATACTCCTGGGATACTTTTCATCACGCTACGATCAATAGGAGCAGAGCAGTGAAGTGAAATGTTGGAAAAACGGGAGAAGTTACTCCGTATTTTAAAAAGTTTTTAGATTTATTTTGTTGTTATTTTATGAAATAGGTAATAGTTGTTTTCTAGTTGTAGTGTTTAAATATATAAATAATTTACATTTTCTCTTTGTAGGTAAAGAAGTAGTAGGTAGAAATACCTACGCATAGATTTTTAGATACCGGTAGGTAAAATTTGGCTAACTTATGTCTAGTTTTTTTTATTATTACGTAGATAAAAAACGAACAGTCAATTTGGGTAACTTTTAACATTTTTTACAATATTCGTGATTTTAAAACTAGTTTTATTTTTATTACCCTTATTTTTATTGAATAAATAGTGTCCAGCAGTGGGACACTATAGGCCAGGAAAAAAAAAATAGTGTCCTTTTGACCTAGTCTAACGCAATAAATTTACAGGTAAAATTATTTTTTATTTATTATTTTTATTATATATTTTTTTTTAATTCACGGGCTAACTTCAAGGGAAGAAACCCGGTCCTTTTTAAAGCCTTACACGGGGACACAGGTCCAACATGCAGAGGCCTTGTTGAGAACTTTAATCTAAAATGTGATGGGGCACCTACCAAGGGCCATCCACCCCTGCTCTATGGAAGAACAGACATGGACGGCCCAAGGTAGCTACAAGACTATTGTAAATTATGGAGATTAACTAATTTGGGCTATTGACAGGATTTGTTAAATGTAATTGTTTCTTTCATTATGGAAAACTATGGCACCTGCCTTTAAATACATGGTAATGCAAATAAATTGGCAGGCGGTGACTCGCCGGCTCAAAGATGCTATTATACCGCCACGATAGGCAGCAGGTGGGCAACACCAGAGAGTAAGGCTAAGGGGTGTAGAGAGGTGCGACACCGATTTCGCCATCGCGGGTCACAGACCCGGAGCGGGTTTCCTCGTTATTACGCCATTAGACACTTCCACCCCCGAGCATATAGCTCTTGCGGCCCCCCTCTAGCCAGCCAGTTAAGGCAAGAAAGAGCTGGGAGTCCTCGTGAAGAGTGACCCCCCGGGGCAATCAGGTTCCGTTGTGTCGCCACACACAAACAGCTCGCCACAAGCTGCCCTGCGGATGTATGCTCCTACATAGACCTTCAGATACATTTTTAATTTATACCTCAAGGTTTGAAAAAGCATACTAATATGCCCTCAGGTCTTGCGTTATCCCCATGATGAGGAAACGACTTGCCCCGAGGGGTTTATTATATTTATTATTTTATTATCAAGTTCATACATGGCTAGGCAATCAACTCATGGCTAGGGAATCCAGAAGACTGGGGTTAGAAATTGATAGATAATGCTCTGGAACCGGTTAAAACTTTACTCCCACCTGCTCCAGAAAAAGTCCTCAACACAATTTTTTGCAATTGCAAAAAAGGCTGTAGTGCCAAATGTGGGTGTAAAAAAGTCGGGTTGCAGTGTTCTCCAGCGTGTACTAATTTTCAAGGTCAGTCTTGCTCAAATGCCCAGTTGAGTACAATAGAGGAAGATTTCTGTGATTTTGATGAAGAAACCAATGACTGCTACATTTGAAGAATTTATGAACATCCAGCAAGAGGAAGAAGCAGAAATCGAAGAAGATATGGTTATTGAAGTAGACTTTCAAGAGTATGAATCGGCTTAAAATATGTAAAGAAATCAAAACAGTAGTGAATCTAATAATCAATAGCAATATAAAAATATTACGGTAATATCTAGAACTTGACGGTTATTACGCCCTTAAATTATCCTAATTTTTTTTTGACAGTTAGTGAAATAGGCCTACAGGGAAAACCATGGTAAAAAAACGCGCCTGGTGGTGTGGAAATGTGTGCATATCATGTATAATATGACTCTTAGAATCGCGATATCTCAGGAATGGTAACTGTTAGGAAAAAAATCATTGGTACCATTTTTGTAGATAATTTTAAGATCTACGACTTTGGTTTGAAGTTTTTTTTGATAAAATTTACCATTTTCAAGCAAAATCCAAAAAACCTCAAATTCAGACCTTTGACCTCAAATAACTTTTTAAGCACACATAGGATCGATGGGGACTTTTAACATTTGATTCGTAATGTTAAAATGTCTAAATTGACCGGACTATTATGTTTTTCGAGAGTATGTATGTATCTATACTAATATTATAAAGCTGAAGAGTTTGTTTGTTTGTTTAAACGCGCTAATCTCAGGAACTACTGGGTCGAATCGAAAAATTCTTTTTGTGTTGAATAGACCATTAATCGAGGAAGGGCTTTAGGCTATATAACATCACGTTGCAACTATTAGGAGCGAAGAAATAATGGAAAATGTGAAAAAAGCGGGGAAAATTATTCATCTTTGAGGGCTTCCGTTGCGTGCGCTGCGAAAACGGTTCAATATACCAAAAATATATGTAGAAAAGAATTATTCCTATTGAAAAGATCTAAAAAAATGTCCAGGACAGTATATGTCTATCTTTTAAGATTAACTCACTAGAACCGTTTTTATGGTAATCAAATTCGGTCGAAATTAACGCATTTGTTAAGAGTTGTATCAGGTTGTGGAGAAAATTAATATGTACTTCTGCCACAAGAAAATAAAACTAAAAATATAATTTACGTAGGTACTTTAAAATAATTATGTTCTTTTAAAAATTTAAAAACTAATCATCATTCCCCTGCCCTTATCCCAATTTTTACTTGGGGTCGTGCGCAACACGTCTTTTAGACATGTTGCTTAAAGTTTTGGCTATGGTTTTGTAGTCGGCCGCCTGCCTGACACTAACCCTCTTTGGGAATGCGATTGTTGGTTGGTTATCCGCCACCATTCGAGTGACCCAAGGTGCTTGGTACAGTGCACTGGGTCTTAAGGTCCATTAGTCGCCTTTTACGACACCCAGTGGAGGATATGGGGTGGTGCTATTCTTTATATCCGGACACCACACAGTCCGTAAAAATTTAAAAACTCAATTGTCTAAAATAATAACAGAAAATGACGAGGACAAAGTCGTGGGTAACAGCTATAATTTATAAAGCTAAGGAGGTTGTCCGCAAAAATAAATGATGCCCAAAATAATTATTCCACGCGGACGAAGTCGCGGGCACAGCTAGTGTTTGTATAATTGTTTGGCACGCTCTGCAGCCTAAACAGCTTGATGGATTTTGGCTTGAAAGGTGTCGTTTGTATTGACTGTGAAAGTAAAAAAAAAAAACAAAAAGTGCGGAGTTTTGGCAAAGTATGGGTTTCAGCTTCAAAGGCATTGATAGAATTTTATTTGTTGTGAGAGTGACACCGGTTATAATTTTTTACCTATATTGTGAGGTAAGAAAAAAAAACCATCCCATCAAGTATCAAAACGAAGGGTTTCAAATAACAAGTCCAAAAATATATGTAACTTGTCGTTTCAATTTCAAATGACAGATATAAGTTTTAAGGAAAATAAAATATAAAAAACTTATTAACTTACAAGTTGTGAGAGGACCCTACATACTTTCAGTATTCTAAACTGGGCCACTTATTTATAAAAAAATAAACTAAAAAGTCTGAAATAAAACAATTATTAAAAAACAAAAAACCCGACCGCAAAACATAACCACTAACTAAAAAGGGAAATATAAAATAAATAAGAAAAAGCAAAGATTTTTTTTTTAAGCACGCAAATGGTCGTACGGCACAGTCTTGGCATCGATGCAGTCTGACATTATTTTGTGAGTGTTCGAGAGCGGCGGTAACAAAACTAACTTATAACGATAAAATTAACGGTAACATATAGTTTAACGTTATGTATATTTAACGTTTAAATGTGCCAGAAGTAACGTTAAATATGGTAACGTTATTTCTTAGTTAACGATATCTACATCAAAAGGCAGTAACGATACCAATTTTTTACCGGTATGTCAAGCCCTGCTTTCTACACTTGATGAAGCGCCACGCACTTGCTGGAACTTACTAAAAGTTTTGATTTACTTTATAATACACAGTGCACAGAGAAGAGTGATACATAGAATTGAAGTATCAGATACGTACTAACTTGTAAAAATTTTGCTATTCTTTAGAATGCATTAGTATCTGTTAATATTAAATTCAATGCATCATTACTCACTACACTACTTTGTAATTGTGGTATTCGTCGATATGAAACCCTTGTCTGTTCACTATAGGTACCTTATTTTATTGCTTAATGTTTTTTAGGTATCTAAGTTGGTTGTATTATTTTTCTATTGGTTGTAAAAGTTGCGTACTTGCGTAGCTTTTAAAATCTTACTAATATGTTATCTGTGGTTTAACTTTAGTCCACGCTTCCACAGAGGACCGGACCACTGTCAAAATTCAAATAAATAATTGTCTATGTTTAGTTTAGCCTCGGTGAGTTCGGTGACGCTAAAAAGTTGTTGAGTTGTTTGTCTAACAAACGGTACGTTTACTTTTAAAGTTTATAAGTCTTGATTTTTCACATCAAATTAAATTACACTTTAAATATTTATATGTATCCTTATTACATTGAAATAGTTTAATTCATTAAGTAATATTTTTCAAACGATAAACTTGAGCTTCACTCACCACGCCCTACATTCCAATTAACCATTTTGTATTAGGTGCGGTCTACGACCACAACACAGCTTCATTGTACTAGTTCCTGATTGGGATTTTTTCTTCAACAGGTGGGCACCGGTGTTTTAAGAATGTCGGATTCTGAAATAAACACTTACTTTGCAGGAAATGGGACATACAAAGCTATAAACCCCATAATATCAAAAGTCGGTGATTTCACACCATTTTACATCGCCATTGCTATCTGCTCGGTGATCCTTGGATTTCTGATCATCCTAAACATCGTGTGCTGTTGTTCAAGATACTCAGATTACTGGCTGGACAGACATACAGGTTTGTTACTTATATTTTTAATTGATTTTTTGATTGCCTTTTCTCGACTAGTAGACTTAATATTATACGAACTCTACATGTTTTCTATATTTTAAATACATAGCCATTCTATATAAAATATCATTAAAATATTTCCATTTCACACGACCTTTATGCAACCAACAGCGGTATGAAACTATTAGTTTTTATTTTAATTTCACTATAAATGACACCTCACACAATATATATTACCTCAGTACTATTATTTAGCAGTTTTAAAACTTATTTTGTATGTTTACAGGCAACCGCTGGATTGTATCAATCTGGTCAGCTACTCCACACAAGCAGCCACCTTTGGACTTCACTGAACTTGAAAGCGGCTTTCATCAAGTTCATTACGTCCATCCATACCGTGACAACAGTTCTGACGGCCGTGGTGACATTCCCGCACACAACATTCCATCATCTATTTCAACACAGCCATTAACTTCATCTCAAGAATATTTAGAGTTGCACAAACGTGAGAGTGACATATAATCATGGCTTTCTTAATGTTATATCCTGCTGTTGCAGTACTCAGTATGTTTGTATTAATGGTTATTATATTGATACTAAGATTTGGAGCTAAATGGTGCAAGCTCCGCCACAATACAATACCTGAGCAGGATTATTGGAATGAAGATGATGCATATGAGCAAAAAGTTTCTTATGCATAGTTGTATGACAATACCTTTGCTCGACATAACAAAGTAGTTTAAGAACTTATAGAGAATAGTTTTTTTTTCTTTTTTATGCACATTGAGAATAAGTTCTCAGACACCTCAAGTAATGTTGCACATTGTGTACATTCTGTGAAATATGTACACAATGTGTACGAATGTCCGTCCAAAATAATGACATTATATTAAAATTTTACACTGTACTTGATTATTATAATAGAACATAGTGTTTTAGTAGTAAGCTATGAAATGATCTAATTTTTTATGTAGTATTTTCATTTATATGTTTTAAATGATCTGACAGACTGTTAGTGTGTTAAGTAATCACTAATATGTATTACCATTAAGGTTTTTATTATATAAAACATTACATACTATTAATTATGTAATCACATTTGCAGGTCATAGCTCTTTCAGCTGCCATTAGTGATAGGTATATGCCAGTGTACTCCGTCCAATAAATAACTAACTATTAAAATCGAGTTTGTTTTCAACCTGATTCTGCTAGCTCTTATAGAAGTATTATCTGTATTCAGACTCATTTCTTATCAATATTTTTCAATATTTACTTCTTTATAACCATTACATAGCATTACTCAAAAAAAGCTGTTTTGACTATTGAAACAAACTCTAGAATATTTACCTCTTTAAATTAAAAACGAAATCTGTAAGGGACTTATTAAAGAAACAACTTTGCTTTTATTCACATCAACTCAACCGCAAGTTACGCCCTTTGGATTTTCGAAACATTTGTTAGTTAAACACCTAAATAGCAGAAGAACATAGTTGCAAACATCCCACCAATATAATTTGTGCCTTGAATAGATGGAGGCTTAAGTTTAGTCTCGCTCACTTATTTCGGTTAAACAGGTCAACCTTCCCTGAGGCTAAATGCAGTGACCAGGACAATATAATTCTTAAACATAATTTTTCATTCAACATTTTGTTGTGATTGAACCCAGTTATTTTTAACAACATGAACAGGCCTTATTGAGAACATCAATGTGATGTACCAGAGACGACCGACTCACCTACCTATTACCATTGCGTATGATGGATAAAAAATAATGAGATTATTGCTTTTGAATATGCGTGCTATTTTATTAGTAGGCTACAGATCAGTAAGTAATTTAGATAATTAGAATAACCAGAAAACTATGCTATGGCTTCTGTCTTTCAAATATTTTATCGAAATCAGATTACCAGGCGTTAATTCGCTACTTACAAGACGGGCCCCCTGGGGGGTGAGTATGCATGCATGCTAGTAAACAAGCAATCATTTTGCCCGAGAGTCGTGCATTCGTAAAGCGTTTGCTGTGACTAATATTACTCCTTGTGAATACACCGCCTATGTTGCTGAGCGCATCGAGTATTAGTCGGGTGGACCGATTTTACCAGAGCCGTATGTTTTAAAGAGACCAAAGACGGGTATACTAAGCTTGGGAGCCTATACTAAGCTTGGCCTCCCTTAGATGAAAGTGATGAACTTCTACCGCATGATGATGCCACAAAATCGTTGTGGTGTAGCATCTGGTGCCACTGAGAGGGATCGGTATACGAGGAGTCGAGGAATCGTTTGAACACATTTGCACTGAAATTGGAGTGGCAATAAGACTCTGAAGTTAATCATTAATAAATATATTTTGAAGAAAAACAATTAAATAGTACAATAAACAGTCTGGTAACTTCTATATAACATTCATTAGTTATAACATCATAGTAAATCAGTCTTCATAACAATAATTAAATAACCCACGACACAAATTTTCTTTTAAAAAGTAAAAAATAATAAAGAAACTCAATCCTACACAAAAACCCGACTGCAAAAACTAGAAAAGGGAGTTTATTATTAATTTTTATAATTTGTAGGTACGATTAAATTTCTTTTATTTTTTTCTTTTTCAAGTGTCTAGTGTCGGGGTTGTTTTAATATTTCTTTTTTATTTCATCCTTTTCATAGGTAGGTCAGGTGCAGGTTGAGTTAGACTTATAGTATAAATACGAAGTAAATAACAATAATTAAAGTAATAAATATTAATTAAATATAAGTCATAACAAGATATTTTGATATATTTCTTACATTCCCCATGTTCACCCCCTACAACTTTTAAGCGGCTCAACTTTGTCTAAGATTTCATCACACATGTCTATTATAAGAACACTCCCACATAAATCAACTTTATTACAAAAAAAGATACTAAATTTAAATCACTGCATCTGTTCGGGAGTTATATTATGATACCACAGTCAGACGAGTAACAAGCATATGTGTAATGAAGGTTTTGGTTTAATTATTTGTGCACCTATAAGCGATTATTTAATTTTATTTATCCACTGGGCAACACAGCGATCAACAGTCGATGACGTAGCATGTTTTGAATTGACCTATATGACTGAATGTTGTCAGTGAAAAAATTATACCACACTAAAAAAAATATATTCAGTAGCAACACGGATCACCGAGAGTTTGTTTGTTTACTTTACATTGAGAAATGACATGAAAACATGAGATTTGAATCAATATTTGATTGTAGGTTCTTGGTGTTATTATCATTACTATAAAGCTTAGCGCCTATTGTTCTTTATTAAAAATGCCTAAACTTTATAATAGAGACGCAGGGGTCAGTTCTGTGTCGAATGTAGTGCACTGAATAAATGATAATTACCGCTTACCGCCTGTGCTAACACACAAAGATGACTACTGAAAGTAATTTTAAGTACATAAGTGAAGTAATTAAACTTACAAAAGTGTGTTTGTCCACGTCAGAAGACAAAAGCGGTACACACACTTTAAACTTAATGTCAAGTCTTGTCGCCAACTATTTCGAGAAAAAAAAAGCAATTTTGTTCCATTGAGATCTTTTGTGTAAGTACAATATTTGGGAATGAATTCTTATTATAATGCGCTAACTGAACATCTACTTAGAAGACATCGACCTAGAAATTTGTGTATAGTATCCAAACAGCCCGAGGTATACATGAAGAAACTTCATAAATACCTCGGGCTGTTTGGATACTGTACATAAATTTCTTATTAAATAGCCCAAGAAATTTAGTCAAATTAGAGAAATAATCTTTTAATGAGAAATAGTAAGATATATTTATGTTATACTTTAATTTAGATACCTTAAAACTTGTTTCAAAACCTACTTAAGGGTGTCCACAACCACAGATATTTCAATTTCTGATTTTGTGAATATCTCATATTCTATCGGTTTTTATGTAATCTTTATAACTATTATAGAGGATTAAATTCTCTACAAGTTTCGAACCAAACAAAAACTGCATACCATTAAAATTCTCATTAAAATATCCTTTGGGTTCTTAGGAACTGAACACCAAGACTCCGTTTTTGCTTATTTATCAGATAATTTTGACTTTTAGTTGCAGCATTTAACCAAACTTTACATGACAAATGGATGTTCCAGACTTAGAATCAGACCCAACCAGAGACATAAAAACATTAAAAGGAGCCGCATCAGTTTACCAAGTACATGGACCTGGCGATAGGATGAGGCAGTTGTCCTTTAAGAAGTTACTGGTGTCATTCATATCTCGGGACTGCCCAATTCCTTAAAGAAAATACACAAGTAACATATCAGGTATACAATTACTTTATACTTAGAGAGATATCATTATTTTTACATGTTCATAATTTGTTAGAGAAAACCAAGGTGAGTTAGATAATAAGCACTACATAAACATCTTAATTATTATTTCTTCTTTGAATTTCAGGCTATGGCAAAGGAGATAAGGCTGCATTGAATCTTCTAGTGGATAAAACAAAAGAATATCATACAATAATATTTGAAGTGTAACCATGCAGTTGAAAGTAAGTAAACAGTTAATTTCTTTTTTATTGTTTCTAATATTGCTGCACACTCTGGTTTGAGAGTGGTTTAAGCAAATTAAAGGTACAATTAGCAACAAGAAGATTGTTGGCCTTGTGCATAAGTCACAGAGACCTCAAGAATGGCACCATTTAAACAAATATGGTGACAATAAACACAGTTAAATTGCATCTTTTACTATCCACTCTGCTCTTGTCTACTTCTGTGGAAACATGGCCCTTTAAGATAGCTCTCCTGATGCATTTTTCATTTTTCATGTTTGCAGACAGCAGCAAAGAGCACTGTTACACATACAAGTCCTGGTACATCTGGGACCATAGCCTTGCTGGAAGGACGGCCAGTGTTGAAAATGTATACCTGGTTCCAAACTGGATAATTGCCACCCGGCGACCCTGCTCTGTTTCCTTAGGGATAAACGCATGAGTTCTGTCTCTCTAGATATATGCAAGATGACGATGATGACGGTGTTAACTTGCTGCGGGATAACAAAGCTACTTTCTTGTAGGAAATACGGCCTACATCAGTGAAGACGACTAAGTACCAAGCGGGCATGCTTGCATATAAAATATACATGGACAACTCTTATTACGGTAAGGCTACGTATACACATTAACTGATACAGCAATTCTTGGTGAGCCCTCTCATTCTCGGTGGTTATGATTTGACCAGTCCTAAAGTAGGAACCTGGCCTACTCATTAGCGCCGAGTGGCCATGCAAACAAAATGTAAGAACATGGTTTTCCATGTATTATTTGCCGAGGGACTAAACAACATCTAGGCTCTAATGTAATGCTTAAGAATTGCTGAAATCACACGTTATTATCACAAAGAGTATTTGAGTAATTTAATGTTGAATTTGAGCGATAGGATTAGAAACGATGAGATAAGGGAAAGATGTGGCGTGAAAGAAGATGTAGTCACAAGGATTGAGAAAGGGATGCTTAAATGGTTTGGACATGTTGATAGGATGAACGAAAGAAGACTAACGAAGCAGATATATGAGTGTAGTTTGAATGGAGTTGTTGGGAGGGGAAGACCACGACGTACGTTCCAGGACCAAATAGGGAAAGTCCTAAAAAAAGGTCAGGTCAGGAGTACTCTAAACCGACGGGCGTGTATGAAGCGACTGATGAGTGTGGATGAAACTAAAGTGGTATGCCAGGATCGTAGCAAATGGAAAGATGTGATCTCTGCCTACCCCCAAGGGTGACGTTTATGTATGTATGTATTTGACAGACAGTCATGGGAACTCCTAAATGATTGTCAGCAGCTACTTTGTGTTGGAGCTCCATTAATTTGTATTGATAAAAAAAATACCAAGATGGGCTGTGTGGTAGTGACTGTCATTAGGGGTCTGGTGCAGATGCCAAAAGACAGTGAGGAGAACTTTGCAAGGCCTAAAAAAATGTTTATGTTCTCTACCTTAATATTGTTTAATAGTTTTATTCTTTTAAAGCCCTTAGGTTGTCTCTATTTAAAAAGGATGAATCTTAACACTAAAAAAGAAAAAGAATAATCAGTTTAACAAAAATTAACTAACGTTCGGTTTCACTCTTTTGATTTGCGTTGTGACAGTCTGTTAATTGAAAAGCCTGTATTTTACTACATATTTATTTTATAGTAGGTTTAAGATAATTATTGTATTATGTTTATCCAAATGGAGGAATTTATTTTAATTTCAGGTGGAGTACAGTAAATCGAGTGGTGCGGAAATTAATGACATTGATACACCGTCTCCGTGCTACCAGGAAAAAGAAACATTGGATAATATAGATGATGATGAAGGCAATGATAATGGCAAGCAGGTAAGATAATTTGAATGTTTTAGCATGTTTATCAAAAATTTCTTGGAAATCAGCATGGCCTTTGCCATTGAAAAATAGCCGAAATATGCAAATAATTATATTAATTGCATATTCCGCTCTTTACTCATCACAAGCGTGTTATCTCCTACATAACAAGATGGACCGATGGTGTTCGATCGTGTGTTAGTTTATTAGACAATCATTTGTTTAAAGGTCTTATTTGATTGAATGCTACGCCATCGGAAATACTGCCATTTGTGCTAACATCGAAGGCATTCGAACTGAACGAGCCTTTATTAGTATAATGTTAATAATCAATTACCACCCAAGCAGTCAGTTTCTTTTAAATCTTCTCACTTTTTGTAACCAATTCTGTTCTGTTACAGAAACCTGTAAACCAGACGGCATAAGATTCAGATGTGCCTTAAGAAAGTGAACTCGTTCAAAAACAATTGAATTTAGTTGATGCAACAAATATATTGGGAACGTGACTCTAAACAAACAAAATTTAAGATTTTCCTTTGTTCGAAGAGTGTTCTAAGATACTGGTGGTCACACCGGAAGATGAATCTGGCAAACAACGCTGCACATCTAAAAGTGACGATCTATTCATAGCGCTACCATAAGAAGGTTAAGAGAGATAAATACTGTAACACGGCTAAAATTGTCTGCTCAGCATAGGTGCAATGTACTCCCGACCATCTTGATTGGACGATAGAGTAATCGACGACAGTGCCCCTCTCAGATGAAAAGAGGCTGCACCATTTCTACAATGATAGGCGTAGAAGAATCGTGTGAAAGACGTCCGTGTGGTGTCCGGATATAAAGAATAGCACCACCCCATATCCTCCACTGGGTGTCGTAAAAGGCGACTAATGGACCTTAAGACCCAGTGCACTGTACCAAGCACCTTGGGTCACCCGAATGGTGGCGGGTAAACAACCAACAATCGCATTCCCAAAGAGGGTTAGTGTCAGGCAGGCGGCCGACTATAAAACCATAGCCAAAACTTTAAGCAACATGTCTAAAAGACGTGTTGCGCCGGCCCCAAGTAAAAATTGGGATAAGGGCAGGGGAATGATGATGAGGCGTAGAAGAATGAATAGGAGGCAGGGTGAATGATTTGCGCAAGACAAATTATGTATATTATTATTATTTGTTAATATTTTTTTTAATTATTCAGCCTTACAAAATAAGATTATCCAATCTTTATATACTTTTTGTTTTATTATATTTCCTAATCTAAGTACTGCACCATCGACTTTATCTAGATCGAAAAGAAATCGTGTACAGATACGTGATTTACTATACATATATTATATGAAATATACAATCTGTACTGAAGAGCCAATCCCTTTAGTACAGTTGCCGTGCTACTCCTACAGAGAAAGACCATGACACGAACAATAGGACCTTGATACCTACCGATATAGATTAAGTTTTCTTGCCTCCGAGTGCACCTAATGATAGACGTTAATGAAGCAGGCACAGATGGCGATGTGCGGGATGATCTATAAATTGGTAAGTTGCGCCTTATGAGGAAGACGACAAGTGGAAGAATGAGAGGGCTTTGAAGGGCCTAGCAGTGAACCAGGCTAGTAATAGTTCTTAAGAGTGTGTAAAATATATTAAAAATAAATGAATCCTACTAATATTATGAACGCGAAAGTTTGTAAGTAGGTACGGATGGATGAATGTTTGTTACACTTTCACGATTAAGTTTGGCTAAATAAGTTTGCTATGGAGTTAGCCCTGGATTTAGGTATGGTAAGTTGTCTCACTTTGAACCAGGTAAATTTCAAAGTCCCATATTGGGCTGGATTTTCAATCAATGCCTTCAATTTTTTGTGTATAGTTAGCATATTTATTTAGCTTCAATTTTGTAAAAAATAATTTCTCATATTCTTTTTAGTTTCGGCGTAAAACAGATTTTTCTGAAAAAAAATTTTTTGTTCAATGAGTACTATAGTGCGTTTCACGAAAGAGTTCCCTTCGCCGTTTTGTTGGTACTACCGACTGTCAACTACTGTCAAGTACGTCAAACGCTTGATGGATCAGTGTTTTTTAATTGTTTTACGGTGTTAATCATGCCGAAGACCCTTAAAAGTGGTAAAAGAGAGTTGGTGTTGAAAGTAAAATCATTTTGTGGAAGAGAAAAACGTAACAAGGAACCAATAATTCCATTAGAACGTGTGAGACTCCGCGTCGCTACCATGACAGGTTTGTAATATAGGGTTACCAGAACTTTATGCTATTCCCCATTGCTACCCCGTTGGTATGTCGATGTCGTGATATTGTATGTGCACATTTTTATATTATGAAGTATACATTCTTGAAATTGTTGCATACAACCAGAAACGACACTTTTATGAAATAAATACTATGTTGCCTGTATTTGTTAAGTGATTTCATTTATTATTTATTGCTCAAAGTAAATTAAATTTTAAAAGAGTTATACATATCACAAAAAAATATATCGAAATGTTTAATATACCAGGTATTTAACAGCTATGTTCTATGAACTTCCTTCAATAATTCTAATTTCGTTAAAAAGACTTTTAACTCACTATTATGTAATAATTTTGTTTGTTTTAGATATATCTGAAAAAACTGTTTCAAAAATTACCAAAGAAGGTGAGGTTGCTGCCAGTACAGCAACCGAAATTTCAACTCCAGGAAAGCATTTTCTTAGAGAAAAAGGGTTAAGCTGGACGATTTTGAGCTTTGTGCATTACGTCATAAAATTCATGAATTTTATGTTGTAAAGAAAGAGCTACCAACTCTTACTAAACTGTTTCATGAAATGAAAAATGAAATTGATACAAAAATGACACTTCTGACTATAGTGACACTGGAGATAGTGATAGCAGTATTATATCCGGTGTTGGGCATTTACACGAGCATAGTTATTCGAAAAAGTAATATTTATGTTGCAAATAAACAATTATTACAGTTAAATGACATGAGTTTTATTTGTATAAATATGTTACACTTACACCCCATTTATAATGCTAGGTAATCATTGTAAATATTAAAAAGATATATATAAATATAAAATCTATTACATAACTACATCAAAATATTATAGTATGTATTTTTCGCATTATAGTATGTATGAACTTGTAATAAAATCTCTTTGGCTATAGTATTTGTATCTAGCTAGTTGGTATAATTGAAAGTTATATAAAAACAATAATTATGAAGAACATAATTTCAAATTCTAATTTTATTAGTGAGAGAAAGATTTTATTACAAGTTCATACTTACTGTAATGCGAAAAGACTTTCCCCGACCTATTGTAATTCCCCGATTATTAGGTTAATACAATCATCATTACCTGGCCACACTCAATTATGCGCTACCAACATAACGGCGAAGGGAACTCTTTAGTGAAACGCACTATACCGGTGGTACACATTTAACCAGGGTATGGTCCACATTGAGCCACCTTATTAACTATGTCTTATAGATCAATTTATAAGGCAAATACTTTGTAATAATAAAAATCAGTCTTATATTTATTAAAATCACTTAAAATCGTATGATCCTTTAATTGGATAATTAGCCAAATCGGGTTCCAAAGACATCCGGAGTTTCATGGCATCTGATAAGAGCAGCTTAACACTTAGGCTTGGCCTCAAGCATGTTGGCAGTCGAATGCCGCCCTCTTTTTTTTATCGTTACTTTGTTTCACACCATTTTATAACAAATTAAAACAATTGTAGAAAAAAAACTCATTTAACGACTTGGATGTACACAATAAACCATGGTTCAATGTGTGTTCATGGTTCAATCAAACCCCCAGGTGGTTCACTGTGAGACACACCAGGTTTAGATAACTAATCTTAAAAATTTACCGGCATACCAATCACTTAAAAACTCGAATTGTAGCGCTTTTAATTGCTAAATAACCGTAGAATACAGTGTACATATAAATAAATTGATATTATTTAAATGAAAAAAGCTAAAAAAGAATGAAATTGGAAAAAAATATTTACTTTTTGAGTCAATTTGCTTTCAAATGCTCCTCACACAACCAATTGGCACGCGATCGCCACGCAAATTAGTGGGCAGTAAGGGGTCGTAAATACCTCGGTCGTAAATACCTAAAGAGTACAAATTGCTTGAAATAAATAAGCTACAAAATTACGCTTGAAGATAAAATAGAGGTTAACGATGTACCTTTGTATGAATGTCTAACCAAGTGCTGTCCAGAATGAAGATTTACGGTAGTGCAATTTCTTCCTTACATCGATACTAAAATAATAATTGAAGTACTCTGAACTCAGTTTCGTCAACTTAGTTCGGTGAAGCAGTCAAAGCCTCACAAGTCAGACGTCAGGCAATCTGCGGCTGACCTTCAAAAATAATTAGCTTTATGTAGGTATCTAAACATTTACAAGAGTAGATTTATAATTAATAGATGTAAATAACTAGGTATGTTATTATTTTTCTGTAGATCATTTCCGTCATTTGCATATTTAAACGCCTGAATACACTGAATTGCATAACACGAAGTCTCAGTTTTAAATTTCCAAAGATAGTTAAGTGGGAGAGTACCTAGAGTACCTACTGGATTTTTGGCAATGAAATCGAGAAAATTTTATATCATCAATTTTTGGCAGTCGAGTCATAATAATATGGTAACGCGTATTTAACATGAAAATTTTGGTTGTGGCTTGTAAGACGCATAATATCTATGTAAATGTTTGGTCTGGAAGATATCCAGTCTATACCTAATCTAGATTTAGAATTCTAGATAATATTTAGAGCCTAGTCTATCAGGATAGCATGAATATTAGGAGGTAACATTTTCTTTTATACCTTGGCCTCGAGACCCGGGTGCGATAACGTATGTGCATATATTCAAGACTGTTTTGGGAAGCATTTTTGTTCGCACCTAGTGATAGAGACAAAAAAGCTGCAACGATTTTTGGACTAGAAGTATTGTAACATTCTAAATCCACTCACCTGAGTAAAATATAACATCTATTATTAACCATAACGGTGTCTTGTAATTAATTTATACTTAATAACAAAAGGTCAAAATCTGCAGATGGGGTCATTGTACAATAATTTTCAGTCTCAGACGAAAGAGATAAGAATGGTTATCAACCTCTTTTCGGAAATAATACCGTGGATCTTCTATTTAGATTCCACTGATTGCATTATATTTTCCAAACATAAATAAACAATGATACTACGTCCTCTGAATCAATCGTGACGTCACCCTCGCCAATGGTGTTTGTAAAACGAGACCAACGAAGAATACATAATAATATTAAATGAGAGGAACACCTAATACGTATTCGACTCGAGTCTCGATAGACTTCCTAGTGTTTATGTGCTCCTAGTACTAAGTTCCTCCTTTACTGCAGTTTCAGTGCATCGTTGTTGCAATTTTAATACAATGCGTTTGGGTATTTTTATGAGGATAAAAAAAACTTTAACCTTAAAAAAAATAGGTGACTTTAATTGAAATGCCTAGACCGATAATTACTGACGTTTTTTTTTTACTTTACCTTATCCCTAAACCTAAGTTAGATGTCAACATAAGTATGTGCATAATTATTAATTACCAGTTAATTGAACCAGAAAAATAAAATAAAAAAAGTGCATGATGGTTTAGATGGATGCAACATCACAAGGCAAGAAAAAGAACCATAAATAATTCATTATGCTCTACCACACTACACCAAAATGCATCCATGTGATTTTATTATGCACTCGGTGTAGAGTCTGTTGTCATAGTAAGACGAATATATTATGTTCCCCTCTCGCCGATTTCGGTCACTGTGGCTAGTATATCTCTCCAGCCAACTCCGCACGACATATTATCATATTTATAGCGCACAAGGCGTGCACAAACGCAGGTGCACTCTCTTACTCTAAAGGGGTATCCACACTATCCACGAATGCTGCCGGCTTTACCTACTGGCGGCCTACAGACTGTAGCCATTTCCAGCCGCTTGAGCCGCTGCTGGCACCGCTCAGGATGTGTGGATGCACCTTCTCTTATAGCCCGATAGGACGACAATCCGACACAGCCGAGGAGATATCTGGCGCAAGATCCACTTTTTACCTCGACTTCTAAAACAAAAACTGTAATATTTTTTTACTGAAATGCAAATAACAAGCAAAAATTTGATTTTTGGTTCGTTCTCGACACCATTGGCCTGGCAGTCCTACATCTAGACACAAGCCTGAGCTATACATGTAATTTGACACAAAGTAACATCTATCGAGCTAAATGAAGACACCGTCGGAGGGGTCAGGAGGTGTGTAATGTCTTACTAACCTTACGGTTGTATGTACCTAGTCTTTATAATGCAGTAGTCCTACCAACTCATTGAAGTACAAATGCAATATTTTCAAAATGATATATACTTTATTAAGACACTACTAGTAGACGGTGAAGGAAAATATCGTGAGGAAAACTGGATTCAAAATATTTAAATCGGAATTCAGGCACCAAACACGCAGTGAGCTTAGCACGGTAACCAATGCTCAAACCTTCCCTATATGGGAGGATGCTTATGTCCTGAAGGCAAACTGATGACTGGCTGGTCTTATAGACGGTGTGTTAAGATTAAAAAAAAAAGTAATCTGTAGAAAAAGAGACGTTACAAAGTTTTCGCAAATTTCGTAGTTATTTGCCTCTTCTTTCTACTAACAGTATTCATTCATCATAAATGTATTAATAATATTTGGTAAAGTAACAGGGTACCAAATAAAAGATTTTTAAAGTATTCCATTTATATCTCGTTACGGGTACCGTACGGTAGTAATAAGGTAGGTACAAGTATAGATATGTAACTGTAAACTTAATTTCTTATTGTCAATAATTTCAATTTCTATTGTTTTTGTGTTTTTAAAATACAAATCAATAGGATTTTTTCGACATGTGACTGATTGGTTATTTCACTTCATTTGAGCGGTTCGTCAGCTTTAGTGGTTGGAATAATGTAAGTTGTCGACAGACCCCGGACACATTAGCATATATGCTCCGACCAAAATAAGTGGTAAGAGCATATTTACCCCTAAATTTGTTTCGACATTTCTTCTTCAAAGTAGAAATGTCGACTCCAACAAGCTCAAAAAATAAGTACTTACGTGAGTCTTATAAAAGTTGTATAAAATCCTGCTTACAGAATAAATAATTTCATTTCAGGTCGGTTTTTGCTAGCGATTAAATTTTGTTTTGGAACTAAAAATTGCAGTAGATAGGTAAAGCGTGTCTATTTCGGTTGATTATTTGACAATAGTTGGAAAGATTAAAAACGTAGGTCACGTTTTGTCATGAGAAAAGATCAAGTTTCAAGCTCCAAGCCTGTTGTATGCAGGCGCGTTTAAGAATGACTTTATTGATACACAATGTATTAGGTCGGGGAAAGTTTTTTCGCATTGTAGTGTTTATGAACTTGTAATAAAATCTTTTTGGCTATAGATAGTATTTGTATCTGGCTGGCTTTGGAATAATTGAAAGTTAAAATTTTAATTCCAAATTCTAATTTTATTATAGAGAGAAAGATTTTATTACAAGCTCATACATAGGTACTATAATGCGAAAAGACTTTTTTCCCGACCTATTATTATAACGCACTCTTATAACCAACCAAAAATACACACCTATGTTCTGTAAAATCTACACCTATGTAAAATCTCGCTAGCATTTATTTTAATATTTGTTTCCTAATCAGCAGGAATTCATGGAACTTAAGGCAGTAGTCCTACCAGCAGCGATGAACGAGAAACGATTAGAATCAAAATGACTCAAACTATAAATAAGTTGAATGAAGCTAAAGTGGTATGCCAGGATCGTAGCAAATGGAAAGATGTGATCTCTGCCTACCCCCAAGGGAAAGAGGCGTGACGTTTATGTATGTATGTATAAACAAGTTGACGATCAGCGAAAGAGAGAGTGTAGTTTCGATAGTTATGTCGCCGGGCTATAAGCGACTTTGGAAAGGCTACGAGCCCGCGCACGCGTTCACTCAGTCTCGAAGACAGTGAATGCAATATTCTTTCAGCTAAAGCGAGCGAGCTTCGCTGAATAAATTCAATTTTGAAAGCTCAGCGACGAAACTAGTCAAGCGAGTCATCGCTGGCAGTGTGAACAGTCAGCGAGCAACTTTTACCACATGCATCGCTTTTTTTACACACAATTTATATTTATTGTTCGTTCCTTGAGGGAGAAAATCGCCGAGAGTTAGGTGTTTACTCGTTTGCAGTGGGACCACTGCCATAAAGATTAAATAAATAGTAAAATGACGTGTTGAAATTCAATGCTTCTAGAATGTATGTCGCCCTGGTAGCTATAGCAGACACACCTAGTAACAACAGTAATAAGAATGGCATGAAGACGTTTTACGTAGCGCACGCTTTTCTGGGTTAGCCTTTGATGAGGTAACAGAACCTTCTTACGGAAAGATAGGTCGTATTAGTAAGAACCTCACACTTTCAGGCCCTAGTATCCTATCGCCAAAGGTTTGCAAAGGTTTCCCCCTTAAAAAGGCCCTTTTAATAAGACTTAAAAGCATAGGGACTTTCAGATTACTTACATATGTACGATTGATAAAAGTAATTTGTCGGATTTAATGAAACATTACAGCTCAAATATAAATTACTTAAGTATATCTACAAAAAATCCTACCGAACGTGCTGATCCTTACCTTCCTCATTTTTTCGTATTACTACGTAAACATTCTGGAATACCAAATAAGTAACACGTCAGTAAAGCATAGGTAGATAAACTGAGCTTCACTGTAGTGTCACAATAAATACTTTCATACTGGACTTTAACGCTTACGATTTGAGACAAATTTCGTTTGCCTTCAGCGTGTCGTAGTAGGTGGTGACCTGTACCTGAGACGGCGAGGCCTTATGATCTCCTGGTACCTGGAGACATGTGTGAGTGAAAATACAAATACTCTGGGATTTGCATTTTGTCACACAGACGCACATTACCTACACTGCCCGGTCAATAGTCCTCTAAATTCAAATGTGACAGACAGTCTATTTGGTGGAAGTATGGTGACCAGAGGTTCCATTAAGTATATTATTTTAGTTAGATTTTCTAATGCTGTGAGTGTAGTATGCCTTGTGGTATCAAAATTAAAAGCTAGGGTTATTTTACAAATGCACAAAAGTTGAAGAACAGTTAAATGTAAAACCAAGATCATCTTGTGAATATTGTGTGATTAGATAAGTTTCTCTATAAGTTTTAGGTAAATTTAGTTCAAATTATATTGAGCTTTGCTATATTTCAGGTATGACCATGCAAAGAGTGTATGCGTTCAATTAATTACACAAGTATATTTTTTTATTGAAAACCAAATGAACCGTGCCAGTAGTGCGGGGTCACCTAGTTTTTCATTGCGCTGTATTTTTTTTAGATAATATGTAGCTAAAAGGACTCACAAATGGGTTGGTTTTCTATTATATAAATAATTTCTAAAATCAGTTCGATAAATCCTGTGATTACCACTAACAACGTCACAATTTTGCCTCTCCATAATAGTAATATAGATAATTTACATCGAATATAGGCGCGGATTTGTGTTGTACTGTCACGAATGTTTGTTGTTATTTACAGTAATTCTGTTCAGTATCAATACAAAGGGCCGAATGATTGTTCATCACATGGCACAGGCAGGCACTAGCTCGCCTATCAGACGGATATCAAAAAATAATGTAGTAAAATCTATCGCAAATGCATGTTTTAAATGACAGTGAAGCCAGGGCAGATTCAAGGTAGCGCAGAGGAGTGGCTTATAGACTTTGCCGAGCCAAAAGGTGTAGCTTAGAGAGAGATATAATAAAAAAAAACCATGACTTTATTACGCATAAACAGTAGCTTCACAAATAATATGTGCACATTTATAGGTTGTATGTGAAAAACCTCCTTAAAAAGTAAAACATTTTTTTTTTAATGTTTTTTTATTATTAAGTGCTTTTAGACCATAAGGCTATGTGAGCCCATCGGGACCTAAACTTACATACAGCTACATATATAAAATCAATAAAAAATCTACTTCTAACTATTACAATTTGATATAAAAACTCGTTGCGAAATCGATCTTCGATCGGTGATCTTACTTTTTTCATAAAAACTTCCCCTAATCACATTATTGTCAATATTTATATTAGATAGAAAAAACATTCTATATTACACAACAAAGGAGAAAAATTTAACAACAGCAAAGGTCACATGGTGCCACAATGGACAGCTATTCTGATAGACATTCGCAATAGGCATAACTAAAATAACGGGCTTACATTTCTAAGGAAGTTGCAGAAAGAAAACCACATCTATTGTATAAATTTATTAGTTCTATTTTTTTTAATGTATATGTCTTAGCCTGTCAATTGTGGGGCATTACAACTCCTAATTCAACATTAACTTCAGATGAATCCATAAGCTTACAGATAGAAAATAAGAACAAGTTGAGTATAAGAATGATTGAATCTGTTACCTAAAGGGATAACAAACATATAAAATACCTATCTATTTAAGTATTTAATCACACTAAGATGGCAGTAAGTACTGATCCAATGGACAAACTCAGATAATACACTGTTTATGGAAGGGACAGATTATATAAAACAAATGAAGTTTAGATCATTTAAAATAACATAACGGGCAAAAAGTTTGTGCAAGCTCTGCATTTTGATGCATCTGTAGGAAATATGATAAACTATGGTGCAATTACAAGGTCTAATCTCCGTAATGATATCAGTCTGAAGAGCGACCCCTTTCATTAAAGAGGTACGATAGAATATTGCAGTAGGAAACAATATGAAGATATCAGCTTATACATAAGTAATTAACAAATATTTTCTAAATAAAATGTTCTAACTACATCAATGATCCATTATTTTTGTATATAAGCCTTTTCTATCCGAATATCATCCACTGGACAATCATGTTTGTCACATTCAACTAAACCTATTCTTTTAACAACTGTCATTCCAGATTGAACTCTACCAAAGATAGTATGCTTTCCATCAAGCCACTGCGTCGGCGCCAGCGTTATAAAGAACTGAGAGCCATTGGAGTTGGGGCCAGCATTCGCCATAGACAGTATTCCAGCCCCCGTGTGCTTCAAGTCGTTTGCTATTTCGTCATCAAACTCTGGACCGTAGATCGATTGCCCGCCTTTGCCAGTGCCGGTCGGATCGCCACCCTGAATCATGAAGTCTCTAATAACCCTGTGAAACTTCGTGTTGTTGTAGTAACCTCTACGAACTAATTCCATGAAGTTTCTACAGGTTATTGGCGCATGCTTCCAATACATCTCCACCGTCATTGTTCCCATTCTGAAAAAATAAACACGTGAAAACGTTAGTTATTAACCTAAATATTGCTTCGCTTTCGTTGATTGTTTACAACTATCTTACGTTGTTTCTATCACCGCCACTTGTGGCTGCCATGTTTTGTCGGGAATACCAGCGTTAGAAAATCCAAGCATGATGGATATTTATGCGAATAAGTAAGAAATACAATAGGTAATACTAAAATTTGTTAATTTATATTATAAATCGCATCGAACCAACATATAAATAACGCTAAATTCAAGTGACTTATGACATCAACAGACTATATAGCGAAACTTAAAGCAGCATAGACAATCAACCACAGAAGCTTTAAAGAAATTACAAAAGATAAAAAGGCCCTTGAACTAACAACTTTGTCTTTTTAGTAATAGTTAAGAAATTTTCTTTATTACTTTTAATTTCGTTTTCTCCTTATTCCAGTTATTAGAATTTAAATTATTTTTTTCTTATGACCTGTTATGTTAAAATACTAATACTATAAACGTGATAATAATGTGATAAATAAATGCGAAAGTTTGTAAGATGGAGGAATAGATTGATAGATGTTTGTAACTATTTGAAAGTAGTTGGTCGACACTCTTGATTAACGTGTAGGCTAGTTTTATCCGATATCGTTAGACGGGGATAATTATTTTTACAGCTATAACCGACATTTGCGCGGGTAAAGTCGCGGCATCGGCCACGCATAAAACAATTCTCACAGCCCCAGTAATATTATTGATGAGTATGGTTTTAACCTACGATTAATTTACATAATAATCTATAAAGTGCTTTTTAAATTGTAAGTAGGTATGCAAGGCCAGCTAAGAGCAAAAAAATATTACCGCAACCACAGATCTAGTATTTATAAAATCTGCAATAGACTGGATCTAAAATGTAAGATCGCCAAGATATTTTCGTTTCGTTCAAGTTTTCACCATTATGTATGTGGTTTTGACACAAAAAAGAAATTTACCTAACCCATTTATCATATTAGTCATTATATTTTTATACCATTTAAAATCATTTTGCCATAATTACTTTAACTTCAATCAAATTAATTTAACTCGAAATTGTAAATTAACTGTTGTAGTATCCCTCACATATATTTTTGCATGGTGAAGGTCTCCGGTCTTAGAAAGTCTCCGGTGGTCAACTGGTCAACTCCTATAGTTGAAGGAGTTCTCCGTAGTACCCAGGACGCATACCTCTGTCCTTGATTTTAAGCACTTAATGTAGGAGGCCCATGAACAAATTAATAATGTTTGGACTTTCATACAAACTACCGTGCCCTGTTTTACCCCAAGGAATTGATTTCTAAATAAAGATACGTTATTATTACACCACTGCATATTTGTTAGAACATAGGTACATATTCAATTTTAAGTCTGTTACTTCAAAAACATAGGATTTTCATTCAAGCTTCCAACTCCTTTTTTAATTTTTAAGAGAAGTTTACTAAACTCCACCAGAATAAACTTCTCTTCTTAGCAAATGTCTACACCCTAAAGAGCCTACCTGGTACCTTCTAAGTATTACAGTTACAATACTGATGTTTCGTTAAAAACTAGTGAGCGAAAAATATTGCGTTTAGATTATTTGGTTTTTAAGCTAAAAAAGAACTGGCTTTATTTAGTATCCAAACGAAATAGAAGATTTATCGGTAAATAATGTGTGTAATAACTTGATATTATGTTATTAAGTTCGTTTATCAACCCACAGCTTATACATTTGTGTAGACTGTGGCTAAGGTCTGTCTGTCATTCTGCACAGATTTGAGGAAACGTTTTTCATATTAACAATACCAGTTGAAGAATTGACGTTGTATATTATTTGTTTACTCAAAGCGTCGTATTTTGATTTCGCTTAGTATATTGCGTGACGTAAGAAAAACATAGTTGATGTGCCAACAGGGTGTTGAAATATAATTTCGTTCGGAGGAAGTGACATTTCAAGTAGTGATATTGGGACAAAAACTTAGTGATAACGAAATAATAAGTGGGTGTTAATACGATGGAGTCGGAGCATCAGCCAAAATTAAGCCCCGTGAGGGCTTTTCAAGGTATGATATTAGTTAGATTGCAATTGTCTGACGTATGTTCGTAAATATCCGTGTCAATGATATTGTTTTGCGTGTCAGTGCTTCACGGCTGCAACCCTGACCCTGAAGAAACATACACCAGCCTGTCGGAGTTCCACGACTACGAGCCGAGCCTGGAGTTTGATGATTCGGAGCTCATACAGACCAGTGGCTTAGGTAAGGCTCTCACAATTACTTGAAATAAGTATTTACTTGAGGTTTTTGCGACTCAAATAAATATAACAAGCTGTTAGCACTATTAACTATACATGAAATGCACACTAGGTACTCAGTTGGCTCTAGTTTTATACATTTTTGCATATTTTTTTATCTGTGTTTGATTGCTTGACCTTCTCAGTCTTTTCATTGATTATTTTGTATCATGCCATATGATTGCATTAAATCAATAGGATATTGAAATGAACCAGTTCATGTTAATCATAAATGGATAATCATGACTCAGGCCAAAGTATTTTTAGGTAAATAATGACAAAACTAAAGTTAAATGAGGTAAATCAAATAAAATTCATATCAATATGTAATATATTTTTATTGTACATTGTTTTTAAGACATTTACACAATTACTTTCCAAGTTTAGGCATAAGAATAAGCTAATATCATTCACAACACTGTTCAGTAAGAACTTTTATTCTAATAAGAAATACTCCATTTAGATCAAAGCAGACACTTTTAAGAAGTTAGATCTTTCTTAGGAGTTCAACTGTTTAGATACCAAATTTTATGAAAATCAGATGAGTAAATTGACTGTGAAAGTGTATTGTATGAACAGGCACTGTTACCTTATTTATATTACTGATTTGGTTTCTATAAAACATAAATGTGGAGTGCTGACTACTATTTCTTTAACAATTAGCATCATCATGGTGCCATATTATTGCGATAAGTATCTATGATTGAGTGATAAATCTCCTGAAACCGAATAACCTATTTCAATACATACTTTATATTACAACTATAAAATTTTCTAACCATTAAAATAGAAACAACATAAAAACAATCGTTAGAAAATATTATAATTATTCTAGATATCGAGTTTCAATTATTAACAACAAAAATCAAAAATATAACTGGCACAGCTCAAAAACCTGATCAAAAGGCAGCAAGGGTTTAAACCTAGATATGTGAATGCTATTGAATACTCTGGGAGCACAATGACTAACTTATAACAATGCTTGATTCGTTCGTCCGTCACAGACAAATACTTCTGTCCTATAACTGTCTGGCTTGCCATACAATGGTGCATTCATAATCTTTATGATGCAATACTACCATAACTGTTAACTATTGATAAATTGAACTTCCTTTATTTATAACAAATCAATTTTATATTTTTTTTATAATGTCTTGTGCGTTAGCACTTTAAGCAGCACCCAGTAGTTGCACTAAGCCATAGAAATAGCCATATTAAGGATTAATAAGTAGAAATAGTCTCATGACACCATTATGTTTTCTAATAATGAAAGAATGAAATCCTTTAAGGCCAAAAATAATAAATCATGTTTGAATTAATGATTTATGAACTTTCAAACATTCATTATATGGTCAATGTGGTCTGTAATCACCATCTAACACCCGTTTGCAAAGCAGCAAGCGTGGCGATTATTTCAATTCGCATGATCTACATGAATTCTAGCTTGCCTTCTCTATGTCCAACAGGGGCTTTAGTCACAGTTATATGTTACCATATCTTAGAATCGTGGAATACCCCAGTAAATAGTTATTATCCGTAATTATCAACTTTTTTTTGAGCTGTTAAATTTGATTTATAGTTCATGAGCTCTAAAAATGCCGGTTTAACACTGCTCATTGACATGCATTTGGTCATTGAATGTGCATGTAAAGGGGTAATTAGGGCACGCCAGTTGATGGACTGTAGTTTGGCCATTATCAACAATAACTCTTGTCTGTTACCTTATCTATGAGTGTAAAAAACAATTGAGATTATATCAAGATACTAATCCTTATGTTAACTTTAAAGTGTAGTCATCACAGTGTTTTTGTGTTAGTCAGTGATGATTGCAGGAATATGTTTCTGAGAAGTTAATTATGTAGGTATGTGGAGGCACCTTTAGAGCACATTAAAGAATAGCTACAAAGTATCTATAATCCTATAGTTTGGGTCCAAATGCGCCTACAATAAGTTCTCTCATCCTCATCTCGGAAGCCCAATAGATGTATTACGAGTGCCATCATTAACTGCAAGTACTTTTTGTAAGAAAGTCAGTAGTTGTTACAAATCTGTTTATCGGCTAGTGCTGCACTTATTTTATAAAAAATACACATATAAAACATACAACATATGCCAAAGATTTACTTGCTTAACATACAACATAACATGATTTAATTTGTTTGTTTAAAATGATTCATAGGAAACAGTCTGAGTCATAATTATTTTCATTTTTACCATCACAATAATTTTGTAGAATTCTTTTATTACTCTGATAACTGCTATCCTTACATTTATAATAAATTAAATACTTGAAGTGAAGTATGGGTGAAAGCAAGGACAGCTTGTGTAACATTAATAATCAAGTTCTTTGATGATGTTCAGGTCTGGCCCTTTGATTAGGTGTCATAAGATTGTATTCTATCCAATATAAGTATAGCAAAAAAGGATGGAAGGAAGGAACACATACGCAGACTAACAGAGAATAGCATTTTTCAGAGAAACCATTAGATTTAGATACTACTACAAACATCTTTGAGTTGGTTACGTTAGCATGTACTGTAAATGAATTAAGCAGATATTTGAAAGGTTTTCTTAATGAATACTAGAATTTGACCCCAATTCTTGTATCTATATTGTACTGTTGTGAGATGTTACTCACAGGTTCGAGGCATTTATAGAACCAAGCAGTTTGCATATGCATCAAGTATGTTAATTCAATCATATATTATTTAGCCCTTCGAAATAAAGTACGGATATTGCCCTCTACAGGCTCGTGTTTAATAAATATCGATTGTATGTTGTCTGCCTTTGCTATAAACATTATTTCTTTGATTATAAGTTTCATAGTAACGAGGTTAATACAGTTTATGGGTATAATTTGATATATGTTGAAAAGTGAGCTATTGAAGTATAAAAAAGTGTTTTTCTATTGATTTACTAGAAAATACATCTTTTCTTCTCCACGAGTATACCTTATTAATGAGAGAGTCCTTAGAAAAGGTTACGTGGCTAAAACAGGTCTAATACAGCATTTGCCCATGACATTAGCATCCAGCTGAGACGAAAATAATAATAACTCCAATTTTCTTTTATTTAAAAGGTCTATCTTATTCATACAACGAATACAAGTGTCAGTATCACAGGACCCCCTTGTTCACAAGTATGTCCTACAAAGGATCGTCATAGCAATTGATTAGAAAATTGCATTCACTCGGAAGGATAATTCATTCATTGCTCTAACTGCCGTGAGTACCGAGCAGATCATATATGGTTATGATTGTCCTTGGGCATGTACACGTTTGCACCTCACACTTGACATGTGACTGCTGATTGGCCCCGTATTATCTTGTTAAACACCAATATTGTCGCCGCGGAAAACTCCGGGTGCAGTGCAATTTGAAACGTGAGTTCGCTTCCTTTTGCTCGCGATAGATGGCGTTAGTAGTATCGCCGTTTATGCAAAACACGATTTATTCGCCGGTATATTGACGAGTGCGTTGACTGAATTCCGATGTTTCATTTCGAATTGATGTTCAAGTTATTATAATATTATTCGTTTGCCTTATAATTTCTAGGAACGTGGTGTTAGAATGGTTTAATGTTATTGTAATCTAAGTTGGAGTAGCAGACACTATGAAAATAAAATAAGTACACCAGTATAAAATGCTTAGTAGGTACTTTTGTACAGTTTAAGGACTAATTAGGTTATTTCAATTAATATTCGGTGAGGTAATAAATTGAAAATTGAAAGGCAGGTGCCACCGTTTTCCCATTGTATTTATCACTAGCTGACCTGTGCCCACTTCCTTGGGCATAATGTTAATAATCCTTTTTTAGTACAGGGTGTTATGTTTTAATTTCTAACTGCCAAAAGGAGGGTTATACGTAGGTATAGTTTGTATTTGCATGTTAATACAAAATTCGAAAGTAACTCTATCCGAAAGAAAAAACATTTTCTGCGAGATTTGCGATAAACGATGACGAAAATTCCATGAGGACCAAGGATGAATAACTTTCCCCGTTTTTTTTTCACATTTTCCATTATTTCTTCGATCCTTATAGTTGCAACGTGATGTTATATAGCCTAAACCAGTAGTTCGAGTCGAAAAAATCTGTGATTAGCGCGTTCAAACAAACAAACAAACTCTTCAGCTTTATAATATTAGTATAGATTAAAATCTATTAGCACGTACAAAAAACAAAAGGTAAATTAATTTACTATCTACAATATTTTATAGTTCTACATTTATCATTAGTCTATTCTCCCATAGAACGGAGGTGGGAGATAATTTTAGATTAAATTTCTCAACAAGGCCTATGCATGATGGACCTGTGTTCCCGTTACAGTTAAAAACTGGAACTCTTCTCTGAAGTTATCCAGTAAATGAGAAGTACAAATCAATAGTCATATTCATTTATTTGCTTGAATCGTGGATTAAAAAGTAGTGTAGGCTCCATGTACGTTCTGCCACATTTATTATGACATTCAAAACATTCTTAAGTTTTTGTTGAAAGTTAATTGCAACCTATGCTATGTTTAAGTTTAGGTTAATGATATAATTAAACGATAAAGAGTATCTCTACTGTTCATAATATAAAATGAGAACCCAAAATAAATGTACTTCAGTATCGCTACATAGTATAAAACAAAGTCGCTTTTACTGTATGTCCGCCTAAATTTTTAAAACTACGCAACGGATTTTGAAGCGGTTTTTAATAGATGAGTGGTGGAATTATGACGTATTAAAAAAAACTACTAACTTGGTCTCATTTAAACCAAGTTTCGATGGATGTTTGCATGCTAATGTGCATTGCATTATGTATTTCTTTATTTTTCTCATTCTGTTATTAAGCGAGCGAAGCTTTAATAGTCCACTTTTGCACTTCTCCGTTCGCGAACTCCTGGATTCGATTTTTTTCGCAACTTATGATGGATGTGACATTCTCTCGTACCATGCAATTTTTTGTCTTTTTTTTACAAGTGTTTTTTAACTATGTATTGCGCAAAGCTGTACTGCGTACTGCTGTACTTAAAACTGCTAAAAAGAGAGACTTTCTTGCGTAACAATGAAAAAAATATATTTGTTTCCCTAACTAATAACCGCTCATTTATGTTCCTTAAGTAGCCCTAGTAGGGTTACTTATGAAACTTAGATAAAATCTGACATCATATGTAACCCAGTTTGGGTCATATATTTGTTGGCCAAATCAATGATGAGCACGTATAATGGCAAGAAGCTGTCTAGATAAAAAAGTACCGAATAAATCTGATTGTTGGTTGTTGAATCGCCCACTGTGCTGTCATAGGATAATTTGTAGGTTCCAGGGTAGGACCGATGGGCTTAAGTAAAAATTGATTAGGGGCACGTATATTATGAACATACAAATTTACAACATTTTCTAATATATCATAATCGCGCTCTGCGCGAGGATACCCGCAACTAGAACAATTACATATCCTGATTTCTAGAAACCCGCTCCTATTGCTATTAAAGTTCTTCGTGACATCAACTCGTTCGCTTAATCAGGTTAGCGGTGACGAAAATACGCCTCGGTAACAAACCTAGTTTTAGAAGTTACAGTACGAGTAGGTATACGTATTTTCCCACACACATTTTGCCACTTTGGGAGCATCTCTCGCGCAACTATAAAGTTAAAAAAGACGTTATTAGAAACTTCAATATCGCTATTACAGATCTATCGATAGACACCACACAGTATGTGTATGGAGAAAAAAGAGTAGTTTCAGCTCTTAAGTATAGGGGGTATAAGTTTGTTTTAATATCTTTGTGCAGATTACATAATACATATGCTCACCAAGTTAAGGTACAGTTCTTATAGTTTCGGAAAAAGTGTCTGTGACATACGCACAGGCAGGCAGACAGACATGATGACTTGAAAAAAAAATACAGTGATGTGTAGTAAAATGCAACGCAATAATGCCAAGAAAATTAGTCAAATTAAAGCAAGAATCTCGGAATGAATGATAATAAAATTTGGATAAACCCTTACTTTGATAACCTAAAACTTGTGTTAAAACCTACTTATCGTAGGGTGTCCGCGACCTTAAACATTTCTAGCTTAAAGGTCAAAAAATCTATGAGAATTCAAATATCTCGTTTACTTTTATGTTATTGTGGTCTGCAGAAACATTGTAAAGAAGTAAGACAAATACTTACGAGGCTGCATTCAATCTTGTTCGAATTAGAAAATTATATTTAAAAAAAAATGGTGAACAATCAAATATGCAAAAAATACTTTTATTATCTTCACAATTAGAGAAAAGATAATAGAAGTAAAATGTACCAGTGAGTGCATAATTCAATTAATACATACTTTATTATTACAAAAATCTATCGTAACAGTTAATAAAAAATGCGAATTCTTTAGAATGATATATTTATAAATCTACTAGATTTACAGCGCGGGGCTCCTACCCGCGGTTTATCGGATAAACTAACAAAACCGACCAAATTCGAGTGGAATTCGCCCATTATACTCTTTGTAGTAAGATATTTTAGATAAACACATAGGCTACTTCGTATTTGCAGCTTATCGCACTAAAAGTGATCAATTTCCTAATAACTGTCCCCCAGTTTTCATTCCTTTGAGGTGGAACATTAAAATCTGTTAGCCTATGCGTCAATCCTAGGGTTGCAGCTACCTTCATTTCAAATATCATCGAAATCGGTCTTGCCATTTAGACATGAATAGGCAACAAACGTACACACACGTAAATGACGAAATAGTTCAAGTTTTTCCTGTTCCGTACTATACGATATAACAGAATAATTACACAGCGCAAAAACAAATGAATCACAGTATTGTAAGTACATTTAAAGCCTTTCTTTAGCTTATTTTTACTCAACCGTCAGAGTCACAGATTAACACATATATTACTTTTTAACCAATGCATCAGAGGCGGGTATTATTTTAACAGCTAAAACCGTCACTCACGCGGGCGAAGTAGCGGGCAACAGAGCTAGTGTTTAACATAGCAATAATTGAGCAACACATTAGCAAACTTAGTTTCTGACATATACATATTTATATTGACTAATTATTTGTATTCCTAAAAATCAAGACACACATACTTTAAGGTAGCAGTACCTAAATAGTATAATTTTTAAAAAAATCCTGCCATTACGTCTTATAGACATGGCCTAGTTCTGAGGCTTGATTCTCTCGGCCAAGGTGCCACTATCCATGGAGTTTCTGGGCGACCGCGGTTGTACGTAAAAACTGTAAACAATATTTTATATCATGCTGGCTATAGTTGGACCAAAACCGCTGTAGAATAGAATACTCTCTATTGTACACCATAGTTACAGCTATGAAATAATATACAGTAAGCTGTACCGCCCCTTAGGAATGCGCGGTGAGGTGGGGGCCGGGAAGAAAAGTGCATTAGGTCACAAAAGATCGATATTGTCGGATAGATCTTACGATACCGTTTATAGTTCTATAGACACGGCAAAATTAAATTATTTCACTGAGGTTAATTAGTTAGTTTGAAATTAATTAAATAAGAGTTCCTAAATATTTCATTTCATTTGACTATTATGTATAATTATTAAGTACTTTACTAAGTAATTTAAAATAAATGAAATATAGTCATATTTTATATATCTATAAGCTTATTTCAAATCCGAACTTGGTTTATATAAAGTTTGAATTTATTGAATTCCGAAAACTATTCAATTAGTTAACATCACAAGATATCGCATGACCCATCTTTGAATATTAACCTCATGTGTTTCTGACATAGACAGTTTGGTCCGAATTTGAATTTGAATTTCACACTAGCGACCATAATGAGTGTTGACGGCGAAATGACAGATCGCATCAGCCGATGCTCCCACCGTCTCGCCACGCACCTTCCTAAGGCGCGGTACAGCGATAAAGATCAAACTATAATAAAAGTCCTTAATAATTTGAACAATTATTTTGTGTTCTACATTCCTTTTTATTTAGAAAGGGCTGGCTCTACGGTATCAAACTTTAAGCAATTAGTATTTAAAGTATTCATGCGTATAGCCATTGGTGTTATGGCCTACGCGACGTTCGCACGTCCCAGCGGCACTGTGATTTATTTAAAACTGTTAACTATTAAGTAGCGCATAAAACACAGGCACGATCCGATTCTTTGGTAAAATTCCCATCATATATGTATACACGTTAGTAGTAGCGGTCGCAACATGGGCGTCCTAGCCATACCTTTTTTATCCCGACGATAGTATAATAATGTCCGGACCGATTTCAGCCACGGCGGCTAGTGTTACTATGACACCAGCTAGCTACGCGGGACATATTATATTGCGTAAGCGTGTGCGCAAACACAGGTGCACTCTCTGTTCCTTTACTCTCATAGTCCGATGGGACGGCAATCTGACACGACCGGAGAGAGAGATCAGGACATTTTTAAGTGCCTTCCGAAATACGGAAGCTGTGATATTTATTTTTAAAACGCACACAACATTCGAAAAGTCGGTGCGCGCCATGGAGATCGAACTCGAAAATATAAATGGCTACAGTCATGCGGTTTGTAACAATGATAGGTCTACTTACCAAAAGCATTTTAATTACATCAACAACACACCGTCCGTTCGACACTGCAACCCGCTCGCGGCTCTATCATGCCTCGATCCGATAGCGAAAGCCTAGCCTTCATACTGTATACATTATACACTATGGTATAACGCTTCGAAGTATTCTTCGGTCCGTCGCCTACTGTGATAACAGTAACGTGTAATTTGCCTTTCGAACAGGCCAAACTAGTAATTATTCAATGTCCCCTAAATAATGAATCTTAGATCGTTGTCGAGGTCCCAAAGATGTGCCCCTAGCTAGTTTTTTTACTTTTAATCCTTGTTTTGACTAAAAACTTGTTAAGTTGTTCTAATAAGTTCGCTGAAATAGGTAAAACGTCGCGCTGGCGGTGTTTAGGCTTCTTAATCCAGTCTAGTGTGAGGGTGACATGACTCTATATAAGAAGACTAAAAAACACCATTTTGCAACAAAAAATTGTTACCCATGAATTTTTATCGCAGGTACCTAACGTTGCTTAACCTATTTTTTTTTATTCTTTATTATTATAACGGAAATCACTAAATTCAATCTGGGATAAGCTGGTAAAGGAAGGACGGACAGTTTTCTTAGTAACAAAGTTCCATTGTGCAGCTCATTTAGATTATAGTGACGTACGTACAAGAAAAATAAATAAAGTAAAGCTCCCTCCTTTCCCTGAATTAATGATGCATTAATTAGTCACAGTAAAAGGTTCTCTGAATCGCGCTTTATCAATATATAACTAGCATAATATAATTAAGTTCCATTAAGTTCTTTGCGAGAAATCGAGAATAAATTTTATTTGTTAATAAAACTGGAATCTCTTTGAGTTCTGTCTTTATATTTATTCTGCGTTCTCTTTTATATCAGTCGAAGCAAATAAGCATACTAAACCAGGAATACGTGGAACTTGTCTCTGACGTCTGTTGAAATCCTTTAAAAAACAGCGTATTCTCAATAAAGCAAATCGAAAATTATAAAAAGTTTTTACCCCCTTTGAAGGTATGTTTGAATTTTGTGTAAACTATACCGGCTTCGCTTTGCAGATGTTTACTTTCAACCAGTAAAAGATAAATTCATTTTTTTTTGATACTGATTTTATAATCAGTTGCTCATTTAATAATTCTTTAATCTTAATTAATAATTTTTGTCATAGTTAACACTCGCTCGCTTAAATACTCCCGTTATTATTAATTATGTGTATGTAATGTGTCTATAATGTGTTTATGGTTATGATTATGGGTAACTGTGGCGAAGGATAAAATTTTCTTAAAAAGGAAGCTGGGCAAAAATTTGCTTACCTTGCTTAAGAGTGATGCGTGAATTCTAGTAACTATACACCGTGATTTTTAGGTCGTCTTAAAAAAGTCGTCCACACAATGTATCCGTCATAAAATACCTCTAGGCGCGAATATATTTTTTTTATCATTAATTAAAATAATATGCATGAAAAAAATAAATAATACATTGGAAATATGAAACATCCTGTTAAAAATGTTTACGTATCAAACTGTTGAAGATACATGCTACATACTTACTGCGAACATTATGATTGCAATAGTAAGACAGCTGTTTTACGCTAAGGTGAATGACCTGTGATAAGACGCCGCCGCGCCGCCCGCGCGGCCCCTTTGACACAAGGTTCGGACCGCGCTCACTACAGAGTGTTCGTAAAACTGCCTTGTGTCATAATAATGAATAATATTTTTATTCATTCAAATCTTAAAAAAAAAACATATTTTTTTTATTATAAACGTTTACTAGTCATTGGATACATGAACTGGGCTGCTTTTGTAAGACGACCTAAAAGTCACGGTGTAGATGACAGCTGTGGCTCTGAGGCTGACTCCGATGTCTTGTATAGATGAACTTTCTTTAGTTAGAGGAGTTTTCGCTAGTAGGTTGGTTCTGGACAGTTCAGTAAGTGGTTGGTTCATATTTCTGTCTTTATCGTAAACCGATAAATGCTAGATTACCAAAATCCCATGTTTAACGGTCCCTCAAAGTCACATTGCAAAAGGAGTAAAAGAGAAAGAACTATGAAATAAATGTACTCGCTTCCTGTAATTACTTTACGGCTTGTTGATAACATCCTGTTTTGCGTTTTAATTGCTCCCAAAAAAGTTGCAGGCGTTTATTGTTATTTTCAAGCAAATGATTTATGTGTTAAAATGGTACTTGAATAAACATATACTAGCATTTGCCATTATATTTTAAAAGGGTAGGGTTTTACCACTAAGCAAATAGTGAACTTTGTAAACGCTCGATGCGCTTTGACCAGTTATATTACTGTTACACCAGAAACACAGAACAAATATTATGGTAAGCCGTATTTGCAGTGAATCTGGAAACGTGGATATTAAATGGTTGGTAATATGCGAGCATTAGATGAAATCAAAATCAAACGTCATTTATTTAAATTACGCTACAAGTTGCAATTTAGTTGTATTTAGTATAGTTAGCACTGCATCGCCCACCCTTCAAATACAGTAACGTTTCTCCATCGTAGGCGATCATTAAGCGTACCTACACGTTACGACAACGCAACGTGGGTGTCACGTTATCGCGACGTTTTCTCTGTAGTACAGCTAAGCTGCATACGTTGTAGCGTATACAACCACTAAGAATTAGATATTTTTGGGGTAGAAATATGAATTAAATTATTATGTATTCCTACTATGATAATCCAAGGCATATAAATAAATAATAATAAATTATAAATAAATAAATAATTTATAATTAATCAAGCAATTTTTAATGTCTTGTCGAAATGAAATCTTCGTTACGTCGCTTGATTATTCTTTATTCTGATTGCATAATTAATTTAACTAATTGTAATAATACGTGGAAGACAAATACAGATTCCATTGTGAAACGCGGCGAGTTATTTTTCTTCCGTCCGTTGGTTCTTTCCGCCATCTTGGTTCGTCTTCCAAGAATCCTGCTCTCAGCTCAGCACAGACCACGCCCAAGTAATCCTGTCACTGCTATCTTACTTGACGTTCCACAAAACAATCTCGCATTGCCGCTGTCATCGGCACGATTCCACGAAGGCGTGATAGTTATACCACCACCCCGACATATATATTATTTATATCCTACTAATATTATAAAAGCGAAAGTTTGTGAGGATGTATGTACATATGTTTGTTACTCTTTCACGAAAAAACTACCTACTGGTCGGATTTAGATGAAACTTTACAGTAATATAGGTTATTCATCAGAATAAAACAAAAGCTACTATTTATAATGATTTTATGTAATTTTGGTTATAATATAACGAAACGTGTCTATTAAGTCGGAAAAAAATCTTCCATCTGAGAGCTATCTTAGCGTGCGCTGTCTAAATCAATGGAGTCTCATAAAATGATGTAATAATTTAAATAAAAAATCGAAGAAAATTCCTAGCTTCATGTATTTTGCCATGAAGTCCTGATATTTTGAGTATATTTTTTTTAATCACTGCGTTCTTAAAATGTGGTCAAATCACTGACAGTAGTCGAAGGGTCAATTTCCAGACAAACTTACATTCGTTATGAAGCAAGAACAATACGAGTAAATGCACCAAATTAAAAAGGTTTTTATTTCACTCTGCTCTTCTCAGGCACTTTCGAACTTCAGATACGTGTATGGAATTTTGTTACTGGGTTCCGAAATTTAATTTCTGTGGTAATAGAGAGATTGGTCATCAATTTTCAAATATTTTACTAGGACACCATCGAAAACCTCACGTAAATGTTCACCACATATTTTTAAGGGTTCTTTTAAAATAAAATTGTACTTTTAATATCAAAGATGTTTACAAACTTCCGGCTTTATTATTAGAAGACTCTAAAATAAAAATAATTTTAGGTACACTTTAAGTTCGAATTTTCAACTTAACGGTTTAGAACGTTCATATATGTCGGCAAGGTGGCATACCTTTCGCACCTGTGTGGTGTCACGCCGATGACAGCTGTTTTTGTGAAATTTCAAATAAGTAGGACAGCAACCATTGGATTACTTGGGTGTGGTCTGTGCTCGGTTACGAGGACGATTCTTGGAACGAAAAACGCGATCGTGAACAGGCGGAAGCACAGAACTTGTCATGTTTCAAAGTAATCTGTTTTCATCTTCCACATGTTATTATATTTTGTTAAATTAAACAAGTAATCGGAATAAAGAATAATCAAGCGACATAACGAAGATTTTATTTCGACAAGACATTCAAAAATAGCTGATGAAGACCATCTTTACGCTCCGCCTATTTCTATCCCGCTTGTCTGGCTGTCATATGAATTATTTACTTCTCACTTCCCTTTCGGTGAAATTTTCGAAAATCCTCTCTTGTTGCTCCTCTGCCGCCCTAAGACTCTTTCATACCAAATATCAACTTTCTGCGCTTAGTTTTTTCTGCTTTGCGTTGTCCGTCAGTCAGTTACTCGCGCAGCTTTGTTTGAGTAAATAACCAGCAATACCGAATAAGATTTCCACTCTTGTACCCTTTTAGACGGGATTTTCTCGACAAAAAAATCATGACTTTCATAGTAAATAATCATTTTTAAAACTAAGAAATAAGTGTAGAATAAGGTTGATAAGATTCTGTGTGAGCATGTCTACCTAATTATTTCGATACTAATTGCGTTTATAATTACAGTTGAGTTTTTAACTTAGTGGCCGTAGACGTAGCCATGTGAAATTCACAGAGTATTATATATCGTCTATTTCTCTCAACTAAATACGGCAGTATGAGCAGAAATGTTACACAAATCGGAGTTTGGTTGAAAATCACGAAAACGACTATTAAATTTAAAACAACAAAAAATGTGCGAAACATAAATGGGGGTGATTCGGGTACCTCTAAGTATCTTTTATCACTGAACACCCTATCGTCCACCCTTACTTGGTCACCCAATAAATAGATTTATACTTTTTATGTTCAGTCAACATCATGTATTGAGTTTGTACTTTATACAGGCATAATAACTAACAAAATGCAATAATTAAAGCATACATAATAAAAAGTATGCGTTTTATCCTCTAGTTTTAAATGAATGAACGTCTAAGAGTTTATGCCCACCGTTACGATATCATGGTACAACGTTTACGCTACCGTTAGGCAATTGTGTTGTGCCATTCAGTGCATTGTCACAGAACGTAGTTTTCCAAGTACTTAAGGTTTAAATTAAACCGGCCAAGTGCGAGTTGGACTCGCGCGCGAAGGGTTCCGTACTATCATTTATAATAGAAAATCACATTTGTTGTAGGTATACTACTTTTTAGCCTGCTAATCTACCTACTTATTAAAATCTAGTAAAATTTGCTCAAATTTTAGGTTTATTGGACCCCCTTAATATTTTATTTTTATTTTTAGTATTAGTGTTGTTATAGCGGCAACAGAAATACATCATTTCTGAAAATTTCAGCATTCTAGTTATCACGGTATATGAGATTTAGCCTGGAGACAGACAGACAGCGGAGGCTTAGTAATAGGGTTCCGTTTTACCCATTGGGTATGGAAACCTAATAAGGACAGAATTCGTGCACGTTACTTAGCATTATTATATGTCAATTTGTTTCTGCATTTTACTGAAAAAGATAGACACTTATTTACCTACTTCCCATTGTAGGTCTGCTTCCCCGGTCACTTCAAATGAATGATTGTTTTAATACTTAGTTAAATAGTTTTCCTATCTTAATCGTAGAATTTAAACATTAATCCTTTTAGGACGACCCCTTCACATAACTGTACCATACTTACGTATCAGGTTTTTAAATAAAGTTGAAAAAGCTTTGCTTAGTAGTAACATACTAAGAAAGTGTTTTAAGATTAATGTAAAATGTACAAATCAGTACCATTGAAGTAGAGACCCTAGAATAATCATTTAAACTGCACAGATTAAATTATTTCATTAGTAATGATATTTTACATAATGTTATGTATAGAAAGATACATTTACAAACTCAAAACACTTCGATATTGAATAAGAAATGTTTAAGAAAACGAACTTTTCTTGAAGACATCAACGCGTGGTACAGCTCCTATCTTAGAAGTAGAGTAAAAATAATTAGATTTTGTCATCATTAAAATTACTCTAACTAAACAGAATGATGTCCTAGCAGATGTTCTGCGCATATTGTGAACCAGTCTCTGAAATAGAAATACAGGGTGACTTCGAAGTCGTGGGCAATATTTTAAACTAAGACACTATTAATGACACTAATTGCGTTAGGGCTACTTTTACGCAAAAAAAAGTAAGTAGTATCTCAAAGTTCCGCGCGGCTGTGGATGATGCGACGGCCGCGTTTAAATATTTTGATACTTTAGATCATTGGGATTATCCGATGTATTGTATAGGCATTATATGATGTGTTTTTTTTTCAATAGTAATTTATTACGGTAGTATGTTACTTATTATTTAATTATACATTACATTTTTAATAACTAGGTAATTACCTACGTTATTATTATTTTTTTTAGGTAAAAATAGCCCTAACGTAATTGGTATACTAAAGTATAACATTTTGGTATTTATCTTTTCCCACACATAGTATACAAATCATCAATTATAATATACTAGCTGACCCCGCAGACTTCGTACTGCCCCAACGATAAATAAAAGACCTAAAAAGATTTCAATTATTCGTTTTTTTCTGACCTTTTAAACCTTCCCTAGGCCTCCACGAACAATTCAAGACCAAGATGAGATAAATCCGTATCTAGCTGACTCGGCAGACTTCGTACTGCCCCAACGATAAATAAAAAAAAAAAATTCTCACCTTTTAAACCTTCCCTAGACCTCCACGAACAATTCAAGACCAAGATGAGATAAATCTGTTCAGCCGTTCTCGAGTTTTAGCGAGACTAACACGAACAGCAATTGATTTTTATATATAGGAGATAGATAGATATAGATTATTAGTTAAAATATAATGATTAATTCATGTAAGGTTAGACAAATGGAAAACAGTACTCTACGGCAACGAGTACTTAACTGCGTAATATTCATATTAATTTGTACTTTTATTCTATGTTCCGAGCGCACAACTTTCTCCTCGCACTAACGTACGTTAGTGCGTTACGTTGCGTTTTTTTTTGTTTTTCGTACCTCCAATTAAATAGGCCACTTGACACTATTGAAAATATGCTATAAATTGTGGTCATCCTAGTAGATAGTAGTGTATTAAAGCGTACTTAACACAATTTAGTACTAAAATACGCATATTTTTTTCATATGTTACGTTTAAATATTTAATTATTTTTGAATATTCCTAAACGACAGAAACGTGTGATTGGTTGTTACTCTAGTGACGTCACACGCTAGTTAACGCCAGCTGATTCTGTGTACGTTTAGTGTTATTTACCTGATTTTACCATTAAATATGTTTATTCTTTAGCTATTTTGCGATTTTTTTATTGTCAGTAACATTATTAATAGTTTTCAACTTCAGTATGGAAAGTAATTCTAAAAATGTGCAGTTCTTTCTAATTTCATGAGGCAAAGTAAAATTTGCTCAGTTTTTATATTGGTGAGTTCATGTAAATTCTGAATAATAAAATAACAATCCTTTGGAATACCAACATACATTAATGGTTTATTTTGTATAAAATATAAGGTGTTTTTGAGGGACATCAGTTGTTGTACATTTTCATTTGTATTTGTTATATTGCTATCAGAGTCTGTAGTAACTCTAGTTGATATTGTTGGTCTAAAAGGTCCACAGCACTATCTGACTTTTCATCTTCCTGGATAATATTTTTCTTTACATCCATTACACGAACAACTCCAGAACATGATGGTCGACGGTGCCACTAAGTAATCTTAAATGGTTAAGTGAACTTAGATGTCGTAGATATCTTCCGAGGTAAGGTGGAAATATCTTTACTGTGACATTCTGTTTGCAGTGCGTTCCTCCCGTAATGCACATTTACTTTCAATTTAGCGTTCACTTGTACAGATTTTTCAACTGTAGCTATAAGATCTGTTATGGTTTCTTTGTATTGTGTTTTTGTTTAGGGTCACACAATCGACTTTTACGATCCTTCGGGCAATGATTTTTTTTGGCATAGCTTCATCACTGAAAAAAGTTTTCTTACTGTAGCCCATTTAGTATCGCATGTAATTAATTGAGTCTTTTTTTATCTGCAATTCAATAATGAATGGTTGTCTTTAATTACAGCTGGAGAAGTATGTAGTTAAAGAACTCATAAACGTTTTAATTAAAACAGAAAAAAAATATTATAGGTTAGGTAGTACCTAAATAAAAGTAATATTATGTGCTTTAAACCCTATATTTTTATTTATTATTATATGTCCTTATCAAATAGCAATAGCATACTTACTGCAAAGTGATCTTCACACATAAACACATTTGTATGCGATGAAATACTCATAGAGTCTCTCCAAGCTAACTTATTTCGTCTTTTATCGTAGCTTGTGCACCTTTTTGTTGCCGGTCTATTAGAGTGACACGTCACTCGAATCATATGGCGTCCGCCATTAGGTACAGAGACAGCGTTTTGAGAATTTTGCAAATCGTGATGCGGACATAACGCTATACCTCCTAATTAGGATTGTTTCGAGTATTCATGCTTGCGGGCTCATAACACAACATATTATTATAACATATTAGAATAACATGTATGTCAGCAAAAAATTATGACCGAGTGAAAAGTCTTGTTAAAGCTATCATTTATCGCTCATTTTTGTACAGTCTTAGCATAATATAAATCATTCCATTTGCTATCTCACGTTAAATCATTCATTTTAATCAATGTACGACCTAAGTCAGGGTCATTATAAATTTGTGTTCGTTGTTCTAACAAAACAATTTTTAGCTCTAAATCATTCTCTAGCTCTATTTTGCTTTCATATTAGTGAAAAACATATCAAACTGCGTCCATTCGCTTCTGACATAATCGCTTTTAAAAGACTGACGCAGGACTGAATTGTAAAACGAAAAAATGTGGTTTTAAAATTCCTACATAAGGGGAATGCTTGCGCTTCATGCTACATACCCGTTTTCCATATATACATAAACAGTATTAAATTTCAACCGAAATTCCAATTTGTACTATTTAATTCGTTCCAGGTAATATTCAAATACAATTTGTTTTCATCATTTTCATATTTATGCAATCTCAGCTATGCTCGCTCTGGTAGTACATCATTTTAACACGACTGCGCAACGCAAAAAATTTAACAATACATACACCTTTTCCCAGTACCAAATGTGTGAGCCGATGGAGGAGTCTTACTTCAATCAATTCGTCTAAATCATACTATACATACCCTTGCAGCATACTAACGACATCTAATAACACGGTTAACGCACACAAAAACGTGACTTAATAAAAATCGATTTTGAGGGTTTATTTATTTGTAATTAGGTATCCAACAAAGGCATTAAAAACTTAAAATCAAGTACAGGGGTATGCGTCTTGTGTAATCTTTCAACGAGATCATAGCACGCAAAAATATGTGATCGACACATCAGTTATTTTACAATTTCGAGGCAAGTTTTAAAAATTTAAATGAAATTAAAGCAAGATAAAAAAAAGGAAAATAATAACAATTTGTTGTCATAGCAAGTATAGATTAAGTAATTTCGTAAACTTATCCTTAAAGTGTAAGTGTATAGTGTCAACAGCAGTATTATGCTACGCACGTAAGGCTCGAGCGCACTAAATCTATACTAATATTATAAAGAGGTAAAATTTGTAAGTTTGTATGTAGGGGGTAATCTCTGGAACTAATCCTAAAAAAGTTTTCACTGGTAGAAAGCTACATTATTCCTGAGTGCTATAGGCTATAAATTATTTTTATAACATGTATATTAACCGAGATATCACAACTTTTGTCTAGCAAGTCGGAGAAAAATTGCTCATAAAACAGAAACATATGCATGCGCTGCCTAAACAGTTGCTTAAAATTGAAAACAATGTATGGCAATCTGATTTGTCTTAATGATTTCTACAAAAAAGTCCGCGACACCATATCTCTATCTTTTATATTTTACCTTTTATACGTCTTTTAACGTAAAAAAAAAAATCGGCTTACTTACTTTGGTTGATTATTTAAGCAATAAAATATTAATTACTAGCTGGGCCCGCGACTCCGTCCGCGTGGAATTCGGAAGATAACATTATTTCATATTAATGACTAGATGGCGTTAGTAGTTAGTAGTTTTAAAAATAGTTAGTAATTAAAAAAAATAAGTTATCAGCTTATCACTTCTGTCCTGAAAGTAGGTACCTAGAATGCTTTTCTTGATATTGTTAAAATTCGAAAAGTTTATTCGTTCTGTTGTTATTGTTGTTCTGTGTTGAAAAATATTTGTTCGTTATTAAGATTTGGTGTTGTTGAAGTTTTGTTTTTGCGTATAAAAATAAAGTTGAATTGAGCACCCCCTCTTTTTATTAAAGTCGCTTAAAAAGTACTATGTAGTTAATATGAAACAATGATATTTTCCAAATTCCACGCGGACGGAGTCGCGGGCACAGCTATGTATAATAACTTAAGATGATCCGCGGGTAAAACCGCGGGTGACAGCTAGTAACGTATCAAGGCGGTGTCCCCAGTAGACAAATGTTAGCAACCGTACTGAGTAAAAATTTGAGTTAGCTGTTAACTCAGATCACTCATTGTACGACGCATGCAAACTAAAACATTAGGTCGGCGCAAGTAACGTTCAAAATGCGTAATGTGAGAGCTAAACTAGCAACCTGTAGACACTCCATTTTCCAATATATGGAGGGCGTACTAAACCTATGCACCGCAAATTCAGTCGGCTGCTAACAGTTTGCCTACCGGAGATGCAGCCTTAATTTGGTAAGGATTAAGTGTAATATGATATAACATTGGCTGGTTTATCCTTAACCGCTTAACACAAGCCCTCTTGGAATTTGTATATAGAAATGTTAAGACACATTTTCAATATTCGTCAAGTTTTATAAATATTTATTGTTCATTCTATTTTATTTTTAGTCATGACTGATATTAAAATATACCTGTGTATGTTTTAATAGGTATCGGTGATGACAGGGTATTTCCATTTCCCAAAACTACTCTAATTTTGCAAAATACTAAGTCAAAAGGCAATTTTCTAGGTAAAAGGGATATAACTATTTCTAAAAATTGTGCCACACTAAAAGCCAACCTGCATAGAAACAAAACAAGCTTTTCTTTTTTTAATTTTTCGGAAAATGAACAGCAACGGGAATTGGCTAATGGAAAATGTTAGTTTTTATTCCAGGTAAATCCGCTAGATCTAAAATTATCAGGAACTAGAACTAACATGCATGCCGAGCTTTAGTTATTTTTATTGATCTGCTGGACATGGCTCTGCTAAGTTCATAGACCCGAAGTTCAGGAGTGGGGAGTGTTACGTATAAAAAATGACGTCACGCGTAAGTTCCACCGCCTGAACTTATTGTATTTTGGTCAGGAAAAATACGTATCCAATATTGTTAAATGAATTCCCCGAGAGCTATTCAAAATGTCACCATCTCTATGGATATTGCGTTAAGTGAATTATGTTGATGATGAACATAGCAAAAACGAAAAAACTTTATAAATCTTGCCTAGTCAAGTTAAATAAGTATAATTGTAAAATTAACCAGTTTATCTGAAGGTCAATGACAAACTGTATGATAGTTTGATAACTTGCGCAGTTTTAATACTCTATTAATTTACGTTGTTTCTGTTTATAATGATGTTAATTAAATTTTCCACTTCCACTGTTCCGTTACTTTTAAGCTGTATAGACAACGCTTTTATTTCCTTTTATCCCGGGTTACCTTCCTAGAATCCTCTCGGCCATGCATATACCACGCCCAAGTACCTAATGCAATCCGCTATCTTACTTGACTTTTTCACAAAACTATCTCGTGTTGCCACTGTCATCAGCGTGATACCACGCAGGTGCGAAAGGTATCAAAAACGACTTTTACAACATATTTAATTTACTCCAAAATATATATTTTCATTTATAGGTACAAAAACTAGGTACTAATGTTGTCATCATCCTTATTGCAAGTTTATGTCTTATTCTGCGATACCAAATCCCACGCGTGTGTAGTCTCAAGGCAAAAACTGGTGTTATTAGTGAGTGATTGTAGTATTGTCCACAGCGCCGCTGCCGCCAGAGTTGCTGGACATTCCCGACGACCTTCTAGAACGTTCTGCGAGCGACGGTACCATCGAGGAGAACTTTGAGGAAGAGTTGGCGTCCGCACCCGAAGTCTACGCAGAGGTACTCGACTTACCTATAGCTGTTCGTCTTATATTTCTTTATATGACGTGTAAAAACTGACTCCGGTTACATTTACTTATCGCTTCATGTCATACTGATCAAAATTTGTGCAATATGTTTTTTGGTATAATAATAGATAATAGCGGTCCGGACCGATTTCAGCCACGGCGGCCAGTGTTACTATGACACCAGCCAGCTACGCAGGACATATTATAGTGCACAAGCGTGTGCGCAATCACAGGTGCACTCTCTATTCCTTTTACTCTCATAGCCGGATGGGACGGTAATCCGACACGACCGGAGAGAGATCAGGCGCAGGACCCACATTTTTACGTGCCTTCCGAAACTCGGAAGTTGTTATATTTATTTCAATTAATATAGATTTATATGGCAATTAACAGCATATGATTTAAATGAATATTTTCGAAGATACTACAGATTTAAAAATTGCGGGACGTAGTTGTAAAATTGCGATTAAGCTGGAGCTATGTTTTTATGTACAACATTCACAGTTTTTCTATAGTACTTATAATATATAGATACTATTTAATTTTAATATCAGCATAGCACCCGTGCGGAGCCGGGGTGGGTCGCTAGTTTAAAATATGACCGAGTCAGTGAAAATACCTCGCTCAATAGCGAAGGAATTGCAACCGTATTTGTACTAAGTACCAAAATATGCACGCATTTCCCTTCGAAAGCTTGACGTTTCGACCGGTACGCACCGGTCGTGCCGATTGATAAATTAAAAAGTTTTATTATGTCTATTTTTACTCAGCGTTGCTTGCGAAAATCACTTACTGAGGGCGATGTTGCGATCAGTTAAGGCCAAACTGAGTCCAGTGTTACTTCTTGAATTTCACGATCTTAATATTACGAATCATCATCATCATTCCCCTGCCCTTATCTCAATTATTATTTGGGGTCGGCGCAGCGTGTCTTCTCCTTCCACATTCCTATCTGACGTCATCTCGCAAGTCACACTGTTACGAATCTTCGACAATGATTATTGACCTCAGCCACAGAACCCTTTGTTCGTAGGCTTTGTATTGTCCGCCTTAGGCTGATCGGATGCAGCGAGTGACCTAGATATTTAGTGTGCGGCGCTATGATATGTATGTTACGGCATGAGACAGCCTTTTGAGTTTTAAATAGTTTCAGCTTCAGTTATAAATACTGACATCGATTAACGCTGAGCGCAAATTAATTAGTAGACTAATCTTATGACCAGGGGTACTATTTGTGACTTTCTGACGTCGTAGGTGGTTATCTCAGGACCTACTGAATCGATTTCAGAAATAGTTTTATCAGTAGAAACTGTTTATAGTCACGTTATTTAGGAGTGGCTGTTTATTAATTTGAACAATAGCGACCAACAGAGCTTGGGTCAGCTAGTGATTACTTTCTTTTATGCCGTGCATAATTACAAAATAAGTTTGAAAAGTCTCAAATACACCCTCGCTAGCGCATTATCATTTGAGTAGATCTATCAAGTTATATTATACCACTCGCAATAAAATCCTGCCATACTACACCATGCAGAGGCGCGCTAATATTACTCGCAATCCTCCTCATACCTTTCTGAAATATCATTCAATACATTTAAAATATCGCGTAATATTCATGCATATCAAGAATTATATGGTATTTCGACTGAACGAACGAATTTCTTGGAAATCATTCGAGATATTTGCTGTTAGTATGTTTTAATACCTCTATGGGCTTATGAAACTGGAACAAGTGCCCCCGCGTCTGAGGATTGCTTCAAATAAGCGGCACTTGTCGAGTCGAGAGATACTTCCACAAATATACTATTATCATTTAAATGCGCATCAAACTTGGTGTTTCATTGCAACAATTATTTGCATGTAGTAAAATAACGAGGTAGTGTACTCCTTATTTTGACCTCAAAGCGCATTCAGAAACGAAAGGCACTCAAAGATATGACAATATTGAAGACGTTTAAACTAGCGAATTAATAGCAAAACCATAACAAAGGAAAAAGTATTTCCGAAATTGAAATGACTCATTTTTTACTAAAAAAAATAATAATCATCGAATTTGTAGAAACCCTACTTACAATTACAGTTACCACACCTTATATTTACTGTAAAATCTTTTTGAACTCCATAATTGACATGAAATACCACAAAGTTTATAAAAATCAACTAACTTAAGTAGCTTTTACAACAAACCTTAGTATACCTCGTAACAGCTACTTAAGTATGTTAAATAATGTTCTATTTATTGTACTAAAATAGAGCTTCCCAAAATTAACTAACGAAACTTCGTCACTGGTCACAACACTAACTTATCTTCACAATAGCGCGGCAACCCACAAAATACCATTTTAGTCCATCTAACATATTTCTATAAATAACAGCTATTTTGTAAGAGGCTTATGCAGTTTCCGAATCTCTTGCTAGAATGTAAATACTGCCCTATTTTGCTTGCGACTCTTAAATACATTATTGATTAAACTATTAACAGCATTCACTCTTCTGTACTTATAATAAATCTGTAGAGACTCCAATTCTGTACATGAAATATATTTAAAAAGTGACTACTAAGGGGTGATTAGTGATCGATACTAATGCCAAAAATGCAATCTGTAAAATTTTTGTCTGTCTGTCTGTCTGGAAAAAAAACGATACTTTACCCATAACTCATATTACCATTCAACAATATGTAAGAGTTTCGCGGTACGCTCGATCTATTCGAAGTCGTCTCTGTACAAACATGAACAAGCACATGCGGCGAAGCTTCAAACAGCTGAATACTAGTTTATTTTATCATTTGCTCGGTTTCAAATCGGCAACAATGATAAACTCGTTATTTGAATTGTAAGTTTTTGGAAATCTTTTGTATTTCGTCGATAATAGTCCAGTCATTTGGTAGTTTTACCTGGAAAGTTTTCCGGGAGTTTTGAAAATTGGGTATTTTATAGATTTCGATATGCTCTTTTCGAATTTTAACTTTGCCACCTCGTACCACCGCCGCTCGCGGCGCCATTTTGAAAAAATGGCGCCCAAAAACGGTTTTTTGGGAATATCTCCTTTCCGACGCATTTTACGAAAAAAATGTTTTCTACAAAATTAAACTAGAAAAAATTTCCTACACTTTATGTCTTACTCACTTTTTCATAAAATCAATAGTTTTGGACGTACGAGCGCCGCAAAGTATTGTTCATTTGCACCACTACGAGTGTTTCGTATATTTTTCTTAACTGTTCTATTACTGCCGCCGGTTTTTAAGAAGTAGGTGTCAGGGTAATATGTCACTTTTGAATCGGGCCCTTTCTCTCGACTATGAACGAAACTTCAACGAAAAATTTGTTGGTAGAAGCTATATTAAGAGAAATATTTAGTTTAGACTGAATCATCAATGTACGTTTATTGACGGACAGTGTTGATTATGTTCTTAGATCTATGGCTTCTTATACGGAAAATTGTTTTATTTGTGACAATTTACTTGAAAACCGGCGGCAGTAATGGAACATTTTAGAAAAATATACAAAAAACACGTGGTGGTGGCAGATGAATAAGTAATACTTTGCGGTGCTCGTACATCCAAAACTATTGATTTTATGAAAAAGTGAATGAGACATAAAGTGTAGGAAATTTTTTCTAGTTTAATTTTGTAGAAAACATTTTTTTCGTAAAATGCGTCGGAAAGGAGATATTCCCAAAAAACCGTTTTTGGGCGCCATTTTTTCAAAATGGCGGCGCGAGCGGCGGTCGTACGAGGTGGCAAAGTTAAAATTCGAAAAGAGCATATCCAAATCTATAAAATACCAAATTTTCAAAACTCCCGGAAAACTTTCCAGGTAACCCCCTTATTTTCTACCAAATGACTGGACTATAAAGATATTTAAAAATGCAACATTTTGAATTAGATTAGAATGATGTCTTTGCTAACGTAATTCACATCGTTTTGTAAATCCTTTTGTTTATAATAAGCCTGGTTATATTTAATAATGGGAACTAACTGCAGTGTCTACACGATTGCAGTCTATTTTTTTTTACTATTTTATGTTCGATCGAGGGTTCAGACTCGAGGCGCAACTCTTTTACTCGAAAGCGTCTCTTTGTTCCAGTTTAGTTTCATAAAGAAATCGCCTAGTTCTCTTTATAAGTATTTATTCTTTAAATTGATTTAGATTGTGATGTAGGAAATGATTGCTTCTAGATTATACGTTAAGTGGTTGGGGTCCTGAGCAATGGCGGTCACAAGTCCAAGGGTCCGGTCACGCGGTCAAGTAATAAATACTACATACAAATCTAGTTCACAATAAACTATATGTGTTTCACTTATTTTGAAGTCTTTTGTTTTATATAATGTGAATACCGGCGATTGCGTTTTAAATTTAAATTCACTTGTACTGCGAACTCCTTGAACAATAATTTGTGGAACACTCAAATGTTTTATACAGCATACGGCCCCCAACTCGTCGCGCACCGTGGTCATTGGCCACTCGGGTTTTCGTGCAGTCACACTTTCGATCGATATACTAACCAATCATTCCTCACTCCTACATACATGTATTTATTATGCTATATTTTTTGTCGTTAATTTTATTTTAAATACATAAATAAACCCCATTTGATTCAAGAAAGTGATATACTTTCATCAACGAAAAAAATTGTTCCAGAAACTGGCCTAGTTATAAAACTTTCGCTTTCGTTTAGCCAGTGCTTATATCACAATATATTTGATCTGAGATCTCTCTGCGAATGGACCAGCCTTTTCACTTAAACGCTCTTATTAAATACCACAGAATTTCCTCGTTGAAAAAAAAAACAAAGGCGGCGAGCGAGAAAGAATAATTGACTTTTATTCATCAACAAATCAGTTAAAAGTATTTAGTTTTAGTAATTTAGTTTTGTTTTAGAGACAACTATTCTTGCTAGTTACATTCCGTTTTCGATTATAACAAACTCATATTCCATTTATAGCTATAGTTCGTTTTATATAAAACTAAAATGTTGTCCTAAGTGCCCCTAAATGTACAACGAGGCACGAATGTCAAGTAATCATACGTTGCACTTTACTTCATGACAGTTCCTGGTATTAGGCGCTTCCTGTGCCCGACCTATAACGTCCAACTATAAAATTGATAATGTTTCCATATTTCTAGTTAAAATGTTTTAATTTTCCATCTATAGAGATATTCACTTATAATTTATCTCTTTGGTAAGCAATCTAAAATATTTTTACAAGAACGACAACAAACTTATCTCAAGTTAAAATTTTTCAGAAAACACGTACCATGCCAGTTCGATTTCTGAATTCCTTAAAAGAATTCACAAAATGTTCTCGGAAAAAATGGTATATAACAAGAGGTTCCGTTTTTACGATCTACCAGAAAATCTCGTGTCTATCCGATAATTGCATATCCGTAGCTACTGTGTACGATTTTTGGAATAAAACTGAATTTAAAAAGATACAGTTTTTGTGGTATATTTTGGTAAAATACTGAGAAACTTTGTTTTGTTATAGATTATTGAACCACTCTTTTAAAATATCTTTTCTACTCAAACGTGGAAGAGCCGCTGCTACTGCTAAATAGAAAGTAGGTCATGCTCAACAGCGAATTTAACTTAATTTGTAACGCCGACACCACTGGTGGTGCACATGCCAGCCGAGACTATGAACACTGACGAAGTTACAATCTTCAAATTCGAAGCGAGTCAGTACTGACCCAATACTGCCATCGGAAAAATTGGTCGTGAACAACTTAAACATTCCCAATTGAATTTTGCGTGAGCGTACTCCGTTACAGGCCCAATGCGAACCACTCTTCATGTGTTCATTATGAAAAAAAAAAACTGTTTTTAATTTTGTTCGGTATTAGTAAAGTAAAGCTTCCACTTGCGTTTAGATCACATCGTCACAAGACGAGTCGTTCGAGGAGCTGACAGGCACGGGGCTGGTGGAGGTGGTGGGGGATGACGAGGTCGGCCGCCGCATCATCGTAGTGTCGGCATGCAGGCTGCCGCCCAGCAAGGACCTGCAACCTGACAAGTTACTTAGGTAATACTGATCATACATCACACATCACCTTGAAAGAGAGAAATTAAAACAACTTATCAAATTTTAATACTTATGCAATTTATGATTCAAGTGACTCAATATGTGCTCATATAACTTGACAGTCACTATACATAGTTTAATTTATTCGTAGGTATCTAATGTTCACACTAGACAAATACGTAGAACAAGACTACAGCGTCGTCTACTTCCACTGCGGGTTGACGAGCAAGAACAAGCCGCCGCTGTCGTGGCTGTGGCGGGCTTACAAGGCCTTCGACAGGAAGTACAAGAAGAACCTGAAAGCGCTGTACCTCGTGCACCCGACCAACTTCATCCGCATCGTGTGGCAGATGCTGAAGCCCGCCATCAGCGTAAAGTTCGGCAGGAAGATGATGTACGTCAACTACCTCCACGAGCTCAAGCAGTACCTCAACCTGGACAAGCTCTGCATCCCAGACGCCGTGCTAGAGTGAGTAACTAGCTATTCTTACAGGCTCACTTGCAAGACTGAAGCTTTTGTCTAAATATTCTGCACTTGATGATTGTTCTTAAATTGTAATTCTCTTAATTTACTCACGCCTAGGGCATAGGCCTCGATAACGCGATTACAACGAATTTATTCATATTCGATGGTCGAGTGCATGAATTGTCATTACCTTGCGTCCGTCTTTCAACTAGCCTCCCTACAGTTCATACTACGCACGAGGCACGATACATTTAGAGCCTTTTCTCTACATGTTATTTTTGTTTATGTTCTTTAGCTGGAAGAAGAGAATTCGGAAAGAGTTATACTTATAACGCCAGTCATAGATATGTTCGACGTCTTCATGTGATATTATTACAGGTGTTACATGAGCGTGTACTTTATCTGGATAAGCGGTGTTCGTTGCCTTAGTGCTGCTGTTGAGTTATACCTTATAGTCGAGTTTGTTCATGCTGGAAGGTTTATGATTGATCTCTTGATTTAAAAAACTCGAAAATAACGTTGAAGCTTTTTTTTTTTCATTTTTAGTCTATTAATATTCTGTCTGTTCGAATTCTAGTTTTGAATTTGAAATACATCCTGGCTTCGTAGGTCTTCTGACAGCTTTGATTTTCGGTTGTACGCCGAAACATGCATACAGCAAGCCCTAAGAAACCTGATACCGTTTCATATCATCCGTTTTCTCTTTTCCGTACCTATTTCGCGGCACAGACCAGTGTTTGCCCTAACAAAACTAAACTGTTAAACATTTACCACTACGTTTGAACTTATAATAATCAATACTTATTATGGACTTAATCATAATGTGCTGTCGTAGAATTTCGTAGAACTGTGTAACTTTGAAAATACTACGTTCGCTACGCTCTGAAGCGCTACAAGCTGCTGCGTATCTATTTTATTGCTCTGAATTACGTGCAAAGCTTTTGAAATAATATTATTATTTATATATATTTTGCTCTAGGCAAGTGAAAAAAAAATATATTGTTGATATTGCTTTTATAAGATTACAATATTTTTTTTTATTCTGAGAAGTTATAAAAAAGTAAAAATCACTACTACATAAAAATTGAATACGATGTAAATCCATTTAATCTGTAGTATTTTGCGAACTGCTGTATCCGAGATTGCAATGCGAAGTAAATCACAGTAAAAATAATCACACAGTCAAAAGATCTATCTAAATTCGGTATAAATTTACTTAAGTATGAATGCAACATTTAAATACTTCTATCAAATGGCAATATAATTCAATTATACGACCACAAAACACAGATTGAAATGTCTATGTTTGTGAAGCTCTCGACGTATTATTTAGAAATTAAGACGAAGAGAATTTCTCTGTGGACACTAGACTGCGAGGTATTTATTTCATATCGGAAATTACTATCAAAATAGTGGTAGCCTTAAGCGAACAATGCGCGCTTCCAGCGACCCTTCCTTTGTCATGAGATTAAATAAACACAATGAACTCTGCACTCTGCTCTACTAAAAATATTCAGTCGCATTGAAACAAAACATGGCTTCCTCGAAATGCACGTTAATTAAATTTTTTCAGCCAGGCTTTTTCCAGCTAAATCGGAAGCCTATCAGGTAACCTGAATGGGTAGCAGAGTATAATAACTGGTGACAGATACCCAGATGGCCCACCCTGCCTGTCCAGTAATGGACCCACCCCATGAACCCTAACACCGTCGCAACGAATTTTTAAAAACCCCGGTGCAACGGTGCTTAGGCAATAATTGGTTTATGCCGCTGTCTATATTTAGCCAAAAACAGTACATTCACTATAAGCTCTTGAAAGCAGGCAGCATCCGTTGTGGAAGTGAAATGCCGCTACATGCAGGATTGTTACCCTCTCGTTTTAGTACAATCAGTCAAAAGCAGCGTTGTTTTAACAGCTCATAGTACAGGTAATGGACTTAAATATACGAGAATAGCTTTCCCATGCGAGTTTACTCGCCTATTATTTTTTTCGCGAAAGAAGTCGCGGTCAACAGCTAGTAGTAATATGTAAAAATAGCTGAAACATAATTATAATTATGTTTTTTTTATAAGTAAGGCTCAAGTACACGTGAGGCTTTATTAATACAGTGGGAAGGGTAAGAACTCAGCTGAAACGTATTTGTAACTAAGTCTAACTGGTTCCGCCATTATGAATAATATCTAGATGAAGTGAATAGTTTACCACAGCGACTAGACAATGACATTTGACACAGAATTGTTTCTTGATATCCAATTACCACTTCTCTCTCTATAAGCGTTTAGTTCTTTAAATAATGGTAGTCCAGTTCGGATGTAACATGACTATAAGCTCTCTGCACCTGTTGATACGAAGAGTCCGGAACTTAGGATAAGATACTCCCCTTCCCCGTCCCCCACCCCCTCCGCCGAGAGTTTGATAATCTCGTGCCATATTTAAAGTGTGGATGCAACAATTTAAGTGACATTAGCGTTGACCATTTACCGACAGACTGACCGACCATTGGCAAAGAAAATTAAACACAAAAGAATAATTGTGTATGTAATGTATGCAAACTTTATAATGCCCGTAATCTCATGAATGGGTTGCACTTCATGATGTGGGCAATTCATTTTGACAGATCATCATATCGTCTACATATCTTGATTCTTTCATCACACACCATCAAAACCACATTTGGCTGAATAAATAATGTTGATAATTTCACTAAGTAGTCGCTCGTTTAATTGCCTTCATCGAGAAATCTAAATTCTATCATCGATCTGCTTAAATCTTATTATTAAGTGGTCAATACTCAAATAGCACGATTTTATGAAGCGAACGATGAGCGCGAACATTTTATGAAGGGAACAATTTTACGATAAAGTCGCGACATCATTGTATACTGATAGCGAAAAACCGTTTGACAAAAAAAAAGTCCGCGAAAAAATATTTCCACCTTGAAGCCTCTCGCTGGACAACGGCCTGCCTTTTCGTCTTCCACTTGGGTACCGTATGAACCGCGATTACGGTCGTTGGTATCTAAATCTAAATTTCATGAAAAAATATACGTGTTACGGAATTCATTGTTGGGGTATAAACTATTAATCATGCCAATTAGGTGCCAACATGAATCTATAAATGCAATGTAATCAATAGGATTCTGCAACTGGCTTCATACAAAACCATATACTGCAGTTGTATGATACCTACGCGTATTGGCTTACCGAATAAGAACAGAAATGTTTTTCTCCCAATATAACCAAAGTTTAATCAAATTCATGGTTTTATCTAAAAATCTTACCAAACTCACAGTAAATCCGATGTCTCTTTTTTAATCCTTTGTTCCTCATAAATTTATTTAAACGACTCATACTAGATTCAAAGATCACAAAAGTTGACGCGAATCACTCAGGGGGTGTTAGCTCTTAGCGCCGTGCCAAACCAACATTTCAAAACTGTTTTCATTTCAATAGATTTTATTCGCGTCAGGATTAAAATGTTTGGCCTTTTAAACAAACGGTCATTCCTATATCATTTAGTTCTGGTTCACTCTTTGTTTCGACCTTCTTGGTAATATTAGGCCTACAATGCATACTTATGTCCTACTTCTAGTGACATGTAACGACGGGTTTCAGGCAGTTCTTTAACAGTACAGTAATTTACATCATAACTAAGTATTATTCATATGACGACTTGCGATTTTGATGTTGTAACGCGAGTTTGCTGTGCCATTTTTGCTCCACAATGCCTCTGTATATATTGTAATTAGAAATATATATAGCTAATCATTTAACTAATACGGAAAAGCAAAACAAATCTCCATACTCGTAGCTCTACACACGAGAGCGTCGTAGTCAAATGATTACTGAACACAAAGGATTAATTGATAAGTTCTTTGTTCCCGACATAAAAACAGTCAAACATTGCAACTTAACAGCATTTCTATAAGATCCTATAGTGTCACATTTTTAATAATATTATTTTAAAACATCGGCAGATCGTTTTAAAACTATTAAAACATTTAGTAAATTATATAGTAATTACTATCAATAACAACCTATTAAGAGAATTATAAATTTTAAAATACCATATAAAATGTTTTTTTTTTTTATCTTAAAAATTTTTAGGAACCCATCATTTTCTTATAATTAAACGATTTTGAGCAAAATAAGTAAATACTAATATGTTGCGAACCGTGCGAAGTAGAATCAGGCCGCTTGTAATTGTTGACCCAATAAAATTTTCAGGAATCGGAATATAGGATGCACGCATTCAGTATCGGGATACGTACGGGCTTCAGTGCTTACCGCGCCATCGTCCTAGTCGCAGCCTCGCATCTCGCGCCCGCCGCATCCGGTAGTATATCAGTGATTATCGGCCCCAGCATATGTGCTCGTATCTTTCCGTGCGCGACACCTCACGAGACCTCTTCAATATAATAATATAATTAAACCAATTGAAACATAATCGGGCTGGAAATTTAAAAAGACGCTCACCTATTTTGGTAATTATTAAAATTTTAAATTATTGTAAATTTTGTGATAGGATTGCGTTCGTATTCAGAATTTTGTTCGAAATTAAGTTATTAGTCTCTAGTGATCTAGTGGAGTAATTTTTAGCTTACAATATGTTTTATTGAATGCTTTTTTAACCCGTCGTGGTCGACAGTGTCGTAATATTTAATGAGATCTTTATTTAAAAAAAAAAATGTGATCTAAATTGAAATAAAATGGCATATATTTTTTTGCTGTGAATGTTTAGTAACCGTATAAGAAACACGAATGTCACAGCGCGCTCGTTGAATGCGTTGATGTCTAATCAGACTGGAGCGACGGTTTATTAAAACATAGAATTATGCACCGCAAAATTTGAACACTGCTGATTTTATTTAAATATTTAACTATAACTTATATTGGGAAAAATCAATATCGTATTCTATATGGATTATATATATACAGTGAGTTTTATGAACCTGTTTAACACAAATAATAGTGTTAACAAAGACGGGGTACATTTTTTTTGTATATTTTACTTAAAAGTTTCATGCTTCTCAAATAATATAGGTTCGTGGGCGGGCATCGAACCCCGATTCCCTTTACGCCTAGAATCAAAAGTAAGATAAAGACTGGTCACACAAAGGACTACGCTGCAAAGATCTCGAATTCGTGAACAGTTTACACACCCTTTGATTTATTGTAAAGAGTGTTGATTAGGGAAATTTGTTATTTAATTTTAAATATTAAAGTGAAACTAAGAAGAAAAATAACTGACTAAATACAACAGTTTGAACGCATTAAAAAAATCATTCGATTTATATGTTAAATAAATGAAAAATAAAACTAGGTCATCGATTGTCAATTGAAATCATTGTCTGAGAAGGGCGGTGCCGCTTTCAGGTTGGCCGGGGCTGAGTCCGTCATATCAAGGGTTAGTCCTAATAGTAATTCTAGAAGTAGGTCAACGGAATCAGTGAGGTCATTTACATGTCAGCTAGGTTCAAATGATTTGTTCCGGATATCGGACAACTCCACTTTGCCAAAATAATTACCATTCTAAATATGAAACAGCATTTATATAGTTCTGGTACAATCTTAAACGTAGAATATTTCGTATTTAAATTATTCATAATGGTGTGATCATATCACGGTGTCGGATCATATAATGAGAATATAACTTTTGAAAAGCTTCGCTGTTATGTGGAATCGCCTTAAAATGCTGTCACTAAATAACTCCGAATGTTTGTGTTGGTTTTTTCAATTACTACTAATTGTATGTTTATTGTAGGGGCATAATAACAAAAACTATCGGCAACCAACATGCCTACAAATCTAAAAGCTAGAAAAGATTTGTTAAAAAATAAAGATCCTGACAAAAATGTCAGTTCGACTTCACTGTCCCCGCTTCCACAAGGGTCCGAGAACAAAGGCGGTAAAAAAGGTGACACTGACAAAAGTTACCCTAAAGATTTTCTAGATCCTCATTCTGGTACGGATGGCATTAACAAAAGTGAAACAGCAGCAACTGAAAATACTTATGGAGGAACTGATAAGGATGAGGAATCCATTGAGATTTCTTCCGAAAACGACGTTACATACAGTGACGAGAACGATGGTTTTTCGGCCTACACCGACTCTGGCAAGTCTGGGGATCCAGGAAAAATTCAAAATTCTGATATGGAACAAATAACGGAGCACAGCGCTGACGTTAAATACACTCTCACAAATCATAAGTCAAGTAACGACTCTTTTACCAATCTGTTTAAAAAGTGTGTCAATAAAAAGAAAGTAGACCTTGACATCTCGGTCCGTAATCCGAAAAGCCCAAACACTCTTGTCGCTGGCCAGGGCAATCTTTATATTAACCCATTGGATAATGAATCGGTAAATAACGATGCGTCAAAGCTGTTAAAGAAAAATATTTTCAAGCAAAATTATGCAGACAGCGATACGGACACAGACATTGACATTATCGTATGTGCAGCACTGTTTCCAAGATGCAATTTGAAAACGAAACCTATCACCAGCGATAAATTAATCAACTTTGAAGCTGATGACTCCGAGGTAGATCTTGACTCAATAAACCTTGACGCTGTTGAGACAAATTTGGGAAAAAGCGCTTTTAAAAAGCATATCGGAATGGACATAACAGAACATTCCGCAGACATCGAAACGCTTGGAAATGCTGCTTTTAAAAAGAATCGTGGCAAAAATGGCTTTAAAAAACTATGTTGTTGCGGTTCTCCTAAAGACGAGCCGGAAAATAATCCAATCAAAATTACAAATGATCTAAAAACATGTACTGATGTAGTAGACATAGAACCCAAAAAAGTGACAGATGAGACAATTGCAGGAGGAAGTACAAATGACGAAATACTTGCGTCGAGCTCTGGTGCCCAGGGAAATGGTAGGCTAAAGAAGGGCACCGGATCCTTTATGAAGATGTGGTGTGTAAACCTGCTAAACCTCCAGCGTGAACAAAACTAAAGTCATGTTTAATTTTATTTTTGTTTTCTACACTTTCGTTTATTCTTTAATTTCAGGACTTTATTTTTAGGTCGTAAGGTAAAGTTGATCCTATATTCGTATCATATTTCTCATAGTGATATTCATATCTTGAGATAATAGAACTTTATTATTTAATAGGTGATAAAATCACAAAAAAATTTCAGGTATGATAGGATGCTACTAGTTAAGAACCCAAAGGCTGCAGAATCCGCGCGCCAGGTGACGAACCCGGCCAGCCGCTCGCCAGTCGTGGACACCGCGGAGAAGCCTAAAGACTCCCTCTCGCCGCCGCCGACGCAGCAGTTTGGGGTCTCTTTGGCCTTTATCAAGGAAAATAATGTAAACATGGTTGGCGCTATCCCACCAGTGGTTCGCGAGTGCGTTGAATTCCTGATGCAACCTGATGGTATGTTCAATCTCGTATCATATACCACATTTCGAATAGAACAAGTTGATGGTGTACTAAACTCGTGACTTTTAACGTTACAGCTCTGGAGACTGAGGGCATTTTCCGTCGCTCTGCCAACATGGCCGTGATCAAAGAGCTGCAGCGCGCGTGCAACCGTGGCGAACCGCTGCGGTTCCGCAACGACCCGCACAACGCAGCCGTCCTGTTAAAAACCTTCCTACGGGACCTGGAGGAACCACTTCTCACTTTTGAATTGTATGATGAAATCATGGAATTTCAGAGTAAGTTATATGTAATAAATGCTAATGCAAATTATTCTTAAAAAATTCTCGACAAAATATCTAATCGGCGATTTTAATATGTTTGTAGCCTGGTCAGCCCGCGACAAGCCGCGCCGCGTCAAGATACTGATCTTGGAGCGTCTGCCACTCGATAACTACAAACTGCTGAAATACGTCTTCCAGTTCCTATGGAAGGTATATATTTTAATATTTTATTATAAATAAATGACTTACTTTTAGGGGTTTTTCGTTTATAAATGTCAAAGCATTTTTTCATATATAGAGAATTTTGTTTATTACCTAAAATATTTAATTAAAAGTATTGAATATGGTCGTCAGGTACAGGACCGCAGCTGCCTGAATAAGATGACGACCAACAACTTGTCGGTGGTGTTCGGGCCTAACCTAGCGTGGCCACCCAACGGCCAGCAGTCGCTGCTCTCCATCGCGCCCATCAACAACTTCACCGACTTCTTGCTGGCACATCAGGAGTCTATCTTCATCATCTAAGAGGCGCCCACAACCAGATCATCCAGATAGGGATTCTAAAAGTCTATTACCAAATAGAGAATATGCATAAAAATAAAATGGCCTGATCTTTTAAGGCCCTAGTATTATACTCGATTCGTTACTTTCTCATTTAATATGTATTTAATTATTTAAAACGTAAATCAAAAAGTGAAAAAATTTCGAACGTAATAAAATTTGTAATATGCCCCACAGTGGTTAAAATGTACGTGACGTCATAGGGCATGTTCTGTCGGCAATAACAAAAAAAAATTGCTTGCATATTCCCTATTGCTAGACATTGTTTGACTCTGCCCTGCCAAATTTATAGTAGGCTTTATGAATGTAGATTTACATTTCTATAACATATTAAACAATAGTGGATTAGGTAACTTAAAAATTAAGTTATCGGTATATGTAATTGAATCTCTGTAAACGTGGTATTTTTCCCCTTCGTAGGAGTACGTGTCTATTATTATCTAGATGTGAAAAATGTAAAAAATATATGTTAAAGTCTTAACAATAAATTTTCCCCCGTTATTATGTGTTATCAACAAGCACGTTACTAGACTTAGAAGTTTATATTATATAACGCAAAATTTGTGAATAATAAAGACTTCACGCATGTGTCAACCTTACCTAGTTGTAGATAAAGCTTCTTTTCACTTTTACACTTTAAAGTTTCTTTAAAGTCACAAAAAGGTTAAAAGTAATATGCTTGTAGTGATGGTGTGGGGTATCTTACGCGTACTAGAAAGAGTTGCTACAACAACTGAACAGTAAGTATATAAGAAATTCAGTGACGCTTTGCAAATACAAGCTTGCTTAGAACACATGGGGCCACAATTCACAACTATTCTTTACGAATTTATATCTAACGACAACCTATTAATACTGCTTAAAATAAGAGCCCTAACACAGCCTCTTTGGTTGATCCTAAGGACGACATACTTCTGACTCAGAAAAAAGAGTATCGTAAAGATGCAGTTGCGGTATGTTCTACCCTAAAATCGCTGGTATGGCAGGGCTCTTATAACTAATGCTGAGCTAATATAGTCAAAAGCTTATCCACTAGGCCTGAATATCGATTGCGTAGTTAGACGGTAACTAACTAAATTAGAGATGGACAATGTTATAGTTACTATATGAAACTCCCGAACCAGACACAGCCGTCGCGCGTCGCAGGGCCAAAATTCAAAATAAAAATCGATAAATCTAAAATAGTAAATATTAACAGTCTCTTATCCCTAGTCTAACTGCGTATCGTAAAATAGTAGCATCCAGTAAAGGTTTTTTTTATTCTGTATTTATTGTTATGTTGCCAACATCAAAATTATTTATCTATTTACATCTACCGATGATGCAATGCTAAATATTAAACATTATGTAAACTGGCAATAATACGAAGAGGAATAGATAAGTAAACTCACTAGGCGCTAAATTACAATAAAGTAAATGTTTGAAACAGCAAAATTTATACCTTAATATTGATTTAGACTTACTACGTTTTAGATGTGGGTACTACTGCTACATAAAAAATTAAACAAAGTAGTAGATTACATCAAGCCAGTAAACTTTAACAGAAATCACTTCATTTGCTCTTACATAAATAATAAAAGCTTTTGTTTTAGTAAATGAGGTACAGGTCTCCTTAAGGAATTTTATTATTTTATCATTAGCATATAGCAGTATTTATTTCATTTTTATTTTTATGTCCTATCGGTAAAAATGGCCACACTTAGTTCGTCGTCGGAGCAAATTCCGCGCTATTAACTTCCTTCGTCCATTTAATTCAAGACCAAAACTAGTACATATTATATCAATTATTTTAAGCAGGTCAAATAATTTTCTTGATAGACCAACGATCACGCGACGACATATGTACATACTTTTCAGCTTCAGATATGAATATGATTATATTATGAAAATGTAACTTGCTTTTTAAAACAGGCCTCGGTATGCTTGGGCTACTTGATAGCACTTAACTTTGACAAAAATATAGGTATTATTAGCTAAATTATTTGAAATTCGCACAAGTATGTAACAATAAAAATTAAAAACTTAAAAAAACTTGCTTAACTAAATGATATATCTGCATTTACATAGGTCTGTTACTGCATTTAAATAGTTTAATTTTCTATCTAAATGAACATATCAAATTATTGCTTTTAATTGATTTGCTTAATACTTTTTAGAATAACATAAATATTATTATATTAAAAAAAATCTTTATTATCAGTAACGAGATGTTATAAGAGATATACAATTATTTAAGCAAGTTTACTCACCAAACAAAGTGATTGAATGACGATGTACAAATTATGATTTTACCTGATATTTTATTAAGAGTCAGGTGAGTTAAAATAAAAATGAGATTATATACAAAATATAAGTTATTGTTTGTGTAACTTTAGGTCTCTATGTAATCATTGCAGGCTTTATTTTTAATTAATTAATACACATAATAAGGGCAACATTAATGTTTTTTAATGTCCTACTGAAACTTAAATAGACATAAAATATGCCTTATTGTGTGTGAGCACCTAGTGCGATGTAGACTAAAATAACACAGTATTACAAGCATTCCTTAAATATTTACTTATAATGTACTTTTCTACATTTACCCTTGCAACAACACATACCTTCGAAGTTTTGTACTTTGTATAAAAATATTAATAGAACAACGAAATCGTTTGTATTATAATACAGATATATATTATATAGTTGTGAGAAATTGTATAAAATGGTTTTGCTTGAAATTTGTACGAATGTTATCTCGGAATTGTTGGAGGACTGTGAATTCTAATATATATTATATTATATATACATTTATAAGTTTTGTTACTGCACTGTGAGCACAGGTTGACTGATAGGAATACTTGGATCTGATTGATGCAGGAGTGTTTGCTAGCCGCAGTTATGTGGTACAACACGATATAATTATACACTTTTTTTCGAATACTTCATGCCCGAAGTAGAGGTTCTGTCCATGAATCACGTTCTCCTAGAATAATAGATTAGGTCTTCTTTACTAGTTTCATATTAATCGACATGGCGAACCAATGGCACGCGACACTTTATTTTGGACACGTCGATGACTTATATTCATGATTTACTAAGACTATGACTATAGGAATGCACTAAAAATGTGTGAAATCATGTCTCTTCATAACACACATAGTGTTTACAAATCGTGTGTCTCAGTTGAGATCTTACAAATATAAATGTATGTTTTCATGCTTATGTAGTACAATATTCCATTAATGTAATTGTAATTTGAATAATAACACATCATACATAGGGTTAAGGGGAGTAACATAAATGTTAGTGAATATAAAAATATAAATAAATGTAATAATGTATAATGTTAGTTTAGTAGACTTAATGTAAAATCATTCAAATGTTTATTTCTATTATCAGTTATTGGCCTAAAGCTCAAACATAACTTGAATTTAAGTTACTTCTTAAATGCCTGCTAACGTAAGATTACTTTCAATTAAATGCGGTATTTGATACTGTGTACTAGAAGCAGTGCAGGCTTTCTAGAGTGGTCAATTTTGATGTCCCTAACTACTTTCCCACACAGGCTTACGTGGGGACGAAAGTTTCTCAACTATCTGAGTCTTTATATTACTTCTAAGTCCCTTGTTTTACTCGTGTCGTGGTAATGGACATAATATTGACAATAATTACATCGGGTGTGTCGTAATGTAGTGACGTTAGAATTTACCACTTTTTCAATTCTGTTTGAGTATCAGGACAATAACAATGTAACTTTGTAAACAATTATTAGCTTGTTTAATTTATTCGGTTATTGTAATATACATGAACAATTTCCGACTACGGATAGAATTTTGAAACGTCGACTCAATTCAAAATTCTATCTTTAGCAGGAATGTTGATGGATAGTATAATTAATATTGATCATAATAATATTTGTAAGCTCTTCTTCTTTCGGGGCGAGTCCCGGATAGCCGAAGACCGCCGATACAAATGGTGCTGTGTACTCGATCATGTAGAGCTAATACCTTTTATATATTAAGTTGGCACTAGCACATGGAGTTAGTACTCTACTATAAACCACTATATGACCAACGATACTGTGTAAATTCCATAAAATAATAAAGTCTCTAAATTTGGCAAGTCAATGAAAACACATATACTGAATACATTCTTCCAATTCTTCTATAGTTCTACTTATATTAAATTTAAATATCCTAAGTTTATCATAATATTTGTAAGAACATTAAATGCACTCATGTAATCAAATTAATGTTAGTGGTTGGTGTAGATATATCGATGTTACTAACAACTGAGGCTTCTGAATGCGAAGTGAACTCTTTTGAAATAAAATACTTTAATAATAAGATTGTATACCAAAAATAACAAAGAGTACTTAGTGGTTATGTAGTTTTAAGACGACATCTTTATTAATTTATAATTTACTTTCTTTGTACCTACAGGGACTCACTGTTTTTTATTTATATTCTATGTAAGTACAGTCGACAGGATAAAACATTTTAATCGGTAAAATTAATAGTACGGCGATAATTATGTGATACCGCGCAGTATGGAGCCCAAGTACTATATAGTATGTATACTGACTACTTACGTGGGATAGAGATCAGGCGACGAGTTCAGACACTCTCGGAGTCCATACTCATGACCTGACGCGGCTCCGGACGCTGCGGTCCCAATCCAACACGCGTGAGTTAACCATACCTAAATAATTAATAATATATACCACGGACGCTTTCTGCAAAATACTTTGTCATCTTAAAATAAGTGAGCATTTAAAAGTCATCAATCAATACTGTGCTATTGGACATACTGTGTTTTATTATTTGACCGTTTTTTTAATAGAACATTATTAACTTGTTGGCTGTACGTCTACAGAATGATGAGAACCTTACTTTTGTAATTAGTAAATATATGGCTTTATGATATGCTTCCTGAAAGTGCTAAAATGTATGTTATGTCGCAGCCAAAGGATTTTTCATACATTATACAAGAGACCGGGGCATTAAACAAAATAAAATTACTTAACTTAAGCTCCTTCCCAAGAGTATTGGTAGACTTTGTTAAAGATTATTTATTTACATCTATTTGTAGAAACAGTTATATAACATACAATATAATTAACATTATAACAGTTAAGAGATTTATTTCTATTGTATTCCATTATTATTAATACTATATCTTCTTATTAATCTTATTCCTCTATTTTATGACAACATACTAATTTACTTTTTGAAAGTAAGCATTTATTCTGAAATCTCTGATCAATATACTTTTGAAATACATACTAATATAATTTCCTTGACTTCTTTATATGGAACTATATGTGTGAGCGTGTGTGTGTAAGCACCTGCCAATTTTGGTTTGAATGTCTAGGTTTCTAGATAGAGTGTCTAGGTTTCTAGGCCGATTATCTAGGTCTTACAGAGCGGCCTTGGCATATCTTGTCCATACCTTTTCGACGAGTAACAACCTAAATACATGGCAAATTTTATTAATGTAATATTTATTATTAGCCGTTCGTGACCCACTGCAGGGCAAAGGCCTCCCTTTCCTCCTTCCACCTATCTCGGCCTAACTGGGGCCAGTTTTGTGAAAATAGATCGAGCACATTTTATATTACTTTTGCTTTAGTTGCTGCGCAAAAGATGAGGCTTGACAATCTGATATTTCAAAACCCATTTGACACGTTCAATTGGGTTCTAGAACCTTAGATTCAATTATTTAAGTTTCCCCTTAATACATTCAAGTATTACTTTTACCGCAAAAGTATTTAATGGTTCCATTACACAACTTATGTAAACCTAAACAAATAGGTTCCTATTGAAAATGAAAAATGCATTTACTACCTACATGCCCATTTTTAAGAACAAAAACGCATTTTCACAAGATTCGTATGCAAAAATACCTTATGCATATTGCGTACTTGTGGTATATTTATAGGGTGCCCCGAGGTCTCAATTATATAATAACGCCCCGACGGGGGATAATCTTTCTATCAAGCCAATGAACTCGCCAATTTATCACTCTGCAGCAAAGCTTGCGTGCTAATATTGTGTCTGTAAGTTATTATTTTGCATCTATTTGTTTATACATTCGTTTATTTCTATTGATCTCTATTTGCATTTTTCTCTTTTACTTTTTTCAATCATTTTTTTTAACTTACTGGTTTTTAATTCACTTATACTTCGATTATCTGTAATTGAATTTTCAATGCAGATTAAAAAAAAATATATGACTACCGTACAAGTTAATTTAAATAATTACCTAAAGTTATCGTTAATTACACATTGCTTTCAAAAAAAATCTGATTTATTTGCCTAATCGTAAGTTAACCGGTTTTTCTAATCAAAACCTACAAAAAATTACGAATTTGTGCCATTAGCTACAAAGTACCAAAACTGAATGTCACAAATGAATTATTTCTATATGTTGTTTCATAATAATATTTAATTATAATATGAATCATCTTCCTATACCTACCAGACATAATAAACTGTGTTAGTTTATTTAATTAATACATATGTATTTAAATCGCAAATTTCCCATTAAGTATATTTAAAAAATGGGAACGAATGATAAAACATTCACTAAAATTGTATTTAGTAAGCGTGTTGTGACGACAGATGGCGTTGTGTTTAGTGATCGAGCTAAGTGTGTCGGCATCGCGCGTGTGAGTCAGACTCGCGAGTCGCAGTGAACCGGATTCGTCGCGAACAATTATTTTATAAAATGAAAGTAACTGTTCGTAATGTCTTAAGAGCCGGCTTGTTAGATCTTACTATAGCCATATGATACATATTACTCTACACACAACTTTTCGGTGGAGTATTATCAATTTATTATATTCCTTGCGTTCGAAAGAATACGCCATTATATTGCAACATAATTATACAAAAATGTAATCAATCAATTTTCTTTCTTATTAATTTTGTTTATCGTACAACGAAGTTCATTTCTCTATTTAATCAATACCTAATTTGTAAAATAATATTCTATAACCGGAAAGGGTATTTTTAAGAATTAGGAATAAAAATGTACCTAGTTAATATGTATGTGATGTAACAATCATGTCTAGTTTAATGCTTTTATATTATATACTGTTACTATCTTATCTATTTATCAGCGGCTTTATAAAAGCTGAAATCACCTAAAATCGGTACCTACCTCCTTACTAATCAAAAATGTATGAATATATGTTATTATATTCGGCCCTAAGTAGCCAAACCAAAAAGCCATTTATTATAAAAAGAGGCATATTGTTATATTGTATAGAAGTACCTGCACCTGCATCATATATTTCATTTACGAATTCTCTAATAATCATATTGTGATATGAAGCTAAAACACGTCATGTTTTATCAGAGTTCAATAAAGTCTTGACCTACTTTTGAAATATTCGTGTTTTCGGTTGATATGCATTCAAATGTAAAATAATGTAACATTGCAATTACTTGAATTACATTCTTAATTATATCGCATAAAATATTTATACATTTTTATTAGTAGGCTAAAAACACTTCAAATCAAACTATTTAATTTAGAAGTAGGTAGTTTTGTATGTTTAGAGTTAATTGTTTAAATTTTAATACATACTTGTTAACAAAAACACTGTAATTAAATGAATAAAACTTTATCAATACCATAAGTTAGTATCATTTCGTTATCTCTTCTCAAGTCATTCCAGTCTGCGAATCGCGGATGGATGAGTTGATTCAAGTTGATTGATTGGTTGCTTCCTTAAGCTCTACAAAGCGATATACAGACTCTGCACGAGACAACATTATTGGAGCGGTGCGTGGATTGACCTTTGTAGGTTAAACCGCGCTGCCGTCTGGAGATGGGTTTGCGATAACTTATTTAAATACGAGTTTTATACCCTTAAATACGGGTAAATTATACCCTAGTCATACAAAATACTTATATACCCCTTAGCTAAATAAGTACATAAGGATCATCACAGGATTTTTTAAATATTAAGAACCAGTATAACTACCTATTATTACCATCAGGGAATTAAAATAGATACTTGGTGAACTTTGTACGCTTGATCATTCCATTCAAAATCGACGTTTCGGTTAAGCCTGAATGGTATTTAAAAAATAACTTAGAAAAAGTCTTGTTAAAATACGTTTTTTAATTTCAAATAAATCCGAAGGTTCAAGAAAAAAATTTAAACCAACCAAGCCTTGTTATTTAAAAGTTAAAATATTAAATTAACAATCTCATTGTCAAGGACCGTCATAATCAGGTCACACTTTAGTTGACTTTAGCACTAAAGAAGTGGAATTATTATAGTAGGCACGCAGCGCTCGAAAGTCCCAGTGCATCTCCCCTCGTAACTATACTTTGAAACAGGTGTAGCGTCGGTGTGGTGTTCACAGGGGCACACCGCACCGACGGATCCACTTCGCTAATCATAATTTCAACAAAAAAAACGTCAATTAGCCTAAAGCTAAATAACTTAGCCTATCGCGACATATTCTATACTAGTAGCGTCTAGGTAGGTAGCATTCTTAAAATATTCACAATACTTATTGTTAACGCTTCCTTTGATCTATCTAACAAAATAATTTACCATTAACTTATTTGGAACATCACATTAAAAGTAAATATTCACAATGATTGATAATGTAAACTTTTTACATTTTGTTAAATAATCCAAACTACCTACGTACTAATGTTATTACTATAATATATTTTAAATACCAGCATGTTGCATGCACCGGTCTTTCAAATGTGTGCTATGCATTTTACTCCGACAATCAATACAGTAAGTTACAATTTACAAATAAGTCCTTGAAATAAACGGAAATTTATTTTTCATTCAGCCGGTTGTTATTTGAATAATATAACATCCAGCTCACAAACTCTTGGCGGGTTTTATTAATAACAAACTTTTTAATGGCAAGTACCAATAAGTATGCCTAAAGAAGTCTGCGATTTGGAAAATATTCTAATACCTAACTAATAACTTCGTTTTAGTATTTATAACAACAAACAAACATACTAAATAGAAAAGCTTTCGAAGTACTCGCGCCAAAACTTCTTTGAAAAGCATGAATAGCAGTAATATTGATTTCGACGCAAAAACAAAATTAGGTTAATAGGTAGTATGTGTGAGAATATCATCCGGACAACACAAGCTTTATAAATGCCATTCAACAGACTATTTCCATAAGTAACAAAAATCAATCTTTTCAACTTTTATCTAAATTCTTATTTAATTTAAATATTTTTATTTTCTTTTTTTTATCGACATAATATGATGACAAAATATGATAAAAAATATAACTTTCGATTTTATTATATTCTTCTTAATTTTATTTACACACTAATCTATTAATCAGGTATCGTTACTTGATATCTTGGAAATGCAGATACAATAAAAAAAACAGAATTTTAATATAAAAGTATAAATGTTTAACCCAATTCTTAAAAAACATTGTAAATAAAATATATTAATTCATCGTGTTATTTAATTTACACAAAAACGCAGATTATAAAACGAAATAACAATATAACTGTGCTTTAAAACTGGAACAAAAGATTTTAATTCAATTTCACGATTAAAACGCAAGCAATATAAAAATCGAAATTTCAAAGTCGTAAGTATCGCGTATTTATTGCTTTCCTTAAAAATCGATTTTGTTTTCTGAATAGAGAAAGTGTGTTTACAGAACATTTATTTTTAGTATGGCAACATTATGACTTTATTACGCGAGCGCCAACTGGTGCCTAATTTCTGTAACTTCTTATTGATATCTCTCGCTCTATGTTCATGTTGTAATTTATTCTAGTAATTTGTGCTACTTGCTGACAAATCCAATGTTTATTGAATATGTGTTCGTGTTTGGTTTATTCTCGACTTTGACAAATTAAAAATCTTGTCTCCATGTATAATATGTTATGCGGCAAGTTACTTTCAAAACCAATGACATTAGATGAACTCGATGTGCGTTTTGGCCATTTTACTTGGCTTGCGTTGGTGATTCGTACATAGTCACGTGACCAAGTGGTTTTTGGATCAATGGCGCCAAATGTCTGTTACAGAAAATGTATGTGAATTATGAGGTATTTCCACATAGAACATTATTACAAATAGATATACTATCTAACTATTGTATACCAGATATATATTCATAGTGAAATGAGGGAGAAAATGATGCGTAGGACTCACGTCAATCTGGCAACAAAACAGTGCTGCTATCTATGTTGTCAACTTTGTTATGTAGCCTACAATGGAGACTATTTGTGAGATAAATATTTACTGTAAATTATTATAGAATGAAATTATAACAATGTTGGTGATGCGTACTGAGTGCATTTTGTTTATCGGTGGTGCGTGCGTGTTGCCTTCGGCTCTCAGCTGTATGAGGGGCTCGCCGCTATTTACAGTCTCGGCAGGCCTGTCCACTGGCCCGCCATACATTTTACTCGTGCAATAAAGTGAAACGTCAAACAGAATTGTTATTCATTATCATTGATATACATGAAAATATGTAACATTTCGGATCACATTGAGGATTCGAGGTAGGTACTACGTTGAGGTCGATGTTACAGCACCCGTACGTGATACCTTGTTGAGAACTGTATTGACAATTTTTCTGTACGTCAAAATGCTTTTTATCTAAACTTATTCCTTGCGTTAGCCTGCATAAGTACGCTAAAATGTTAAAGTACATGTAGTTGACTTCCTTGTCAACATTGTTTTGTTGTTGGCTTGACTGGGTTCATTGTTTGTGAACTGTCAAATGTCTCTGATATTCAGTGAAGGCCTGTTGTGTATAGGGGGTTGATCTTGTCAGAATTTAGAAATAAAATGCATGCATTATTTAAAAAACAACTACCTACATGCCTATACTGGCTGTGTTCATACTAAAACATTCAAATTTGGTGTTTCCAGGTTTACAGAACGCATACTCAAGTGCCATGTAATGAATGATGTGACATTCTACACGATGTTGTTACCACGTTCCAAGTGTAAAGCAGTAGAGGGATCGTGAACATGTAGGTTGCAGACAACTTATCAAGATGTCGTTGAGAGGCACAAAGAGGGCGTCTGGGATGCGCGGTGACGAAGCCGGCGCATCCAAGCGCCGCAGAGCGGAGCCCGAGGATGCTCTCTGGCAGCACCGCCCTGTCAGTGACCTCAAGATGTCATCAATATATAACAGGAGTGCCTCAGAGGCACCCGCTGAACTATTCAGGTTTGTGTGCTCTGTTTGGATTCAATGCAATCATTATAATACAGTTTAGACCTAATATGTTATAGACAAACAGTGATTATATATTTAGTATGGACCTTAAACCTAAAGCGTATTATCCTCAATTCTACTTAGTCTTGTTCATGAAAGTGTTAGCTAAGATAGTGTTAATCATATTGTGCCAATGCCTTTTAGATTATGTGTTTAAGCATTTGCGATCATGTATAATAAATAGCCTATTAGTATTAATAATAATATTTAGAGTGTTAAAAAGAATCGAGAATAATTAAATAGTGTTATTAATAGCAAATTATCAGCTGGCTGAGATTATCAAAACTTAAAGCACATAGTTCAGTAGTCTAAATAAAGTTTGTATATCTGTTAAATGTTTTAAGAAGTATTAAACTTTATACAATAAACAATATTATTTATAAATTCTTTTTGCAAGAAGTTTTTTGATTTAATTCAACATAACTAGCATTGCGAATACATTTACTGTATCCAATAATGATTGAATTTATAAAGATTCCCGTTTGCTGTGCTGTACACACCAAACTGATGGTAATAGTTAATAGTTAACAGAAAGAATCAATAAAAGCTCATTAAAAGACAATACATCACACCTTCTGGTCTTTAAACAGAGATAATGACTGTTGTTCTTCATACTTTCAACAAAAATCCTTTGCTTAAATGCCCAGCGATTTACTTATATTGTATTTTTTTGCTAGCAAAGTTCTCAATGTTCAATTTTTGCAATTCAAACTCAAATACAGCAGTAAAAAGTATGTAATATATACTAATATAGATCATATTATGGTCTCTTTAGATATTCAAATATACACACTTGTTTAGTGAACCAAGTAGTTTTATAAAGAAATTTATGTTAACTTATAATAATGTTTGAGATTAACCAAAAACCAAAACTGTTATTATGAGAAATAGAATAGCTAAGTAATGCAGCCAAGAACTACAAGCGAGTGTTATTATTTATCTTATTTATATTATTTTCTACTAACCAACACTATTTATAAAAATGTTATATTGCTAAGTATGTTTATAATGGGGATGTGCCTTTAAACAAACTACAAACAATCTACATATTAATCATATTTATTATTTCATCCAAGCAATAATACATCAAATTCATGTTTATGTGGCCTGTAACCATTACCGCCTTGCGATATCATTTTAGGAATCTAAATTAGTTACTAAATAAGCCATTCACATATGTAAGCTAAGTTTACTACATCTCATATTAAAATTTAAGTTACTATTATATTAATTTAGTTTTAAGGCAGTAGGAAATTACATAATACTTTTGGATGTAAACTGATTGGAGAAAAGTTTGATACAGTTAGTTAGGCATATGTATGAGAAAAGAGATGCATATAATGATGCAGGCTAAATGGATGAATATCCAGAATACAAGTCCCTGCGTGAAGAATGAAAGCAGCCATAGTATTAAGTAGACGCATATAAACAAATCAAAGTGAGGTAAATCTAGATCCATGATGTTGCTGTAGCTTTATACCACTTCAAACTATCAGTACTCTCCGAACTGGAAAAAAACATGTGAAAATAACACTATTATATTTATATTTAGAACTAAGAATCAAATATATAATATAAATATGAAAGAAATGTTCTTAACAGTTAATCACTATATTAGATATGTCAATTAAATTTTGTATTGTTTAATTTGAAGGTATACTACACAAAGACCATTTTACCTTGATTATGTGGTAAATTTTCTCAATTAATAAGAAATGGCTGGACTTAATAACACGAAGGGTTTATTTCCCATGGATTTAATGTTTAAACTAATCTTAAAAAACTCTAAAAAACTTTGTTATTGATATAACAAACTATATTCGACCAAAGTAACTATAAAATAATAATAATTAGCTGTAATTGCTATAAATGTAAAGACATTACCAGTGCACGCTGTTGCAGATTACTTGTGTTATCTCAGCTTCACTGGGAACCTCTGGAAAAGAGAGAATGTGCATCAGATTAACATGATTACATTACATTAATAACAGAATGATTCTGACTAAATAGTAAGTAAAGGGCATATCCGATGATTGTGACGATGTTTTTATTTTATATGTTATATACAGCGTTATTACATAAGTTCATGCTATACCTAATACTCACAAAGCACTATAAACTTTCCTCTGAATTTCGAAATTCTGTATTATTTAATCTGTTGTAATATGGACTGTAAATGATTGTGATTTGTTAACAACTATGGAAGAAAAAATGATTGCTAAATCGCTACTTGTTCCTAATATTAAAGTGTACACTACAAGCAAGCAAGCAAAAAGCTTTTGCAGGAGGTTTGACATTCAGATATTGCATTGTATTATAAAGAAGATGGGAGAATGTGACATACTGAGTGTTTGTTGTATACCAGGATCTGAATGTAATACATTTATTGTTATGACATGAACTGTCTAGATTAGGAGACTGTTGTAATGTAAATACAATACATTGATGTAGCAATAAGTGTGGATACTGAAAGTTTAGCTGAGACTTAAATAATGTTATGCTTGGCCATTTACAGAGCGAAAACTTAAATCCATGCTACTTCAGTCACATAGTCAGGTTTATGAACTTAATAAGTTATACAAAGCCTAAGATTACATAGTTCTGGTTGTTTTGTTACCTTCTCATTACAATTTTATGTAACAAATTCAATATAATTAAAAAAAATTCTAGATCTGATTATTATTATGAATATTTTTTGGAGAATGTGCACTCAATTGTCAAATATTAGTAGTTTGTGTATGGTATGAAGAATTATAATGTCTTTACTGTATACTTAGCTTGAAGTCTAATGATGGTATGGTTTAAGCACAAAATTAAGGAATTGTACAAGTGAAATATTGTTCTGAGCTTAATATTTGATTAATAACCGTTTTGATGAAATATTATTGGAGAATGTGCTCTGAATTGTGAAATGTAAGTAGATTTTATAAGGTAAGAAGAATTATACCGTCTTTACTCTATACTTGTTATAGATAATGTTGAATCTTGATAAAGTTAATTTAAAGGAATATTATGTTTAAGAACGAAATTAGAGAATCACACTAGTGAAATAGTGTTATGAGTTTATTATTTGATTTATAACCGTTATTTGTATGAGAGTTTTTGATAATTTGCTGTCAATTGACCAATTTTATGTAGATTTTGAATGGTAACAATCATTTTACAAATTTATTGTATATCTAGTATTTTGAAGTTAATTCTGGTGATAGTATGGTTTAAGTACAAAATAAGATTAAGGAATTGTACAAGTGCAATGGTGTTGTGAGTTTAGTATTTCATTAATATCTCTGTATTGTTAAATTACACAAGTATAAATACGTAAAGTGAGCAACGAACAACATAAATACTAAATGAATATGGTTTAAGATTGACAAATTATTAAATGATTACCAGTTGCAATGTAAATTACTTCCAAGTGTTCCAATCAGGCCGTGGCTCATCTGAACGTTCTGAAAGAGAGATAAGTCTTTATTGTCTTGTTCCCTACTTGAGGAAAACTTTGAGATTACTGATATTGGAATATTTTGTATTAAACTGATACAATTTTAGTCCCTACTTTAAAGTTATTCTCTTGTGCTGATGCAATTTACAAATTGACCAGCTTTGGAAAAAATAAACCTAATGAAAAGTAAAGAGAGACTAACAACAATTTTAAACATGTTGTAATTGATTGATTAGTAAAATTTACTTAAAACATGCAATTTTTCAACATCTACGTTTGAAACTAAATTAGTATTGTCAGAAACCTGTCTTTTAAAGAACTCAAAATGATTTATAGCTGTTACTCTGACAAATGTATATACTTAATGAATGTGTTGTTCACTTCTAATCAATATAGAATCACTACTAGAATATTATAAGTACATATGACATATAATGTAAATATTAACTTCAAATAGGGTGAGGTAAACACTAGCAATTTCTTCATATTGCTGCAATGGGCAAACATTTATATAAATGTTGAGCAAAAATGTTTAGTTTTGGTCATATTTCAACAATTTTTGTTCATAAAAATGTTAGATAAGTCTAAAAAGTTTACGCACAAACATATTAAATTAACAATAACTTATTTCAAAACTCAATACCGGACATATACCATACAGGCATTACTTTAGTTGGTCCGGTAATAGATAATGTTTTCACATACAAACGCGTCTCTAAAAGCTAATGTGCCTTAAATTTGTGAGATCTTTGATGTATGTAGTCCCATTAATATTTAATTTGTTATAGCTATTCTCTGTATATTTTATATACTCTGTATATTTTATATACTTTTCTATATGCTATATATTGCTACAATTATCAAAGACACTTTGTATACCTTTATTAACAATTTACATTATAATGTATTATAGGACTTAGACTTTACTTGCTGTTGTCTGGAATGCTTTACTAACATTACATATTTAGAAGGAAAAACAAAGAAATTGATTTTGAACAGCAACAGAATAACGCGCGCGACGATACTTTCTTTAAAAATTGTCTATTATTTCGTATCGCTAGTTGCAACTGCATTTTTTACTAATATACAAATAAATATTAAACCGACTGCTTAAAAAATAAATCAAAAAATGTTTAACGGTTTTCTATTAACAGTATTGTAAATGTTACTTTAATAATTGTGTCTCTCGAGACTTAACGCAAAACTAACATATGTGAGATCAAAGATCAGGTTAAAAATAACATGTAGTTCTTTTCTTTTCACTTCACAAATACAATTCAATCATTTATTGAATTTGTTAGGTCCTATTCTTAAAAGCAATCATTATAGGATTACTTGAATCAAATAAAAATCGCACTCTAAGTCTTAATATAGAAACACTATCCTTTTTATTATCATCATCCCCTCATCTGGCTGCGACCCTACTGAATGGATTTACTGCGATTTAATTAAAACACTAACATCAAAGGATAAAGGCACACCCCTATGGTAGTTCCAGTGTTGCTTGCGATATTATGTTTAAATAACAAACAAAAGAACGAACTACATTAGTTCTATAAAAGAGGTGTATGCGAATTTTGTAATTTTAAAGATATACATGCGTCTTACCTTTGCTAGGCGTAGCAGGAAGGAACTCAGCTTGCGATACAACTGTAAATAAAAAAGAAAATATCAATTTAAGCACTGCAATTTGAAAAATCCTATCTGGATACAAGTTTTACTCCATTCTGTGATGGTTCATGTAATTTTCAAAATTTGTAATTAGTATTTTATATTTATAAACATACCTAATATATTTATCACAACTTAATATAGAAAACAAATTTTTTATTCAGTAATTATTTACAAATAAAGATGTAAATATTACATTTTAGTAAATTACTTGAACCGGCATTACTAGTTATAAGTTTATATCAAACTAACTGAACTTAGGTTTATTGAACTGTAATCTATTTTGCTACATGTATGTATTAAGTACTATACTTGTTATCATAAGGCGTCGTGATGTAAAGGGCATTACAAGGCACATTGTTTATATCACTGCAGTCTCAACATGGTAATCTTTTCTGTTTTGTAATACATAATCCTAATTAGAACCCGCCCTAATACTCACATCTATTTACTTACCTGATATCATTACTTGTTCATTAATAAGCAAAAATTCTAATACATACAGCCGTACACATTAATATTTTGAATATATAGCTGTAACACCGAAAGGAACAGAATGCAATATTTTTATTGGACATCGTAAATGCTAAAGCATAAAAAATCGAATAAAGTAAGTAAAATAATAATTTTGTTATAAAATACTGCAAATGATTCCTTGTAATAACATTTTACAAAACAGGATTTACTTGTGACTACTTTTCATTATATTTGATTTTATGGAACTAATAAACTAAAGCTGAATCTCCAGCAATGTGGTTAAGGGTCTGGAAAGAGTAGAGGCAAGAGTCGAGACTATGGCATTACGCGGCAGAAAAGATTAGTATGTACGTAAAATATTATACTTGTAAGATATTGTGTAAGAACCAGAAATAGTACACTTTGTATCTGTAATATTGTAAACACGACTGCAAGAATCGCAGTCACCTGAACAATAGCTAATCACGTATACTCGTATGATTTTCAGAAAGGACCTTATCAGCGCTATGAAACTCCCGGACAACGAGCCACTGACGCCGTCTTCTTATTGGATAATCACTGACACATGGAAACAGGACTGGGAGAGAGGTGTGCAGGTGCCGGTCAACCCGGACTCTCTGCCCGCGCCCAAAGTCAAGATCATTGAAAATCCACAACCAGAGAACTTCCAGGAATTCAAATTGTAAGTAACTCTTTAATACATCAATATTAAATGTTCTATAATCAAGCTCTATATTTTAGCCACTGAACACTCGCTCGACTACTTTCCTTTGTAAGTCGACCCTAAATAGGGAGAAATCCTGCTCTAGAGATAGCAATAATAATAAAAACACACATTGTTAGTAATGTCCGAAAGGTCAACAAGAAGTTAGGTATCCAACAAGTCTTAACATAAATACAATTGCAAACTCACCCTTAAAACAGGAACGTTGTGCATTCACTGAACAACTTTTATTTTTCTCTTTAAACTTAGAAAGTAAACAAAAGTGCTTTAATTCACAGGTCCAAGGATAAATACATTCACCTAAGTCGCGACGTCCACTATCAACCGGAAAAACACATACTGAGTACAACCCCGGCGCGAGCAGAGGCCGCGTGCAGTTACGACTTGGACGCTACCGACACCGCGTGGCTCAAGTTACTGAACGCGGAGCGTGCCCGAGCCGGCGCCCCGCCAGTCACTGAGGACCAACTCGAAAAAGTCATCGAAGAGCTAGAGGTAAGTGTACATTTGTATTTACAGGAATCAATCACTGCTTTCGAAAATTTGGTCATCGTGTGCCACCCCAATGCACGCGAATTTCGACTTTAAGTACAAAGAGATACATATTTCGCAAACGGTTTTTCTTTGTTACTTGTGTGCCGCCAGTAAGGTTTAAAATCGTTTACTGACTGACAGATTAATGATAAATAATGGGTTGTTCCAATGTTTGGCAGTGTTGACAAGTTTAGAAAATAATTTTAAAGAGTTAGTTTCTAATGGACTTTTGGTGTGATCTGACTGTGAGTAGAACCGTTTCTATTTCCGATAGTTGAAAATATCTTTAAGGAAAACTTTGTTGTGAACTTTAAAATGGTATGGCAAGTAATATATTTATTTTTGAGATTGTATATATATTTATTTATATATTTTATTAATATAATTTTATTACTTATTAGTGCTATAATAATGGCAAGAGTCTTATAATTAATATCATCATCATTAGCTCATCGCAGTCCATTGGAGAACTGCGACCCCTGTAATTAACATTTAAATCGTTTATTGCTTAATTAATGTTTTATTACTTATAACTTAAGTGATATTTGTGCGTTGATTTTACGCATATTTTCAGATAATGTGTGATAATTTCGTATGCATATATCCGGTACGGTTTTCGTGATAGCATCAGAAAAACACATAACAAAGGAGATGGGGCAGAGTTCACTTCAGCGCATAATAACGGGAGGTTTCATTGTCTGCCTCGAACACGCGGAAAATAACAAGATTGTAGTTATATTTTAGGGATTCTTTATTATGCGCTAAACTCTAGTGATCTTAACAAGATGCCTCAAGCTGATAGCATATCACAAAGTAAGATATAGCACAATAGGAAAACTATCGACATTGTTGCTTGTTAATTGTCATAGGCTTCCGGTCCATTACAATAAAAATGTTATTTGTAAAGGCTTTTTTCAAACGTTATCGATAGGGTTTAAGGTTATGGAGTTGGTAAATAGCACTCTGTTTAATACGCAAATGTAGGCAGAGTTCTGAATTCTAGTAAACATGCAGTATAGTGGATTTGTTGGATTATTGTGTCATAATACTTGCACGGTCACGCCCGTTTCAAACGGGATTCGTAAAAGCTTTTAAATCTTGCATCTAGTTACCAAAGTAAGGTTTGGGAATCATTGTTTTTTTTGTGGCCTTTGATGCATTTATATTTACACAATCGAGAAGACCGTTTTTCGGTATTGATGTTGAGTTGTTTAAACATTTAGAATGCACTGGTTTTATTTGTAATATCTTCCCTTTTGAATCTTGTAATTTTGCAGAACTGGTTTGCTTTCTCAATGGCCTTCTCAAAGAAATCGGGCGCGTCTTGGTGTCCGCATGAAAGCTGTCACACGGGGGCTACACAATTGAGTTGTACCGCGAGACAAATACTTGAATGAAGCGAACTCAAAACCTGAATTACTTAGTGTCTCAAAGCTATTTAATTTGATAATATTGCACACAAAATAACAGCTGCATAGATTAAAACGCACGTGTATGTTTTAACAAAGGGTGAAGCTGTGTCTGTATACAATTACACACAGACTAAACTGCCCTGTGTGCAAGTACCCCTTTGTAAATTGCCCCGGGAATGTTATAGCAGGGCATAAAAGAACCCTGGCTAAAACCTATTATTGATGTCCGCCTGCCGACAAATTAATGCAAGTCGACCTCGCGTTATTAAAATTAGAGTTCATAAATGAATAGTGATTTTATCTGATGCAATTAGGGCATGATATCGCTTGGCCGTCGCACCAAAGGGGAGACTCGATTGATTCTGCCAGATACATGCACACAGTTCGTTTGAAGCTCTTAATTAATGTCGTGGGTCAAAACTAGTCACTACAGTGCGTGCACCTTACGTTTCGAATAAATATTAAACTTGATATGTCTAGGGCAGTGGTTCCCAAACTTATTTTGTCTACTGCCCACTTAGAGAATAAATATTTTTTTAGCGCCCCCCTTTTTTCACCTATTTAAAAACCACCATAACTTCAAATTACATATTGGTTGATGTTCACAAGTTGTTGTTGTGAGTCGAGAGCTCTTGCAGTTGTTGTTTAAGAGGCCTCCTAGCTAAATAAAATAACAAATCACTCCCCCTCGCCTCTACACAACGCCCCCATTTTCTTTCTGGGTCTCTTTCCGCCCCCCTTGAGACCTGCAGCGCCCACAAGGGGGCGTTATCGCCCACTTTGGGAAAGACTGGTCTAGGGTCTGTATTTTCTTAATTATGTTACTTTTTTTAAACCACTGTCACACGAAACGTATCAGATGCTGACTGTGAGGGAGTTTTTATATTTTCATACATATAATTTTTTGTTGGGCACCTATACGACGATACATTGTGCTTAGTTATTGAGATGCGTAATGACTACTGTGCATACTGGCATGGATTTTACATTTGCACCAGGGCGCAAGGGGGCCTGCTGACCATCGCTTATAAACAGACTATATTAAGTCGCGAATATCATGCAAAACAAAGTGGGGTCAGCTGCATTGTGTAGGTCTATTACGGATAAGCTGTTTTTTTATTATAGTTAACTTATAAGATTTGTCTTCATTCTAATTAACAGAAATATGTATATAAAAAAAACATTAGAAAAATCATGACAAAAGAAACAACAACATACTTTTTCTAGCACTGAAAGTGTTGTGAAAAATATCTGTTTTCTTATAAAAAATAAAATTTAGTCGTTGTTATTTGTGAGATTGACATTAGAAAATTCTTGTTTTTATTTATTATATTTATTGCATCACATTAAAAAAAAACCTTATTTTTAAAAGAAGTCCGTAATATCTTGTAACATGTCAATGAAGTCTATCCTACAAGTTTAAGAAGTTAAAATATTCAAAATACATTTGTCAGTCAGTCAGTTACTATGTACTGCAATCTGATTCGGCCACCCTTCACCACTGCTACATAAGGGCGCTAGAAACAGCGCAATAGTGGACTTTAATGTTTTTGTTGTTTATATGTGTTATAAACAACACGCTGTTTTAGGTGAGACTTAGTTTGTGTGGTTATAAAATAAATAACCGTAACCTAACCACCTTGTTAACTGAAAGTACTAGTCTACTAGTCAGGTTCCAATTCAAAGACATTTTACAATTGTTAAACACTTTTAGATACAATAGAATTACCGTTAAAGTATTGTACAATTTAGTATGGAAATTAGTATTTTTGTTTTATAAATTATGTATCCGGTGTACATCCACATTTTTGGTGTTAATTTTATAAAAAAAATTGCATCATGGTTTGTAATATCTGTTAGTATTTCTTGTAAGGCATGTTTAGTAAATCGATTGTTTTTTTTGCATATCATTCATTTTTCTGATATGCAATCAGTTAATTATTTTTCCTTTTTTTGGTAAAGCGACACCCGCGACATTAGTGGAGTTACCTAGTGTGCAGAAAAATTATAAAGTTGTGCATTTATAGAATTCCCTTTTAAATTACGGTTTCCCTTTGCAAGAATGGATAAACTGATTTTCCATTGAACTGAACCACTTTATTAATTATTATGGCTTACTGTTTGGTATTCTTCATGTTTTCAACTTGCTTCATGATTGAGTTGATTGATAATTGCTAGATAAGCAATAATTCAAAAACATAACGACACGATTAAAATAAATATTGGGATTTATACTTATACTAGCGACCCGCCCCGGCTCCGCACGGGTGCTATGCTGATACTAAATAGTAAATATACTATATAAAAACTGTGAACGTTGTATATAAAAACATAGCGGCCCGCTCCAGCTTGACTGCAAACACTACGTCACGCAATTTTTAAATCTGTAATCTTCGAAAATATTAATTTAAATCATATGCTGTATATTGCCATGTAAATCTATATTAATTGAACAATGTATTTAAGGTATTTAATTAGATAAGGATTAATGCTGTATTGGTTTATATCGCTTCGAAAATTAGCCATTATTTGTCGTAAAAAGTAAATGTCAAAAAGTTACATTGTGGGGTATTTCTTTAGACCTTTGTAATGTGTACAAATAATTAGTACATTATTTTGATGTGAAAAATGTGTTTATTTACGACTTTGCATTAGAAATCTTGAAATTATCAATGATTCTCTAATTTGTTAACCATGTTATTATACATATAAACCTTCCTCTTGAATCACTCTATGTATGAAAAAAAAACCGCATCCAAATCCGTTGTGTAGTTTTAAAGATCAGAAGAAGACAGACGCAGGAAGCGACATTGCTTTATACTATGTAGTGATTTAAACTTATACACGTTACGACCATACCTATCTTTCCGCGAATATTAAACGCAATACAGTGCCCCCGTTTAAAGAGTAACCATATCACGGGTCTTAAAACTGATCAAAAACTGTCGGGCAACACGTTACTGATTCGATTTAAAGTGAGATTCAATTTTGAGCGGGTAAAAGTTTTAAACGATGTATCAGAATAATTCTGGGTTAAAACTCTGCTTGTTTTTAGTTATAAATAAATCTTACACGTGATAGCTCGTGATGCTGTTTTTAAATTACTGGTTGACTTGCTACGGAATCCTTGACTTTTGTTTCTTAACATCCTTACTTTACATTTGCGTAAACTTCAACTCAATAGAGATTTACTTTTTTTAATGCACGTCATGTTGTTTAATGTATAATAATGGATACGAATCTTTGCTTTTGTCCCGCAAACACAAATTGACCAAAGTACAGTTAGTATAACTTACGCGTGACGTCACTTTTTCGTATAACATTTGCGAATGCTTTACGTTACAAGCACCCTTCTAAAAGTTGAAGCAGCTTATGTTTGTGAATTTATTGTTTCGATAATCGAATAAAATCGTGTCATATAGATTTAATGGTCGATCTGACAGGCTAATTAGATTTTTACTTTTCGTACATGTCATCATTCCTATTACTTGCAAATAGCTTTATTTAAAAGCATAGTAATAGGTTTTTTTTACTGATTTCATAACAATTTTGTAAAAGCATTCCATGAATTAATTGTAGCTGACATAGTATTTATGATGTAAAAGTTAATCATTCATTTTCATGGAAATAATTAACATACCATATTCTTGCAACTCGATTCAAAATGCCAATGAAATTAAAATACATATTTTAGATCATCGATATAAAAAACTAAATATATGAAAATCACACTTAACATGTTTGTTGCATTCTATAGCTACAGTGAACCGGTTACTCCTAAAACGAAGTTAGTACAGCTAGTAAAGACGCCGAGAATAAGTACCTATCTAGTCTGATTAACTTCAGTTGTAAGCCAGTTCCAACAATAAGTTAGACAAAAGCCTAAACATTATTCAAATTAATATTATGTTTTTTTAAACGCATAAAGTTTCGAAGGGGTAATTATAGGATATCGATCGTTTTAGTAATTAAAAGAATACTCCAAGAGTTATTTCACAAAACAACATATTTTTTGGGTACAAAATGTTCGACACATGAGTGACGTGCCTTTGTGCCAAACAGTGTACGCGAAGTATGTTGGTGAAATCACAGGACTCGGCTAGTATTCATTATTTACGACACCTTTATATCCAAAGTTCAAAAACATTGTAAATGCTTTAACCGTTCAGCCATTTTTAGCAAGCGAGAATCATAGTATAAAAAAATCCACAAAGAATGCCTGTGTAGTGAATATCTTCTAATTCTAACATACGAATAGCTCGAATGCACCATAATATTGCATTGCCAAGCATACATAGAAATCATAGAATGCTAAATGTTGTATTCATCGGATGTCGAAAAGGGGTTCTAATCTAAATAGCTAAATTTAACCAAAACATGCATAGCTAGCTAAACAAAAGCTGACCTATTTTACAAGAGACTGTATTTTACCGAAATTTGAAATGTTACACATATTACAATTCTGATGAAATGAAATAGTAATTATTTTGCATCATGTATGTATGTAGCTATATTTTGACCAAATACGGTTTTAGTTCCCCAAAATAGTCGGTAAGTCTCCTTTTGTGTTCGCTTCTCATTGACGAATTGTCGGAAAATTCAATATCATAAATTCTGTAGCGGGATTAAATTTCAATATTAAATATAGGTTTGTACTGGTTGGAACTCGTAGTTGCAATTTAGTTCTATTTCCGTCATGTTATGATACTTGGAAAGGGAGAAATTACTGCATTGCTTTGTGTCTACAAATACATGAGAATATTACTCAGCATATGTGTACTATCGTGCTATGCCCACGTAACGGAACGCAATGCAATATTGTCACCTCCCTAAAGCTATGCAGTTATGACAAATGTTTTAGGCACAGCAGAAGTATTAGCATTTTCAGCTGTCTGCATTTTAGACTGCCGAGGTCTCGCCTTTGAATAGAACTTCCACAGGCGTCGATATTTTTTGCTATATTTAGCAATAAAAGAATCAAGGCCTAAAACAACAGCGTCACTCGAAAAGGCCAGACATAGACACGTTGGCTTAGCTTCGTTTTGGAACTAAATGTATTCTGTCGCTTCTATTGTAACCACGGACACATGTTGATATTATTGCACTTGTGAAAATCATGCCAAGCAGTTGACGTCCAACGCGAAGTCCACTGTGGTAAGCACCTTAATTGTTTTTGGTTTCGCAACAAAGAACTTACAGCTACGTATGTTATATTGCTAGATGAAGGATGAATGTTGTGAGGAGACTTAATGATGATGATTTTAGAATAATTAATGATGTTTTTAGAATAATTGACGACCCACCAGACAGTCGTTATTTAATTGGTGCAAATTGCAACTAACTATAAATTCTCCATGTGACAATAATTTTGCAGAAAGTCTTTTTTTATTTGAATAGATTTATAAATATGGCACCCTTCTCACCCTGTATTCATAAAATGGCGCTAATCCATGTATAGCATCGTGTGGATGAAAAACTCTTTATATAGCCTGTATGTACACCGATGTTGTTCTTGGTCTCTTTGTCAGAAACTCGCCTTTGCAGTACTCTCATTCCTGCATATCAACTCATTAAATTTAAAACCTCCTTCAACTTACGGTAAAGACAAGCAGAAGACCGCGACGCTCTAAGTTGGCTTGTTGAAACTTATTCCGCCAGCAAATCTGCGAATATAATGCATGTATTAATATGTGCCTTCATTCTGTCGTTTAGAGTTGTCTAATTTTACCAACTCATTAATTAATTATAATTCCAAATCCCAATAAAACCCCGTCGGTGAATACAAGTTAATTTGTGTAATTTACCATAGTATATTGATTTAACAGTTTATACACACATACAGTCTAAATATAACGCAGCATTCGGATAGCAGTGTACAAAGGTAGTGCTAATTTCTTTAAGAAATTTCTTCCAGCAGACTTGCTAAAGGAAGAAAATGTATCAGAGGAATAGACATAGTGTACAAACAACTGAAAATAATAATGCGACAATACTGGTGTATAACAATAAATAATACAGTGTATGTTATCTATATTCACTTAAATTGAAATCGGTTATAAACAATGTTTCTCTAAATGTATGCGCGACGTGCATACACCCTTCCATTAGACCATCGCGGCTATTTATGTTATAGTATTTAAGGCAGGCGTGAATCAATAAGTTTGTCTGACATGCCGTCTATTTCAGGGACGGATATCATGCCTCTGAGATACTCTCAACCTACGAGTAATTACTTGTTTTGATTTCTGACTTCAGTCAACTTGTAATTTGAAGGGCAGAAATATTATTTTTATAATAGTTGTGATAGAATCCGCATAAAATACTTTTGAGGGTAGTTAAGTTTACTAGAAAGAAACGTTGGCATTACCGATGCTAGCGAACCTTAACCCAATTAGCTTGTGATTAAATAAACATTCTTTTGTATACTTGTTGAGGCTTACCTTCACGGGAATACTCATAACAACAAAGTTTCATGACATCAGTACTCATTGAAAACCTACATTTATATATAGGTTGCGTTAAGTTAACCCTGTGCTCCGAGCAAATGTTTTTGATTAAATCTTAATATATTCCAAAGGTTAGAAGTGCAACATTGTAGTGTCTTTCACGTATTTTTAGATATCAGACAGCTTTATCGATTGAAAACTGATACAATGTGAACAAAAATAGTCGCAAGAGAGAAATAAGTATTAATTATTTGGGCAACTTACATTGTTGTAGCTTTAATATGACGTAGAACTCGCACATCAGTGACTCGACTACGCGCGACAGCTATCGCTTTTGTTTTGTGTATATCGAAACGACGAAATCCCGCCGTGTTTAGGATCACTCTGTTTGTCTTCACTAGTACCGTTTGCTACCTTATTAAAAGTTATTAAAATATTTTGATCAATTTACGGCCTTTATTACTAGCGCAGTAAGAAGGGTTCTTCCGCCCAGGTTCATATATCGATAGATCACCTTACTTTTTTGTCAAATTATCTATTCGTTTATTAATAAAAATATTGAGAATTGAGATAATAATGCTGTGACATGATATTCTTTACGGGCTACAGGTCTCCAAGAGAAAAAACTTGTATTTGGTTTCCAAAAGGATAGGTATCTTAATACACGTGATTTAAATGCTTGTGAAATCCTAAGGAATTAAACTTCCTCAGCGCGAAAATGTTTTTGAAAATGTAAAGTAAAGGCTGTTTATGTTCGTCAACTCTAAATAAGCATTGCTATGGTTTTAAGTTGAGAAGTTTAGGATGTATAAAACCTATTCACGATCTTAATGACTGATATTAAAACAAAACTTGCGAAATATTTGAAAAATAAATTGTTTTTCTTTAAAATTGTAGCTTGGAAATTTTCATTTTAAATATTTTCACGGTAAAATAGAAAGAACATCTAAAATGACAAGAACATAATGTTTAGGTATTTAGTAGAAGGATTCTTACGGATGAAGGAATGCCTTCCGTCATTTGATACTACTCGACTACGGGACACCGACAGTTTTGCTCACAGGCTTCCTAGGAAAACTACGTCTTTCTGGAATTTATAAAAATAAATACTCTTTTTTTTTGTTTGACCTGCTTTCGAAAAACCAAGTAAATCAGAGATGAGAATTACAACTTCACAAAATTTAATTATTTTTATATCTCCAAGATACATACATTTATGTATATGTTACAGCCAAATTAATTAATCTAGATATTATACATAATGACTAGTCATTATGAATAATATCTACGCAATTTGGATAAAGTGATAATTCACACAAAATTAATCACATTAACTAGCTATTATACATAATATCTTCAAAGAGTTAGATAAAGTGATAAAAAAGTAGATATTCGTTTAAGAATAAATTTGTATTTCAATTTTCCTTAAGCATACATATCAGAAAGATTATTTTAACAATTAAAATAACATAAGATAATATTTTCACCTCAATAAACATAGATATTATAAAAAAAAAAAAAACCTAACCTCACCTAAAGGTTTTTTTTTAGGCAGGAGTGGTGGATATCAAATGAACATTATACCTTTTGATCATTAGCGCAAATGTTGATATTAGCAAATAAATATTTGACGAACTGAAAATTATGTCAAACGACATTATACAAAGTGATGATTTTCTTAAACGTTGTTCGATTGAGTAATATTATATCAAACGTTGTTCGATCAAACATGGGTGAACCTAAGATAAAGACCGTATTATTACTTTGGCTAACTTTGACACGATATTATGAATAATAACTAGATAATGTGATTAATTTATTACACTGTCTAGTGAATTTAGCTATTATCCATAATGACTAGTCATTATGTATAATCGCTCATTAATCACTATGACTGTAACATATATAAGTATTTAAATCTAGCTTCCTGATTTCTAAGTGGTAGCAGAAATATATGATCACGTCCCAATTTCAGCTTTAAAGTCAAACGTTTTTCTCAACTCCCTAATATGGTGACGGCTGTTAATTGTTTATTAGTTCGCTTCAAACTACAAATATCTTGTTTAGGATAGGATTAAAATATCCAGTAGAAAGTGGAAACAAAATATTGATCGTGTTTGGTTTGTGGAAAGACGTCGTTTAAAAGTGCATAACTTACTTTTATAGTAATTGTCACCGGTTTACTTATTTTTTTTTTTCAAATCAAGGATTTAAACATGTCTAAAATATTTTTTTTTGTACTTGCATCTGAGTTTGCACGTTTTGCCTGTTTTTGCACATTTCCACTAAGCTGATATACGATAACGGTTTCTAAAGAATAAAAATGTTAAGAGTTTTGTAAAAAATGTCTTTTGGTTATCCGCTCACTATTAGAGAAACTGATTTAACATAAACTGAACATGCTAAATAAAACCGTTTTAAAAAATGAAAGGAAATGAATAATTTATTTTTGTATTGATGTCAAAATTATGTATTTCAGTTACGTTAAAAAATATTTTCTAAACCGGACGTGGCAGTATTTTTCATTATTATTTATAGACAATTCAACTGGGGTATGAACACCGTATACTCTAGTGCAACACCCATTTCTTGGAAAATGACCGGCGTTAGGTCCTTTCCGGGGAGTTGCTTTGTCGATCTCTAAGGCTAATGTCCTCAAGATTGGCTATTTTTAGTTTATATTTTTCTCTAACAATATCTTTAAGAAAAATGTAATCTGTATACAAAAGTGTTAAAAGAGTTAACAAAATCAAGAGAACCATACATAAAGCTATCTGAATAACTCAAGGAAATTGAACATATATTATTAGCATACTGCAGTTGAACTAAATCGATTACGGTAAATTCGTACTCGTCTGCGTATACATGTAGCGCTAATTGGTTCGCGCAGGAGCTTACGTGGGTACTATTCAGTGAAAGATGAATCCTATTAAATTGTGCTAATTGTAGTTTATTGGGGATGTTCGCTATTGAGAGCGGGGAATGCACGCCACTTCATTACGTGTACGCACTACGCTCGTCAGATCTATAAGCTCTGCACTTAATTAGTTTACCCTTCCAGTTGGGTATAAAAAATATTTGACGTGTACCGGTCACCCTGGGGTGGCGCTACCCTTCTCCCGGGAGCCGACTCCCACGGGCCGCTTGTGCAACCTTGTGAAATAATTTCACCTCCATATTCTCTGCAATAAACGATGTTGCAATTTTTAGATACAAATACGTAATAGATACGGTTGCACATCATTATCTGGTATTTGAAACTATGATACATATTATATCAGAGCGTTTGCGTTCATGTATACTCTCACGGATAATTCCCCGTGTATTAATACAAAGGATATCGACGCTGTACTGATTCTCGGTATCGGCACTAAGTAGGTACACGTGATTTCTGTTATCCTAAAGGCAGATTAAATTTCCTGAGTACGAATTAAGTTGCATGTTGAATAAGACAATCATATGTCATATTACAGCGCAGTCTCGTATAGGTATTAAATTACACAAAAGGATAATCACTCTAGGTAGCGAGCATTGAACAAGGATGCCATCAGGCTAACCACCCGTGAGCCCCGGACGTGCGCAGGTGACGGTAACTCAAAGAGCACTTCTACTTGCATCACATCACATTAAAAAGAGTAACGCCTTTGACAAAGGGGGGTTATTTCCGCTAAACGCCAATTATCTTGTTTAGGGTTGTTCCGTCCGCTGAGGCGTCCGATAGGTATTGCGTCGCTTTAATTTTCCCGGAAGCGTCGTTAGGTCTTGGGTACGCACTAAGACTCGATTACGCTCGTGCTTCGCGCTGTGTTCACTTTTACTAAATTGAATTGGGTTGTTGTTGCGATGCGTCCTATTTATTGAAAACGGATGTTGACGTGGTGTTTCATTATAAAATATATCGGTTAGTTTATTAATAGACAGCAGCAGGATAGCAGGTAAAACTTTAAAAACACCACTTAAAATATATTTTAATTAATATTGAAATTAATAAATATTGGAAAACTGCGAATATTGCTTCCACGAATATTAAATTAAAATCATACTGTATGAGCTTTGAACGAGTATTAAAATAAAGCCGTACCTATTATATTTTTACGTGGAATTCTGTTTTAAGCCTATAAACAATCAGAAAACTGTTACTAGCCAAATTTTTTTGTATGTGATTATTATTTTATTACAAATACAAAATAATTATATTTGCCGTGCTTCGAAACAATGATAAGTAGGATTTAGTTTGCGAAAAAAAAAATTATTGATCAAAACATTTTATAAAAAACAATAATTCGCATATTTCTCAAGTGGGCACAAAAATATTCGCTAATACGTCTCAACAAGGCGAGTGATGTGAAAACTAATGTTGTTAAAATAAATAAAAAAACAATTCGTCAACTGTGTTGATAATTGATGGATCACCCTTTTAGATGCATGATGGATTCGTTGCATTCATTATTAAATATTTCCTCGAATAGCGAACGATGCGAATATCAAGGTTATATCTTTAGCGCGTGCTTTGCTGGCTGCGCAAACACTTGTTGTGTTCAATATTTTCAATGTTCAAATTATTTTCGCTCAACTACAATGAACAACAAACGAAACATAAAAAGACTGTCACGTGACCTATTATTTTACTTTACTTTTTTAAACAATAACGCTTCCAATTACAGTGTCTAAAAAACTATTAAAAATGATGATCAATTTTCTGTATATGAACTACGATCACTCTTAAAATTGTCAAAGAGCAGCAACTATAAAACTTTTTAAAAAATAAAGTGCTTCTGTTATGGCTATCGGGAAGCACAAAGGTGTGATATTAAACGTGGCGTATTTAATGTAAAAAATACAAACGACGGCTTGTTGTGACAATGCTGCGCTTGTTAAGTGGCTGTCGTCAACGTCATAGGTAGGAGGGCCCTCGGCTTACGTGGCCTTTGATCGTGGGACCAGTCACAACAGTGCCACATCAGTTACCGGTCGGCTTGGACTAACATGACGGGGGGTAGCCTTGAAAGCCCGATCGACGTGAAACTTAATAATCACGTGTTGAGTGCTCTGATTGGCTGACATGGTTTTAATAGTCAACCAGTTAAACTGAACAGCCTATCAAACTGCTGGTACTATAGGTGTATATTAAAACGTTTTTTTTAACTATCAATTGTTCTTAATTTATTTATTCTGCAAGCGTGACTAAAGATGATTTGCCATGTATCTGCGTTTCTCCTAACTCATAAAGGTGGTCTTGACCTTATCAAGTAAAATAAAATAATTTATTTTATAATTTAATGATTCCGATTATTAGTGCTTAGCGAAGTCTTGGTACTTGCCACCGTTTGGGGGTAATAACACCCCTCCTACACGTTCGGAGAATATAAGAATCTTTCCGCTTTAATTCTTTTCCAAGGACTCTTTTCTCCTTTCTAATAAAAATTTCTTCGTGGAATTAAATCCTAACTTTCAAGTCCTTACTCTTTTGAAAAATAATAAGAATGTATCTTAACCTGTTTATCTATTTATTTTTCATTGGAAGACCAACACAGCAATTAATACAAAATTGAGGCTAAACTAACTTACGCAAGTTTCTTGTTTTGTCGTTGTACTTTCAAACTTTTATTCTATGTATTATTTGGCAAAAAAAGTTTAATCAAGCTATTTTAAAATAATTAATCTAAAATATTTTATTACTATAGGAAATAAAATATATTATTATTTATTTACTTTATGTTATACTTTACTTGACGTTTATTCAATAAATGTACATTCATTCATATTTACATTAATTTTACAATCTTACTGAAATGAGCTCCTATGTCCACATCCTTGTAAAACTTTTGCCATTGGATATATGCATAAAGTACGTTCGAAAGTCCCAGCCTAAGTAATTAGTTTGAGGGGGAGCCCTAGCCTTTGCGCGAACGGAATTCACTTAATTAAAAACAGGGAGCGGACATCAAAAACTGTCACCCCCATGAGCTACGGCAATTGACTGCCCTCAGATACAATGAAATAATATTATTATGATCTCGGCCCAATTTTCATGTTGCACTTTTGTGCTGCCATACAGTAACGTCACTTTAAACTATCGGATGGTGCCTACCTGTCTGAAATTTTCGAGATATAACTTACTTCATGTTAAGGTGCACTTTTAGCAGGCAAGTTCATATTTTATTCACAAACCTCAATTACAATCACACACGTAAATGTACCAAATTCATGAGCATTTAATTCAAAACTTAATTAACGTACTCATCGGGCTCCGTCGCGGGCGAACACTCCATCTGCCTCGCTCACTTGCCGACCGACTGCTTTGTTTATGGTCAAATGCAGTTCAAAGTTTCCGTGTCAAGGCAAGAAAGGCTAAAAATAATGATCAATAATTATGAATAATACACAACGAACGGCCGGCGATTAATTATAGATTAGGTAAACTGCAGCTAGAGAAAGGCGATCGATAACTGTCGCGGCGAATGACATTAACTTTACAAGATGTTGTCCTTTTTTGTATTTCGTTCTTTACTTTTGATAATGTTCCTAAAACCACACATAAGTTCGCATGTACTTGGCCACCTCACAGTATTTGTGGTTACTTCTGTAAAAGCAGTGTATCAAAGTTGTTATGTACTTCTTTATCTCGCGATCGGCATTAAATAGAGATTCGCAAAATATATTCCGGTCAAATACAACGAAAACTAATTTCATACTGCGTAGCATCCTTCAAAAAAAAAAAAAATCGAAATGCTAGCTAAAATTGGATTTTCAAATACCACTTGGTTACGGCTTGCGAGAGGACCTGTGTATCTCCACGTTGGTAAAAAAATCACATTTTCCGCATATCGGATACTACGTAGCATGTTTTAAATAATTTCCGCTTCGTTAAACGGAAGTTTGATAATAGTATCACGTTAATGTCATACATCCTTATTAGTGACGTTAGTTACTCAAGGCCTACAGAATAACCCTTCTCTTATAAATAAAAAAGAAGCAAGCTATCGATGTCGCCATACATAACTGAGTCGTCATGTTCCCGATCACCTATTGATTTTATAATTTGAAAACTTCAGTGACAGTTAAGGAACTAAGTCGATACAATGGATCTAATTTTGTAACAGAATATTGGATTTTATGCAAGGTGTGGTTTTCTAACCTATCATTAGACAACTGATAGCTTACTTTGTGATACATAAATGATAATGCTAAAGATAATAATAACAACTTAATTATTTCATTTTTACATACTTACCTTTTTACCAATAATTTTAAACACGTACAGGTTGTTGGGAAAACACTGATTGCGTTACGAGCCAAATTAAGTTATTCGCAGATTTTAAAAGCTTATCTGGCAATATTATGGTTTCGGTTTTTTTATATTAAATATTGAGTATCTGGACTTTCCGTCTACCTCGCGAAAGAAATTCAAAAACTTGAGATCCGCTTTGTGCATTACTATTGGAATACAATATACGTTTATTTGATACTTGCTTTCGCGCGCGTAAAATTCGATATCACGCCAAACAGTGCCCTATGTCTTTTTGGAATTGAAAGCTGTGTACAATAAAAATATCAATTTTTATCACACAGAATGCAATCAAGTAATTTGTACTAACAAATTAAGTAATAAACTAAAGAGCTTTGAATCGTGTAGCGATACAAGGTAATCCTTCCACCAATAAAAAAGAAATGATATACAATTCCATTCTATTTTTTATAAAATATTGTTGTTGGCAATTTAATTAGTGCCTTTGTATTGCTGTGTGAACGGTTTCATGCCGGCGCGTTGCAGCTGTAGGATGGACTGATAAATACCTTGTTAACAGACCACCGATGTTTTACTCTTTTCTTTGTTCTAATATTTTATGAATACTTTGTCGCTGCATTCTTTTTTCTTAGACTATTAATAAGTCTTCTATTTTTGGTACTCATTACTCATAATAAATTATATGAAGGTCTTATTACTTATTTGTTTGTACGTTCTAATCCCCGAATTTATCTGTTGATTATTTGCATTTAATAGGCATTTTTTCAGAAAGGATAAACACGTAAATTATAAGACGGCAAGTGAAACTGAGGGACAAGGTACAGGCTTAATACGCTTTGCCCATAGATTAATTATAATCGCCTTATCGAATCCATGGATCTTTTACATTTTTATAATAGAATAATAACCGACTTTTTTCAACTTCGTCTATCAGTCTTGTAGGAAAGGCAGACTCATATTTCTTGCTTGGTACAGGGTAATCCCAGAAAATAATGTTCAATTCTTTAGCTCTAAGTACTTACAATAAAACAACAAGCAAGGATGTTTTGTCGATGGTTATAAGTATCTGGGTCAATTAGTGATAGACTGAGCATCAATTTTATGAACATCGAAGAAAGACCACCTAAGATTTTTTATCGATCCTCTCTTTTTACAGAGAAAATAAGTTAACAATTACTACCTAAAGCTACTTATAGAGCGAAAAAAAAATGTAAAGTTACGAGATGCTATAGTATAGAGCTTCAGAAGTTCTCGCTCAAAGAAAAATGTACGCAGAAATTTTTCTCTACCAGGAATTACTTTCAGGGAAATAAATAAATAATAAAAGTACACTTTAATGATTTTGCCGGATTGTTTTCTAATACGGAACGAAAGAGTAGTTATTGCACAATTAACCAAGGTCCAGTAAAGCTATATTTGGGTACCATATGTAAATAAAGTTGTATTGATTAGTTAGTTGTAGATTGAGTTGAAGGATTTAAAATGATTACACGCTTCGGGATGGGAACTATTATGCAACTGATTTGCATGTTCCCTGACCGAGAACTCGGCGACCTTGGTTCTCGGCCCCCCGATGTTCAAACAAGGGGGAGAGGCAGCTTTTATCGAATGCGACCACGTGCTTACCAATGTTTATTGAGACATTTATTTCGTGTATTCATCTTATGCCCGACCGAATTGACTTTTAAGTATTTTAATTGTTTTTTTAAATCTTATCCCGAGAATGTTTTATGCTGATCATGCACATGATGAAGTTTAGATTTTTAGTCTTTTACATAGACATTAATACATAAACAGGCTTGGTCTGTAGACCGTTATGACGCGATTTTGTGAGTCGGAACGTTCTTCACTTCGCGGCACGTGTGCCTCTCACCCACTCACTTTTATTTTGTTGAGAAGTTAAAAGCTCAAGCAGTCCGTCTACGGTCGGCCTTACAATAAACGACTACGAAGATTTAGCGCCAGCCAAATACTTAAGTAAGATTTCGAAGTATTATTTTTATACAGTTGTTGGTTACTATCAAACCGCATGTCACTGATTAAAGAATAGAGAACAAAGAGCGCCTGTCAAATTAGTGTGTAGTGCGCCGATGTATTGTTAAAGAGTAGCGTGGGCTGCTGGACATCAGCGTCTTACTCCATTCAATATTTATATTTAGTTACATCGGTATCGAAATAGCCTTTTAACCTCCCATCATAATAACGTAAAAGCATGTCGATGTTGTGAAAAGATTGCATTAAGAAACTATCTTGAGCGAATATGTGCGGCGCATTCACGTGACGTCTCTACGGAAAGTTCAAACGGAAAGGGACTATTATACATAAGTAGCAAAACTCCTCAATACCTGGAAGTCGCAGAAATATGCATTTCCTAGCGAGTTACCCGTCGTCGCACGAGTAACTCGGCATTATACTCCTGTCATATTGTCACATCAGCTTGTTGCTTGTGCATGCGTTTGTCTCGGACCACTTCAATATATTTTGGCGCTTTTTAACTACGATACGTACATCTTAGAGTTATATTATTTTTCTATAATTATACATTCATTTTTTCAATTTGTGTAAACGGTGGCAAGTATTATATCTTGAGATATGCTATTTATCAGAAACTGTTAAGGGTATCATCGTCGCGAAGAGTAATATCAGACGGTTTATTCGACATGCTGTTTTCATTTGCTTCGCCTAGCCGTAGAACTGTTTCAAAAATCCGGTCGACGAAAAAATGTTATATCAATATGTGCATACAGCACGTGGTTCACTCGGGCTCACTCGAGCGTACAAAACGCACTTAAAAAAAGGTTTGTACTATCTGTGCTCAGAGAAATTACCTGGGAGGGCCAAGTGCCATATCTGCGACCTTATAGATAGAATAAAATACTATGTTGTATCGGTTGTATCGATTTCTCAGCAATTATGTCAAAAAGGTTCACTATCGTGGTATGAAACATGCACTAAACATTAAGTGCTTTTAAAAATATTCTATTTTTATCAAACCTCATTTAAGCGTAACAGCCCGTTGAAACTGTGGTCTATGCTTTAATATATTTACTTAGAAGGCATCACATTGACGTTTTTCCACAAATAGCGTCGTGGCATATTAATTGAACTTAAACGATATTATACTAATACCTTCCCTAACGATGTTGATACAATACATTATAAATTTTCCACGTCGCAACATATCGATGAGTGATTGTGATAAAGTAATGTTATATTGCAGAGAGAGAGTAATAGGAAATTACATGTCACATAAATTTTTATATAAAATCCTGTTCCATGAAAAAGAAATGTAGAAAACCTTTGCATTTTATAATAATATCAATAAAGTTTCTTTGTCAATCTCAACCTCTTAGATGTTCTAGGAAGACGAGACTAAAATGGAACGGGGGCCGCGCTCATATAATTACGTATAAAATATAATTCAGCTCCTTTATAAACTAAGTAATATGTTACATGAGTAAGTTGCCCTTTAAAATGCAACAACATTTTGTATAGAAAAGTATCTCGGTACTTTAAAGATGTTGTTTTTATGCGAGGATCTAGGTCTAGTGGTAGTAGATCTTATCTGTTTGTTGTGTGCCATCAAAGGAGTATAAGTACAAGTAATCTCCTTGCTTTATACCATAAAAGCGATTTGTGTATTTTTAATGTAAAAGAGAATCTACTGCGTCACAGACATGCATACTTTTCTGCGTTCTGAGTAATATTTTTTTAAATATTCTCTTGTAAGCTTTAGCTTTCCTTGCTTCAAAAGAGATGTTTGTAGTTCTTAGCTGTAACAGTTTTTTAAAGATGTACTTTGTATTCAATATCGTAATTTGTCTGATACAACATTCCATACAGGATCTAACGAACGTTAAAAACCTCAACGTTAAAAACTACCCATCATTTTTTTTGTATAAAAGAAATAGTTTTTTATCTGATCTCAAATAATTGCAGATATCATTTCATTCTAACAATAGGAACTCGGCACTCTTGCAGCTAAACATTTCCTTACCCGTTCCAACTAATGTGCTAATAAGCTTGAAAACACGAAGCAGATGACTAGAACTAAAATTGAACATAAAATCTCGTAGTTTGATAAATAGCATTTCCATGTAAAGCTAATTAAATTATCGGAATTCCTATTTTCTATCTTCCATGATAGCCAAGTAGCTTAGATGGTTCAATGGGAACTTGATTGAAAAGTATTATACTAGAGTTCAATAGCTCATTAAAGCATCTTATAACGTAGGTTGATATTTCCTTCGTAAATAAGTGTAAGTCAGTCTGAGGGGGCCTCATCCAATAGTTGCAACTGTAATATACACTGAAATATCAATTTATTTCGTTGCAGATATTTATGTCAATACTGTTCTTAATAATTGAAGTTAGTATGAAATCTGTAGATAGGTTAGCGTAGATATAAAAGTGATTTCGCTTAACATTTACCTCTACGAAAGTCTACGTAGGTCTAAAAACGTGATCCGTAGCACTTTGCGTAGCACGGCCTGAAGCTACAAATAGTTTGGTTACTACACATGAATCGCTTTGAATCAACACTATCAAATGTTCGGTGTAGACGCGTAGTTACGTAGAATCAGCCGTAGCGCTACGGATCTTCAATCGCAAAACTTGTATTGAGGCTCCTAACCGTAGCGCGCCGTAGCGGATGCAAGCCGTACTTGTAACTTAATTCGTCACAATAGATTCACCTGATTCAACTATTGCTTCCTATACTTGTTGCATTACGTCTTGCTGTTTGTCGGACAAAATGTAAATTCTTGATTATTAATTCGCAAATTGTTAGATATACATATAGGATTATTTGGCTTTCTGTCAGTTTTGAGTATCGCCTTTACTTCTACTACTTAAAAATCTAATTGCTAACAATTTTTTTTTTTTAATTTGGTTAGATGGTTTCTTTTTTCTCTTACTACATAGTTATAGCGACTGCGCGACAAAAAAAACGTTGCTTTGGCTCCGTATCTTCGAGTTAATGTACATTGTGTTCTATCAAAGTCTACGTGACAGTCAAATCAAAGCGTAACTAATCAATATGAAGCTGGACGTTCAATTTATTCCATGACAGAAACTATAATTACAAATCAAACGAGCGAAACAAAGCTTTATTAAACTAATACTCCATGTTGCGATAATAAGCTTTAAACCAAAAATGTTTAATATTGCATCGGGAATTATGAATAAATGAAAAGCATCAGTTTCACCGTACCTCGGTTAATTATTACGTACGTAGAAACGAGTGTATGATATAAAACTACACTGCAAAAAAAATAAGACAACCTCAGGAAAATAACTGTTCCGTAATTATACAGGCTGATATCCAATATTTATTTTGCGGGAATTGTATGGTAAGGGAAAATGATACTTTTTCTGCAATACAAAAATAAAATCGAATTTTCATTCTTTCCACTTAAATTAATATTGGCTGGTTGCGTTAACTTTAATAATGAAATGAGAAACCTAGAAAAACAAAGTTGAATAAAGCCCTTTCCTTCGTATATTTCCTTTTGCGATGCTTCCTATGGCGCTTTCGCTGCGAGTTGGGAACGGCCGTGGTCAGACGATATTGACTTACGTGTTGCCGTTGATACTGCAATATAAACAATTTTTTAACGAAAAATTCCCTTCGATTTTCAATCGGCTATTTTTGCGAATATAAAGCATTTCCATATTGCGCTTTTTAAATATTTGCCGTCTAATGTTGACATACCTCGATTAATAAATATATGTGAATGCACACATGTAATTCAGACGATTTTAAACAAAATTGTTGGTACGTAACGTACCTTCCTTTAATGTGAAGTTATCATACCGTGGCAATAATATCACATCGGTAATATTAACATATTGATTGGCAAGTAAACACTGTTACAAATTTACCAGGTAAATGAAAAATCAGAGATCGTCAATTTTATGAATTGCTGTGTATATTAACTATCCAAATAAACTCGACGACTCTAAAGTACCCCACCGCACCACCACTTCAACGTGCAAAATTATATTCCTGATTTTGTAATAATTTATATAATAATATACGAAATAATGTTATTTATGTAATTCAATTAATGTAATTACTAATTACGTAATTACGTTGGTATTCCATGACATATTGATTTCTCACTCAACTATCCATTTACGAATAAAATCGATATGTATATTAAATTTTTATAAGAATTACAATTAACTTCAGCATTGTATTTTGCTAAAGACTCGCCAGTTGGCATTACGTCATTAGTATTACGTGTGTTCTAGCATAAATTCAACAATACATTTAAAATACCAATATATCACAAGGCATTGAAAAATGTCGACCTATATCGTTGTGTGAACTTATTAAGTCCTTTTCTTAGATCGGCATCTCGATCAAGGACGATTGGAACCCCTCTTGGATAAATTCTAGTCTATCTCTGCCTGCTTGTCCACTCGCATGTAGGTATCCAGTAAAAATAATGAAAAATTATTATATTATACATTTGCACAAAATCCTTATAGCAAACATTTGTAGATAGCTGAAATGTTTGTCCTACTCGGCTATCGAACCCGCAGTACATTGTACTGAGAGATTTCGCGACTTAACCACAGTGTCCGTAATCACAATACTTATTTATAGCTTTCCTATATATGCTTGCACTAGCACAGAACTTGTCACTGTTTGTTATCATTCGAAATGGTATTCTATAAATGGTGCAGGACAGGTGAGGCATCAACTACTGAACCAATTATCCGAAATCCTATTGTCACCGGTGAAAAAATACATTATTTCTAGAAAGTCTAACAATAGCTATTTTTGATCCCGTTTTTTTTCCACGGACAAAATTCCAGGACTTTTAGGTACAGTGTAATTGTTTCATTCCACACCTCTAAATATCATTCCTGTATCGATATGTTGATGTACCTATAGAACATATTTTAATAAGGCCAAATTTGTTTCTTCATAGTAACTAACAGAAAGTATGAATTATGATTTTTTATAGAACTGCCTGTGTTTGGAATTATTGGGACGTTTTTCTTTTACATCGACTTATAAAACTTTTTGTATTATGTGTTTGTAGAACAATGAATATTGTTTTGTATTTCTGCAGACAAAGATTCCCTACAAATTCGCTATTTCGGTACTTGACCCTCCGGTTTTGTGTCACTAAGTCAAAATAGAATTTTATCGCAGGTGTAAGTTCGAATCCGAACAGTGAAAGTTATTTCATGAGTAGTTAACTAAGGGAAGAGATTTTTTTATATAAAATGTAGCTTTAATGCTTTGTTATTATAAATATCAAATACTTGTTCTAACTAATACGTCATTCGACATTATCTAAACTGCTAGTAAGCAATTTAATGTACAAAAATATAAATATGAACCCTTACATCAAACAAAAAATAGTGGGAATGATAGGAAGGTTCGCGAGGTTGCCACCTTTGATTAAATAGAGCTGCAGTTTCCGCGCGTGCGTGTAACTCGCGCCGTTGAGTTACAGCGGGCCGCGGCCGCTCAGAGCGTTGCGTACCTGGAGCCAGGCCGGCCGCACCTGCCGCCGCCGACCGCCGCCAACCGTACGATCGCGAACTCACTTACTTACTGGTCGTTGCAATTTTGCCCATATCTAAGTTTCTGAACATTTAATATGTTAACATTTATTTATTCATTTTTAATTTACACTTATTTAATGTCTATTTTCTTTACATTTACTTTTTTCATTATAATTCTTTACTTGAGTTTGCTTTAAATTAATATAGTGCTTAAAATGTCGTATTATAAACCGAAGACGCGGTGGATGAAGAGGTATGATGTGAGTATTTGATAAATATGTATTAAACTTTTATCTCCATTTTATAATAAAAATACTTTGAATGCATTCTCTTAAGCATGTAGCGCGCTATAAGTTTTCGTGAGAGCTACAATTTTTATTTAAATTAATAAATATATCTATTTTTTAATATTAAATAAATTTAAAAGTTTGTTTATTAATTGATCGGCTTAGAGGACTAAAGGCAAAATCGTGGTGTAATTTATTGTTCACTTTTAACTAATATTCTTTGTTATAGATAGATCGATCTGTTTATTGTTTTGAATGTGCACTGACGTGGCTTTAAATGTAATGTTCGTGCTCGGTAGTCGCTATAATATATATCAAATACCTACATAAAAAAAAAAACAAAACTTAAAATGGAAATACGAACCCTAAGTGTTAACTCAGGAAATCCTGTTAGTGTTTATATTTCGAATTTTATTTTTAATAAACTGCGATCGGCCGTGTCCGGCGATATTAAGTTATTGCTGTTAACACTCTTAAAACGCACGGCCGGGTATTCGTCAAAGGGTCAGACCGTTACCCCTTCGTCCAATATCATTGATTTTTATGCTCACATACATACCCATGTGCATACGAATGTAGATTTATGCAATTCTTAAGTGATGCAAAATAAATCGTATGGACGATTAACATGTTACAAGAGGATTTTCGCTGTCTAATTAGTTAATTGTTTGTTTGCACCTCCGCGGAAGCTTTTACCTGTCCTATGCTTTTTCTACAAAAACTGCAGTTGGCTCCTTTTATTTATTTATTTTATTTTTCCTATTTATCTTTTTCTAACAAGTCCTTTTTGGTGCTGTCATTTCGTTAATGGCTTTTTGATCTAGATCTTTAGTGCGTTTTCCTATTGTAGTGAACGAATCAAAGTGAATCGTTTTGTGTCCGTGTTATATTTTTATAATTTTCAAAAGTGCTTCTTTGTAGTAGCAAACAGGAAAAATGTTTAGGTCTTGGGTTCGATTCCCGGGCGTTCCGTCCGTATCAAGACTCTGTAGCTGTAGTTTGAAAAGTAGTTGAGTGTTTTTTGTTGCATTTCTGTCGTTTCCGATGTTGTCCGCTTCTTGGTGTTGTCAGCTTCATTGTTCACGTGCGTGAGCCCGTCGTTGCTGGTTATCATCACGGCCTAGTGAACCCTTGTCCTTTGTCGCGTCACTGTGCTTGCTGTGACTGGAAGAGTTATACAGCATGTGTAGTCACTTGTACGTAGACGCGTAGTTTTGGTAGTAGTCGTTGTACCAGTATTTCGTGTAGGAAGATGAATGCATTATTTATTGCCTAGTTGACAAGTTTGACGTAACTATGTACTACGTGGCTTCGACTTAAGGTTTTTCTGTTTAGAATTGAGACATGCTATGATCGCTCTCTTAGCGTTGTTACCGACGTAATGTGGGTGTTCAACGTCGCGCTTTTCTATTAATAAAGGAAATGTAGATTGGTTATTATAAAGTGAACTGTGTACATCGCGGGCCCCGACAGGGAATGTAGAGGCGCTCTTTGTAAAAATGTACACCCACATTAGCAGACAGTGATATTCCTACGTAATAAGAGGAAGCCTAGAAATTACTTTGAAACGTTACATTAGTTTGCTGGCGGTCTCCCTAAGTTTTATGGGCTGCAAATGTCCACAGTTGAAGATGTAAACAGTTCAACTTTCACATTCACGTGGAACGCTCTCGGCTGCAACTAACTTATCTATTAATTAATGTTGCCTGTGTCAAATGTGTACCAGGCTTTCCTTTGCTCTGCCGTCGATATAACGAGATAAACTTTCGTATATTTAAAGGTATTAGGTTTGAAGTTTCCTTAGATACGTTTGCCTCTCAAGCTTGCTTTATGCCACGGAACTAAGTAGCGATCTGTGCACACTATTGAAGCCCGGCGGACTACTGACAATTGCTATTGAACTTAAATACTAATATTTTAAGTATTCTGGTTTAGTTATAATCGTATCATGTAATCTAATGCATTTCCATTCCTATTTATCTGAATATTTCTAGTTTTTACCGAGAATATAACGTAAAGCGATATTCCTTTCTGTATATAAAAAAAACAAGTTATGTTTTTAATTCTACCCTTTATAAATTAGCTCTTTATGTCTTGAATAGCAGAAAAAGAAGTAAACAGATTTTACATTAATGATCCGTATTGAAGTAAATTGCTTAGGGGACCTACCAGTACGACTGTGGTAACTACTGATGAGTTTGATTACAAAGTAATTTCTAGGAGCAGCGATCAATTGAGCTTCGTTTTAACATAGATATATAAAAAAAATGTCTTACTTTATAAATTTCTAGATGGAGTTAAAACGAATGCGATGGCAAAGACTACCCAAAGATACTGCTGTCTCGAATGACGTGGTGGTAAGGTTCTCAAATAAATAATTAGCAACAGGTGCTATCACGCGCCAAAATATCACTACAACCTTGTTGTTTTCTGGTCTTTGTTTTTCGCTTACGCCGTTTCGTGAATTTCCTTTGACAAACATCGAAGTGCCATCCCTATCGACTTTTGCATATATGCGTCTCACATATTGTTACGCATATGCTTTTGTTTGCATCGAAAACTGCAATCATCTCTTTTTTTCTACCGCACCTACCATTTCAAAGTAATATTGAATGTAGGCTATTTAATAGGTAAATTTAAAATTACTTTTTCATATAAATATTTTCAATAAAATCTAATTAATAACAGTTACTGTATGGTTAACATGATATATTTTAATATCGGGATGTCGACCGATCTAGCTGAAATACAAAATGATTTTTATGGATCCTTTTAGGATTTCATATTGCATGTTGAATTGAAAATACAAACAATGGATTGAACACACATAACAATTTTAATAGTACGCTATCTATTATGTATTGATATAGGAAAATCTATTGGAGTGTACAATAAATCCTTCACATTGTGAAATGTAAAGCTATATCAATTTCGTGTTTTATAATTTAGTACAAATACAGTTTAGATTATTTGTATAAAAACGCGTTAGAACACGGCAATAATTAATGAAAACAAGTACTTTGATATAATAGTCTTAAGATGGATGCAATTAGTATTTAAAATAATTACTCGCAAGAACATAACTAACTATGATTATGATTTAAATAACAAGAACAACGTCAAAGCCAAAGTTTATCAACGTTCGCAATATTACAAATTTGGGAAGTCGCGACGTTTGTCTGTCTCGAATAATATGTAATGCGTTTGTGCGTTTTAACTCACTCATTCGTAATAAATTAGTTACCGCTGTCTGCGACTATAAACTTAACTAATTTTAATGAGCTTGTTTTGTGCTCAATACATTTGAATTTCAGAGTCTTACCTTAGCAAGATTTATGTTTAATTTTAAAAGTTGCAGATTTCCTTAACCTCCCCGATAGGCGGGGCGCGAGTTTATTTTCGGTTAAGGAAGTTGTCCGTTGTGTAAGCATTGAGGCATAGTTGTTTGTAATGCAGGAAATAGGGATAGTTGGATTGGGTGATGTAATGGCACAAAGGAAACGATGGGCGGGGTTCCAATATAAGGGCGTGGGGCCTATTGGAGGGGATGAATGAGAGGGTGCCTAGTGGGAGGTGGAACTACAAGGAACAAGGGCTTAACAGTTTTTTTTCGAAGGGCGGGCGGGGGGGGGAGGGGGATTCCTTTGACCACAGCATAGTGCGCTGCGTTGATAATAATTGGGGCATGTTTCTCTTGAATATCAGGTTTCTATCTGTAAGCTTAGTGATGTGCACATATTCGTATGTTTAATATTCGGTTGAATAGAATATCGAAATAGTGTAGAACCCAAGTAGCCACATCAAGGCTAGATTGAAACGTTTTTTAACATATTTTTAAATTACGCTTATTACTGGTGTTATTTATTATTTGTTAATAACTGACTTAATGTTGTTAATGTACAAAAGGATTTTTGCAGTTGTTTCCAAGGCCTTTGTCTATATTTCTCCGATAGTTGTAGTCCTGTAATGAATGCACGCACTACAAGATTCTTAAGCATACGTGAGTGTGCAATTATAAACTTAGCCCTCTCTTGTGAGGATACGGACAATATGTGGGCTTTAATTTGAAGCTAATTATCGTGTAAAAGTAAGCCCTAATTATCAGTTATCATTGTAGTTTTTGTGCAGCTAAACACAATGCTATGATTTCATAAATAAGCTGCTATTAATAATATTAGAAGCGTGATAATTTAATTTTCCGTAAATTTTAAACAGCTTTTATGCTGTCGACAGTTTTAATGACTTGTAACTTCGTTACATGCTCACGTCGAAAGCATGCTGCGACTAGCGCTGCAAAGTTGCAAATTGTTGCTCAGGTTTTTTATTTGCTGCGCTCCGGCTATTCGCTAGCCGAGCCGACACGTGGACTTGTACAAGTCCTGGTTTATTCAATTGACGCATTCAAAAGTACGATATTGTATTCAGACTATTATGTCAAACATTTTCGCATACTTACCGGTTTAAGACGATCCAGTGACTTCTTTAATCTCACCGTGATATACTATGACATAATAAGAACTGCTTTCACCTTAACAATCGGCCCCCTTTGTTTCCGACTTTTTTATACTCGGCCTCTCTTGTGTTCCTGCGGCATCTTGTGCACCTTTGCTCTGCACATCTGATGTCAGTTTCTCAGGGATATTAACGGTCAAAAAGTAACAATTGTATGGTTTTATTACTTATGGTTGAATTCATCGTATAATAGATTGAACAAATATGAGTATTGATTTGTTAATATCACTAAATTAATAAGGCGATCTTAAGGGTAGCGGGGTCAGGGATCGATATGTACTAGGTCGTTTAATTTATTTACACGTAATGGATGAAATGCATTTCCAGATCGGGGCTTTGATATGTAGAGTGTATTAAAACACAGAAGTTTTCCATCACATTAATTGTCATCTGCTATTGCGTATTAGGTTCGTCTTAATAATTGTATCCTTTATTATTATCTATTAATTTAGCATAAAAATAAATATATCCCTAATTACCTATTAAAAAGCTCATTCAATAAGTAGGTGCGGTTCTTTTTATTCAGTACATAATAATAAGTTATAAAATATCATTTTAAATTGCACATGACCTGATTTTTTAACCAACGTTTTATGTTATCTTTTGTTGAGTCTTTTGTGCGTATCGTCTCTCAAGTATTCATTCAATTGAAAGACTTGTCTACAAATCTGCCAAGATTTAAAGTTACCACCAATGTCGCTACCCATTATTATTATGTATAACCTGTTTTCAGTGAGCAGCTTTTATTTATTCACATCTGCGTGTCCGTTCCGTTCCACTAGCAAACGAGTAGTCGTGATGACGCCGTGGTGGTTGGTAGTATGATGTGGTGCGTGTAATCATTGTGAACAAGCAAACTGACGGTTGAGGAGCTGGAACCAAAAAGTTAAGCCATTATCGAATGGTATCTTCATCTTTCAGAGAATGCGACTCGGTTTATATTTAGTTTTTAACTAACTCGTTAACAGTGTGTCCTCGTGCAGAATATCGGTTTTGTGTGAATCTAACGCGGCAATGTCAGACTTGCAACAACCCAACAGCTAGGTATTAATTACATATTAATTAATAAAAACGGCAGCACATGTAACAATCTAAAACCGTGAGTCTCGAGAGAATAGATTGATTTGTTAAATGTCTATTAATGTATTTAATAATCGTGAAATGTTCTACATACCAAAGTAAAAACAATTGTTACAATAAATTCCTTGGATGTCTTTTATAGATTCGTAGCTGGGATAAAATCCAAGCAATCGTCAGATCCGAAGAAGGCCTCGGGATCGAATACGATGAGAATGTCATATGTGATGTTTGTCGTTCTCCTGATTCTGAGGATGGCAATGAGATGGTATTTTGCGATTCGTGCAACATATGCGTGCACCAGGCCTGCTACGGGATCACCGTAATACCGGACGGTAAGTGTTTCATGCTATTATTTTATTCTACATCTCTATTATATTCTTGGTTTAAGCATCCCTTATTCAAATTAAAATACCTAGCTACAACCTAACTTTACGAATTGATAGATATTTTGTTTAAAAACAAATTCTGTGTCATTACATTTAAGATATTATTATCTTATCGTACAATTCTATTAATTATATTTCTATATTTCAAATAGGGAATATGCATAAAATTTTAATTTATTTAAGACAACTGGCCAGCTAAAATTTTGGGCCTTCCGCAGCTTTGGTACACTAATTTAATTTTCTTAAAAAGTATAAATGTGATTTCATAGAGATTAAATTTTAATCACGTGTTTATTAAGAATTTTACAAAGAGTCGTTTTGCGGTCGTGTACGTTTTTAGTAATTATATAGTGGAAACTAAATTAAGGCCAAAAACAATGAAAAACAAAGTTTATTCGCCACTTAGTGTTCTCTACGTTTGAATAACAGCCAGGATTCATATATTCCTCAACCTCACGCGCCTGATAATGCAATCTTGAGGAAGTGCATTCCACTTCTCTACAGTAGCCTATAGCCTTGTCATAGGTAGCCTCGTCGGTGCCGGTATCCGTGCGAAAATATATTTGTTGTCCAATAAGAACTGCGTAAGGACCAGCAAAAAGCTATAAATTTGGTTACTATCAGAAAAGACTTGCTACATAGAAACTGACTCCAAAAAGTACTGGAATAGACCCTGAGCTTACGGTAGGTAGCCCATCGTCAAGCACGATTTGTCTTTATACAAGATCTTAGGTATTAGATGTTAGAGTAGTGGGGTTATTTACTAGGCCAGTGTATTTGTATACAATTGAGGATCATGCCGGAAACCGGTTTTGTAAAAACAGTATGGGGTGAATTTAGCATTTTTTTTTTTAAATTAGATCTCGATTTTACGAGCGCAGAGGTCGTAAGAGTGCAAGTTTGCAGAGTAGTTATTGTAATACATGGTATGTTTAAATCCAAAACATAATATTTCATTCATATATTTTTAAATAACCTCTACGTAACTTTGTTATTACTATTGTTTTTACCCCCGTATTTACGTCTATATCATTAAAATTTACACGTGATTATATAAATATCAATCCTCATTCATATACATACGATTCGTATTATAGAAACTCTTTCGAGTTCTACATTTTAAAGTACTTTTATGGTAAATATTTGATAAACAGGATATTGCGATTTAGTTACAAATAATCTTACTATAAAATAAAATTCGCAACAAAATATAACCGATAACAGATACACATTATCCCTTCTTGTCGTCTAACAGCATTGTTATCGCAATTTATTATATTTAGAAATACGAAAAAAAAAACATCGTACTATACTTTTAAGATCCATTTGTATAGCAGTTAAAACTAAAAATAAGTGTGCAATACCTGAATCCCTATAGCAATAAAACGCGGGACACAACAATGACGTTATCTAAAGCGCGCACAAAATGGTGTTGTATGAACGGCTCAAATTTAATCTTTGTAAGTCTTTAAATTTCACTTTTGAAAGTAATTTGTCTATTTTCAAGCCTATTTAAACTTTTTTTAGGCTATAAAGATGTAAATGAAAAAAGAAACATGCATATTCCCTATTAGACTAAGTGTTATTGGTGTTATTTGTTGAGTAAAGCTTGATGTGTAATAATGAGTAGTCGTGTACATGTGTAATGTGTTAACTGTATTCGTTTCAGGCCAATGGCTGTGTAGGCCGTGCGGTGACGGCGTCAGGCCTAGCTGCGTGCTTTGCCCCAACCATGGCGGTGCCATGAAATGTACACCGTCTGGGCATAAGTGGGCGCACGTAAGCTGTGTACTATGGATCCCCGAGGTCTCTATCGGTTGCGCGGAGATTATGGAACCAATCACTAAAATATCGTCCATTCCGCCCTCTCGTTGGTCGCTCGTTTGCGTGTTGTGTCGGAACCGTAAAGGCGCTTGTATTCAATGTTCGGTTAAAACGTGTAAAACTGCATACCATGTCACGTGCGCGTTTAAACATGGTCTCGAAATGCGTGCGATTATAGAGGACGAAAACGCGGACGACGGTGTTAAGTTGCGTTCGTATTGTCAAAAACATAGCGTAAATAATAAGAAAGAAAAGTGTACCGGGTCGGGTTCGGAGGAGGAGGAGGTTAAACGAAAACGTAGGAAGGATATGACATCGGAGGAGAAGACACAAGCGAGAGCCGCACGCTTGCATGTCATTGAAAGGGACTTCGACAAGCACGTCAGTGTGAAGGATATCAGTACACATCTCCTTGACGTTGATCAAGACGCGATTAACTACATTTATAACTATTGGAAACTGAAGAGGCGAGCGGGACATAATCGACCCTTGGTGCCCCCCAAGTCAGAAGAAACAGAGGTGCATACTCACAAGCAGGAACAAGCCGACATTGACAAGATGAAAATGTTCGTGCAGCTCCGGCAGGACCTGGAGAGAGTTCGCAACTTGTGTTACATGGTGAGCAGGAGGGAGAAGTTGTCTCGCTCTTTCTTCCGAATGAGAGAGCAGACGTTTCATAAACAAGTGGCTGTTTTAACAGCTGGAGCTGACATTCCTGAACAGGAGTTGGCTGCCATTATTGAGGCTAATCACGGACCTTCAATTTATGACAAACTGTATTCTCATGCGAATGCTCCTGATCACAAGAATGATTTCGAGGAGTTACTGGCGCGTATCGCGCCTCCAGAGTCTGGCGATGAGAAAAAGAAAGATCGTAACGGCCTAGTAAAAGGCTCCAAGTCATCTAATCCTTACAAAAAACATTACGTCAATGGCTCCCGTCGAAGCGGGAGCATGTACAGCGGCCTCTCAAGTGAGGAGAGTGCGACGGAAATTCCCCGGACTAGTAAGTATCGTGGTAAAGCTATCGGCTCTAGCACTGAAGATGAAGGTAGAAGAGCTGGAACTTCACCAAAGAAAAAGGTATCACCTAAGGGCAAAGGAAAGAGATCTCCTAAAAAGACTGAGCGAAAGAAAAAGAAGGTTCCCCAGTCCAAAGCGCTAATCGAAAGCAGCAGCGACGACGATTCCTTGAATTCTAGACTGAAAAAAGATCGATCTCGAAGCAAAACTTTGCAGCAAATGGAAAAAGAAATGACTGCTGGAAGAATGGGCCAATCTGGTACAGATAGCGACGATCTGATGCCAATAAGACCTATGAAAAACAGTAAGTTCCCAGTCGACATATACTCAGACAGCAGCGAAGACAACAAGACTGAAGTCAAGATCGAGAAGGTAAAAGGTGAAAAGAGTAAAACGGAAAAGGACAAACCAGATAAGTCTAAGGTGGATAAATCGCCGAGTGGCAATGATTCCCAACAACCTTTACCAAGAACGAAGGCCGCTATGAAAGAGTTTGTTCCGACTCATCAACCGGAGAAGAAAACTACAACTCCAGGTGATGACAAACCTGGTCCAAGGAAACGAGGAAGAAAACCATCTAATAAGGACAAAAAGTTGCCGCTGCCAACCAAAACAGAATCTGACGACGAAGCTAAGAATAAAGAGAATATTAAATTCTCTAAACAGAAAGACAATCCGACTGATTTGATTGTTCCTCAGAGGCAAGCTGCTAAAAAGGCTTCTGAGAATATGCGTTCTACCACAGTAGTCAAGAAAGAAGAAACTGTTCTGGAATCACGAGATCACAAACAAGCCAGCGGTGATGACACTAAGTCTAAACATCCAGTGAAATCTAAGTCAAAGGGCAAAGAAATAAAAGATGGTGTTGGTGGCAAATCCAGCAAGAAGAAATCTAAAGAGGCCGAAAAGGAACCCATATCTTACGTCCCACAGCGACAGGCAGCTAAGAAAGCAGCGGCTCACATTAAAAGTGGGCTGGGTAGCAAGCTGCCAGCTGCCGAAAACGAAACCGATAAAAAGAAAGATTCTGAGAAATCCGAGGCTAAACTTTCTCCTAAGAAAGATGAGGCGAAAAGTTCTAAACCTGCCCAAAAAGACAGTTCGAGCTCTTCTACGAATTCGAGCAGTGGCAGCAGCTACTCGTCGACGTCCAGCTCGGAGGAAGAACACGAGAAGCCTGGCATGAAGCCGACCGCCAAAGCTCGCGAGATCAAGCCTGCCATAAGCACGCGGCAGCCGTCAGTGTTTTCTCCTCCCGGCTCTAGACCTACAGTGGACTTGCCCTTTCTCGACAGGGTGTCAAGACCGCTGTCTTCGACTAGTGCCTCGAGTGATTCTGACAGCTCTAAAGAGTCAGACGGGTCCAGGTCGGGTAGCCCCTACCCGAAGCGACCTAGGCGACGACGAAAGCACAAGAGTGTGTCAAACGATGCGTCCCCTCGCAAGGCGCCAGACAAGAAGCTTAAAACTTCCGAACGGCAGTCCGAGTGTAGGGTACCATCACCGACTCTTGAAAGAGAGGAACCTGGCCGAGCCAGCAATGCGCGCGCTGCCACACGTGCTCGGACCAGAAGCACTACTTCAGGCGGAAATCTGCCTAATAAGTCTGATGCCAGACCTAGAAAATCATCTAAAGACGACACCGCTACCTCTGGGCCCAATAAAACTCCCAAAGAGAGCAGCCAGTCCAGTGAATTTTCAACTGCGGAGCGGAAAGCGAACGAGGAGATAAAGGATGAGATTAAGGAAGAAGTTAAGATTGAAATAAAGATAGCTCTTGACCCTCCTAAAACTGAAGTTAAGGCCAAACCCAGTAAGCCTAAAAAGCGTAGCATATCTAATGACGATAAGGATAAAATCAACAAAACCGTCGAAATTGAAGTACCACCGCTTAACAAAGTATCTCCTCGCAAGAGTGCGGAGCTGAAACATAAATCGTTGACAAACAGACGAATGAGCGTTAAGGATACTGCGCAAAAGGACCGCTTGAAGTCCGAGGAAGCTCGAGAGCCACCCAAGAAGGCTCGCAGGCTAAGCATGGCTCCAAACACGGCTACGTCAGATCGGGGCTCGGGGTCTCCTGTTAAAAAGAAATCATCTCAATCAACGGTTTCAGAGCAACCGCCAATAGCAGTAATGATTGATAAGAAGAGTCCCCTGGGTATTACTACAGACTACCATGACAATGATAAGCTTTGGTTGCCGAAGGCACCGAGCCCGAATACTATCCCGCCAGCAGTAGAGAAGCCTGGTGGTAACGAAAAATACATGACTGACGATAAATCTATGGACTCAGATTATGCGGATAAGAGCAGTGTCAAAATGATTGCTAAAATACAAGCCAACCTTAATGAAAACACCATGATCAAGTCTCCAAAGACACCAATGGATGCAAGGACAGTAAATATTGAAAATATTGATGTTGAGAATGTTGCCAAAAACATGAAGAAACGCTCGTCGGAAAAGAAATTCATTACACAAGACGCCAGTCATGTACAAGGCGTTGAAATCTCCAAGAGTGCCAAGATACCATCAATAGTAAACCCTTACCCTAACAGAGCCATGTTCTCGCCTCAATCTAAGGATAATGAATTTTTAGATTTCGAGATGATGGCGGTTGACGACGGATTCAACCATGACGACATTATAAAACCATTCGCTACTTATCCGGAGTTCTTTTTCAAAGAAGATTCTAAGGAACAAGGTGTTCAGGAAACTCTGAACTTGGTGGACAGACTTAGGATAAGGCTTAACACTAAGAAAGTGCCGGAAACCATTCCTGAAGAAGAGGAAACCATAGACGTGATTGATGAAGATACGAAAGACCAGAAAGACGACAACCTAGTCGCGTCTAACTTGGTCAAAGAACACAGCCCACCGCCTAAAACGCGAACACCCTCACTGAGCCTTACTGAACGCTCACCTGTAAAGGAGAGTCGCCAAGCCGTTAATCACATTTCTAGGCTCCCGCCCTCTATTGACTTACCATCCGGTGATTCTGCGATGGATGCTAAAGATTTCCAAACCACGGCTATGACAAGTAATGAAAAATGGCCTACTATTCCGCTAGCGGTGTCACAAATGGACACGCAGAGCCAGGCTGCTAACGACCAAAAGTACGATAACTCATACCCAGACGACGTCAAGGAGCCTATAACTATGCAGTCCGACATGCAGTCTGTTTCTGAAGTAGCGGATACAATTTCAATATCAAAACAAAGCGACGATTCACAATCTTTGTCAGTAGTCGACCATTCTGTTCACAGCAACGATGTTGAACTTGTACATGATAATCAAAACTATGATAATAATGAGTTGATACACTCTGATTGTGCAACCACCTCTTCGCCATATGTGAGCCAAGAGAAATGGCGAGAGAGCAAAATAACAACGCGACGATCATCCGCCTCTAGTACGACCTCTGAAGGTTCCGTAAGCTCTCATAAACATCTGAAATCTCACCTTTCAAGTGATCTACGTCCAGGTAATGTAATGCCTCAGATAGACACGTACCCGCCCATCCCGGCGTACTCGCGGCCAGTGGAGCCGTCCATGCCGCTGAACCAGTACACGACGTACCCGCCCGAGGCGTCGCCGTTCTGCTCGCTGCCGCTGTTCGCGGGCGCGGGCGCGCTGCCGCTGCCGTCGCCGGGGCCCGGGCTCTACGGCGCCATCCCCTACACCACCTCAGCGCCGCTGCCGCTCAAACCCGCCTTCTACAGCGCGGCCTTCACATCCTCATCGCAGAACATTGCTCTCACTACAGCGATGATTGCTCCGCCCACACCGAAACCTTTGGATTCGCCTGGCCCCGATATTGACGTCACAGGAAGCGACAAGTTCTCCATACACGTTGCTTCAAGTCCCAGTATAAGCGTAGATTCCTATGACAACAGCAATAAAGCTCCAACTAAAATGTCCAACGACAGCAATGAAACTATCACGAGCTTGCACCCACAGGAATCAAAGTCCCCGCCTAAATTGACGAAGCTTGCAACAAAGTTCCCTGGGAAGTCTCCAGGTAAGAGCCCTGGTATATCGCCTAAGCAAAGCGACTCCGGTAAGGGCACGAAGCGTTCTAGTAACAGAAGCAACAGAAGCCAACGCGGCCGCGGCCGCTCCAAGAGCCGCGGGCAAGGATTTCCGCCCGCTGAATATTTGGGAAACTCTATTCAAAGCAAGCTAGTCGGCACAGTTTACGACTTCGACGAAGAAATCGCCAACGATGGTGTCGATCTAAAAACACTTCGTGACAAACGTAAATCTATCGATATTAGGGACGATAGGAAATCCGAACATTCCTACAAAGACTCTTCTCAGTCACCTCGCGTTATAACTCCTCCTCCGAGTAAAAAAGCTACGCCGTCAGACAGTAAAGACGTTAAACCTCTCTCCCCCGAACCCGGTGAGTCGAACTCGTCGCCATCGACGTCGTCCGGCTTCTCCCAGGTAGCGCCCGTGCTGCCGGGGCCCGTAGACATGCGTACATACCAACCTTTCGAAAATCCAGCTCCTCCTACCGAAAATGCGTATCACTTACTTGCGTTTGCTAGTGGAACTGCGGAACAGCATTTAGCTGAAATAGACGAAGAAGTAGAGAAACAACTTCACACAGCACTAATGGCCAGTAATCCACAGACGGGCTCGCCGAGCCATCAGCCTGCGGAGTGCAACGAGCCGCCCAAAGAGGTCGCCGCTCCTCAACTGCCAAAGGTATCTCTATCCGACTCAAGAAATCAACTCAAGGTCAAAATCAAAGGTCCTTTCTTGGACGCCAATTACTCGACGAGTTCATCGCAGCCCGTGGCTCCGCCGCCGCCGGCGCCCGTGCTCGAGCCCGGCACCAGCATGTTCAACGCGTCGAGCTCCACCGCCTCCAGCGCGGTGTCCGGCTCCACCAACCTGCGGCGCATGCGCAAGAAGGAGCTGCTGCGCCAGTACTGGACACAGGACATGAACATGGACGACCCCACGCAGAACGCCACAGTGGGCGCCGTCCCGCCGCCGGTCCCGCCCTCGCCGCTTACGCGCGCCGTCATCACCATCCCCAAGGCGGTGGCCTCCATGACCAGCATCCCGACGCGCGAGGACTATAAAATGAGCGATAATCCTGTTGAGAAAAAGAAACGGAAAGTTTCTAGTGGTGTCCCCCGAGAGTTAAGGCAATTACAGATGAGCATGAATGATGATGACTTAAAGTTATCCACGATAGCCGGCACGTCAGGCAAACAAACTCATCGGCGTCGCGGACGCACGTCTAAGGCGAACCGAACTAATGCCACGTCTCCGGTCGCTCCCAAGCTAAAGATAAAGATTGGCAACAACACAGTCCAGCAGGTCCCCGCAACCGCGCCCGCGCCGCGTGAGGACTCGCCTGGGCCCGCCAACTTCCGCCCTCCTAAGAAACGCATTGTGGCTCACAAACCTAGCCTGGAAGACTTACGACGAGAGAGCATGAAGTATCGGCGAAAGGTGATGGCTGACTTCGAAGATGATGAAAAAGATTCAGATACAGATACAGTTCCAGATGCAAATACAGATGCAGTTCCGGACCCGGAACCAGAACCGGAACCTGAACCAGAACCAGAAGCTGAGCCTGAGCCAGAACCAGAGCCAGAACCGGAACCGGAACCTGAACCTGAACCGGAACCTGTTCCTGTCCCAGTTAAATCTAAAAGTGAGAAAAGTGTCAAAAGCGAGAAGCGTAAGAAGAAGAAGGACAAAAAGAATCAAAAACTTCAAGTGGTGAACTCAGAAAGTGATAAGTTAATACTAAAAATCAAGCGCACCAAGGACGACGAGGACGAGGACGAGGACGACGAGAGCGCGGTGGCGAGCGGCGGCGCGAGCGGCGGCGCGAGCGCGGCCGTGACGCCCGCCGAGCCCGCCATCGACCCCTTCGAGTACGACCCGTCGGCGCCCGACCCGCTCGCCATCGACCCGCCCTCCTACGCCGAGGCCTCGTCCGCGCTGCGCAAGGTGCGCACCGACAAGGTCTCGCCCATCCGGTTAAAACTGGCGCGCAGCTCCGAGGGCTCCGGCTACGTCATGAAGGAGGCCGGCGAACCCGCCGTGCCCGTCAATAACAATAAACACTGTGACGTGAGGTGATATAAGCCGCGCGCCAGCAAGCGTGTCGCCCAACCCAAGGACACCCAAAAACGTGTGCGAAGTAAGCGTAAAGTTAAGCGTAGCGCTAGCGAGTAGGCGCCCGAGTTAACTAATAAGGACAATTAATGAACTATGTTACAATAGAACAAGTATAAAATCTCCTGTATAGTTAAACTACTGATATTGTCTGTATATTTTTAAAACAATATTGTCTAATAACAGTATAGTGTAGTCTATTATTACATATATTATTTATTTGTATAAATGGAAAGCTCAATGATTAACTTAAAGTTATTCTAAGGTATATAGTATTGTGCATGTTGCGATGCACAAGTAAATCTTATTATAGTATAGCATATATATATTTTTGTTAAAGTTACTGTTTTAATTTGTGCCTCATATGGAATCTCATTAATTTTGCATGAATTAACTGTGTAATTTTATAGATTAGTTGTGTATGATTAATTTTAAAGTTTCGCTATCACAAAGAGCATCACATGCATTGGTTGCAAACGATTCGGAATCCACTCCCTCGGGGTGACACGCAGCTGTCGCGGCCGCGATAACTGCCACGGGCGGCCCATCTGTCTAACCATCATAAGCTCACGTTTCGAATTTTACCAAAGATTGATAACAGAACGAAAGTTACTGCTTCCCAATGGGCATTATTACTGAAACGCGACAGTGACGCGACATCTATACACTTAATCCATAGACACAGCATGTAACACCTCTCTTCCAGTCTCACTCAGAGCTCGTCACAAACTCTAGGGAATATAAAGTACAATAGGATTGTGAGAAGTGGGACGGCCCTCAGATCCGTGCAGCTGCCGTTACACAATCAATATCATGAATCGGCGCTGACTGCCCGACCTTAGATACTGTCTTCGCAGACGTAGAGTTAATTATTGAGTATGAAATACCTAAATTGATATAAGCTAATCAAATCGAATGTAAAGTAATAATTTAGTGTAGGCTGCCCGTAATTGTATGACCACGCATCTGGGCATAGGATACAATATGTTACAGCCTAGTATTTTGTGTTAGAGCGTATTCATGTAAATGTACTACAATACAAGTACTTTCGGTAATATGTGAAATTTAGGTATCAATGTAAATTGCGTAGGCAATGCTAGTTGGTTCTGGGTTCAGTTGCGCGCTTCGCAGCAGGCGGCAAAGGAACGCAGAACTGTTTGTTGATATTCTATGTTTCCCTAGCATAACGTAAAAATGTAAATATGTTCGTGGTCTCATTACTATCGCGTGGTCTTCTGTTGCGAACAGTCTTAAACAAAGCTTGTTTCCTATTATTCATATCATTTTGATAACTAGAATTTTGCGGCTCATTAGACCTAAAATCTAAATTTCGTATTCGGCGTACTGTTTTATCTAAAGGATAGGTTTAAAGAGAGACTGTGGTAGAGAAACAATCGGTATCGTATTTCAACGTTCTCAAATAACGTTTAATAGAGAATAACACTAGCATACGCTACGCGATGCTGGATAAATCTATTTGGTGCATCATGTTCTATATTCTTGATTACAGTTTTTAAGTAGAAATAGTTGTAAAATAGTTGTTGAAAGTAATAATTAATATGATTCTCAATGTAAGTCTTTGAAATAATGTCGAAATTGATGTATAATAAACAATGTAAAATTATTAATAATGCGAGTGTCAGCACCAAGTAGAGTCGTCTCGTAGCGTATGCTAAATATGGTACTGATGCTAAAGTGATACGAACACAACATAATTCTATTTATTTGTGCAATATTCGGCAATACTCATCGTATAGTCAAAGATTGACCGTAGGCATGGAGTGTTAGGATTAAGTGCATGTCCGTTAATATAAGTATCTCATTTTCGTTCCGATTGTAAATATAATATTTAATAACGTACTAAGGCCTTGTCCAGATTTGCGATTAAAAATCGACCGATCACTTTATTTTGTTTGTTATGTTCAGTTTTCGCGGAGATTGTGTTGAATATGAATAGAAAAGATTTTAACGGCTTAGTTTTTATATTATGGAATGTTTTTATATTAAGTAACTTTCAGATTATTGTGTGTGTGGGAAGATGATTAGAAATGAACGATAAAATTGCAGTATTTTCTGAATTGATGATCCTACGCATAGTATTAGTGACATCTGGACCGGGCCTTAGCGGTAGCCACGCCGCGCCGCGAGACGCGCGCAGCTCGCCCGGGGAGCGACCGCGGCCTATCAATGAGCTTAGTATAAAATTAATGTTTCAATCAAATGTTCGTAATATTATGTATGTAAGCTTACTACCACTCTGACATTAGTAATTTGAATCCGATGTACATACATGGTAATTGTAAATCAATATTGGACTCGGTGTATAAATGTTTCTAGTTGTAGACATGATGTCGGCCGCAGCGGAGTTAATTGATTTTTTCGGCAATATAATTAAATTGTTCGTGCTATCACAAAACCCAATGAGGTTGTAGGCTGTGCTTAGTTTCGCTATATTTTAATTTAAAATCATTCATGAAAAGATTGATCAGGATCGACAGGTCCGATGTAAACTGTGTGCAGGAACTCATCATGTGTGGCTACTTGAGAGCTTCATGATTTCTTTTTATATTTTTATATTTTTCATATGAGCAAAAGTTTAAGTTTACGGTATCAGAAATAACAAATATTTAATGAAATCTACTAACGATATCAGTGATTGCATTTAAATTAAAATAATGAATGGTGCATGTATAAATAAAGATATTTATTAACTAACCAGAAGAATGAGATTAAACATAATACATTGAAAGTGATTTATGATTATTTCCCCTGAAACAGATGATTTGCAATTACAATGCAATAGTATAATAGTTAAAGCGTATTTTTAGTAAAATCATATTTGCACAAACCAAGGCATCAGTTGACGTTTATAAATAGTTTATGAAACACCCAATCAACGTTTAAATCTGTTATGTGTATATGTAATTTAAAATGTTTTAATGCTTTGATGCTCGTTAGCAAGATACCTATTACTATTATTGAAATTAGTGTGTAAATGTAAAAAGTGTAAATATTATCTCTATTTAGCTAACGTACGTTCCAAAATGGAAATTATGAATGTCAGTAATAAGCAAATATAAAAATAAATTGCTTAGTTATTCGTGTCTATATAATCAATATTATATATAATCAATAATTTTATCCGTAAATAAAAACAAAGTTACCATACTTTTAAATTATTTATAATATTTGTAAATAATCTGGTTGGAACTATTTTCATGGTCGACAAATTTTCTTTCATAACAATTAAATCGAGACAGCAAATATATTTCTAAACAAAGTATAATTTATTTTGATAAGCTGAGATTTATCTAGCAGTCTTATGAGTGTGGGTCCTACGACGCGGTCGTCTTACTATCCTCCAGTAACATAATGTTGTGTAAATACTTCATATAGTGAAAACTGTACCATAATGTTTAGATTAAAATCAATAAAATAGCCTAATGTTTAAAATATTTAGAATACAGTGAGTACAGTTGATGTCTTCTCCGCGGCGCCTCGCCGTCGGTGTTCGTGTTAATCTCTCGGTGGATCGGTGTAAGGACATGTAGGAGGACATATAGCTATCGTATTCTTCACGTCGTAGTGTTCTAAACTCATACGGGATCGGCTGTTTAACTGCTACACAAATTCATAAAATGTATTTAGGTTTATTGACCTATTTTATGCACTTGTTTTTATGATTATGTATTTGCAATCACAGTACTCAAACATGACACGTTCTGAGATAAATTAGACTGTACAAAATACGGCTTAACTTTTTATTTCATTGTACAGATTTTATCCGGACGTTTTGAGACAGTTTATTTTTAAAATAGTATCGTACGATGCCATGATTGTCACTCGGCTTACATTAATTCTGCGGGCAAACTCCGGAATAATCAGGGTGGAGCTCTCGTATTGGACAAGGCACTTTTTAAGTCTCAATATTTATAAAAAGTAGTTTTAGGTATGTTGTATAATAATAATAAAATTTGGAAATGTATTTATTGGTAGTTTAGAAAATATGTGTTAGTGGAACACTGTTTACCCACGCCTAAATGTCTTATGTCTAAACCTTTTGGATACATTTGCAGTGACGACGTTGCCTGGCAATGTCTAGTATGATGCCACTTATACTACTGGATTTGTGCTCCTTGAGGATATACGTATATTTATAGTATTGCTACTCAGCGATATTCGTTCGAATTACGGAATTTGCCCATTTCGTTCAGCCCAAATCACCGTTGTGATAGTGTAGTCACATTGTCTATAATTAAACTACTGTACTAAAACCCCACGTAGAGCTTAAAACCCGTTTTAAAATTTTTGACTGATTTTGAAGTAATTTTCATTATAGGCAATGTGTGAGATGTAGATCATACACGTATTACAGAAAGTAGGTCGTCTAAATGTTATTACACTAAAATACTTTACACTGAAGAGTTCACGGGCTCGATACTATTAATATTTATAACAAAAATAAAACTCAAAAAACAAACTTCGGCTCCATTCTTACGAAATATTTTGTACAGTTTTAAAATAATGTCTTAGTTTAAATTTATCTTCTAATTTATCCAGACGTATGAGCTCTCGAACAATTATTATTTAATTCATGTTTGTAGTGGGTACTCAAAATTAATTTGTTTCTTAATATATGTATATATATTTATGTATTTATATACACCAGCATATACATCACACATCATAGATAGTCAAATTTCTCTAAGTAGGAAAATTATACACATAGAGCATCTCTGATTCAAAGGGCTTATCATAGTACCTACAAGTAATAGCAGAACTAATTATTAACTTGTGAATTGAGTTTGTTATATATTTATATATATATATATTTGCCTGTTATTAGATCAATCGCACGGTTTCGGAACGAACGGAATCTTAGCTGACGCGAATGCACCGCTGATTCGTACGATCTAACCGTCAACATAATTATTAATATTGAATTTTAACGCGCAATAGATCGATTGTTGATATTTTTACATGATTGCAATAATTTCTCCTATAATGGTTTATATTTACAAAATCACGTTTTGATTCGTCTTCCTTACTAAAAAGTCGCTTTAAAAAAAGCGCGGTGGCGCTCTCAGTTATCAATAAGTCAACGCGCAAGGATAAGACGGTCAAGCGAGCCGACGCTAGTGGAACTGTTGTAGCGTGTGGCGGGGCCGAGGCTGCTCCGATAGTGTCAGTTGGGTGTCGACGCCGGCTTACAGCGTTGACAGGGGGAGCCTCGAGCCCGCCGCCGCGCCGGCCGGCTTGGCCGTAAGCCTCGCTCGTATCAACTCGTACGCACAAATCTACAAAGTGACGCGAGTATCACGTTTCAATATTATTGTGTCGATCATTACCTTGTTACTGTGATTTGTTTTAATTTATGTAATAAATCAAATAGAATTTTAAGTATAATTTTTTGTATTTTGAGATTCCGACTGCAGGGAATAAAAATAATCATTTCATAATGTACATATGTTTAAAATTTCCTCTGTTGATAAAATATTTTTTTATATAAATAATAATTGTATGTAATTTTTTTAAATATTTTGTCGATAAATATTATAATAATATTTGTAATAATAATGAATGTAAGTTTTTTCTTAGTTTAGAATCGTTATTATTGCTACGCTGTAAGCGCATTTTATAATGAGTATTTTAGTTCGAGTTATAAATTCAAGTGTTGTATGGAATTGTAATTTACAATGTATTGTAAGGCGATGTTGAAATCTAAGGATATGTGTGTTGTTGGCATGATTTATGACATGTTTTATTATTACATGTATGGTTTTATGAACGTGACGCGCGATGTAGTGACTATAGATAGCATGAGGTCGCTAACGCCCTTCATAGAGTTCGTGTTGATTTACGTAAGAGTTGTCCCGGAGGTTGTCGGCGGTGCGCGGGGCGCGCGGGCCGTGCGGTGCGGACGCGCGGCGCGTGCGACCCGCGGCGGCTGCGGGCCCCGCACGCCGCGCCCCCCGCGCCCCCGCGCCCTCGCGCCCCGCGCACCGCCGCGCCCCCCGCGCTCGCCTCGCACGGCGCCACGCCCGCGGGCGAGAGTTAGCCATGGCTGAGCGTCGCGCACCAGTCATTAGCTTATAGGAAATTTCAATACATATATTAATTATATTATTTATATTGTAGACTATGTAATCAGTTTAAGTATTAGTCTTAAGGGATTAAAATGAATTCTTATACCATTATCCGTATAAGTATTATGATCAACAATATTTCCATTGTTTTTAAATTAGTGTTGTTAGTGTAACGAATGTAACTTTTAAGAATAAACTTGTACAAACTACTTGTGTACAGTGTGTAAATTAAGATATGGTGAAGCTAAAGGTGGCGTGTGCGCCCGGCCGAGAGAGGAATACATGTATCGAGGGTTTTTGTAAATAGTGTACAAGTATAATTATTGTAATATAACAAGTGTTTTCAATGTGCACATAGTCGCCTCATTCATTAATAAATTTTTTAGATCAATTAATCTTTCCTTATGATTTATTTTTGCCTTCTCTCAGTTTTGTTATCCTCTTGTTTTGTTTTGATGACTAAAATGACGGGGTCTACATTGGTTTCAAATTAAAAGTAAAAAAAATACAATTGTCGTAAAATACCAGATTAAGATACACAAATACATTTTGGTATGATTTACTTTAACATAAGAAATATTAGTACACACGCCCGCTTTAATACAGTCATAAAGAATTTCACTTATCATATAAGATTATATTTAAGAATTTAATCGATTTTGACATCTAAAGGGCACTGAAAAAAAAGTAAAGTGACACAATAACTATTTACTTATTTAATAACAATAAATTACTGTTTCACAAATAACTTAGTAGGTACACAAACTTACTTAGTTTTATTACCATGGCTCGATTTAATCAAGCATTCGTTACCAAAAATATTACTTAAAGTAAAAGTTAATAATTACCTGAATTCATTAAGTATCTTCCAGATTCCAGGACCCTTTCATAGTTCAATTACCAGTTACGTTTATTTCCGTATATTTGAAAGTTATGGTCAATACCTAGCCGTTTCTCCTGATTTAAGTTTTATCCTGTTACTTTTCTTAATAGGGATTTTATAATATTAATTCATTGAAATAAAACTTATATTATAATAAAACTTATAAATGTTGAGATTCAAGTATTAAATATATATATGAATAATAAAATAAAAAGTAGACCGCCTTGCGTAGTGTTAACAGCGCGAATAAACCGTCTACGGAGTGTGTATTCTTGTGGAGATGGATCGGAACCGATTCGTTTGATTAAAGTAAGTACACAAAATATAGAGACTATTTACAAAAACTCAGGTCGTGTGGACCTTATCGGTGTACCGGCATCGCGTTATCATAGCTCCCTAACTTGTTGAACTTTTCTTTATTAAATTATAGCAAAGAATTATATGAACTACTGTTATCCTGCCCTGGCTCAGTACTCCAAACAGTACCGTGGCCAGGGCGGAGTCTTATAAAACTAATAGATCTTGTTTATAAGGTCAATATTTATAATGCCCGGGCAATATGAATAGTGGCAAGTTTATTATTGTCTCGGCAGATCACAGTCGTAGCTGACGATCAAGCTAGTTTGAGTGGCCTGCAACTGATAAATTTGTCATTATTTATATGCCAAATACTTCCTATCGTTGGTAACAGACGGGGAAATATTTAAAGACATCGTTGTCTATACTTATTGGTAGCAGGGTTGTTGTATAAATTGGAATTAATTGTTTAAATGAAAGATATGTGCGGTTGTGAAGCCCGGGCATTATGAACAGTGACTCATCACGATCGAAATCACTTGGTCCATGCAACAGATCAGATGTAATAGCCGGTGGCCCTCGGAGGTCACCGTCGGTAGGCCGTCCAGTGAACGCAACGATTTTATAGAATTCATTTGTTTCATGTATTTATTTTCCGCTAAAACAAGCAACGTATCGCATGACTAGAGTTGTAACAACAATGGGCGGTCTTGACTATTCTCGTTTCAATTCGATCATTACGAGTCCGTGGACAGAAAGGGTGAATCATCCTTTGTAGACCACTCACAAAATTGTAATTTAGACTTAAATGTTCGCGCTGACTTTAGTCTGCCCTCGTTAGATTATTTTATTTAAGAAATTTATTATAATAACAATTCAAATAAGTAGTGTCATGTAAGTATATGAATAAATGTAATTTTTATAAAATAATCACGTGATTCTTTTTTGCCTTAAGGGCGGCCCTTCGTACGCGAGGCCACGCAATCCTCTGACGCTAATGCCTTAAATTAAGTTATGAGGATATAGTAGTGCAGTCTTTATCAAGTAATTGGAATATTAAAACGCAAGTTAGCTTATTAGAACCCTAAGAGAGTCTGATAAACGAGAACTGACGTTGTATATGATTTTCGTTTCAACGTAAAAGCAAGTACTCTTTAGGTATAACGAGAGGGACTAAACGCATCTATTTATCTTTTAAGTTTAGGGTTCTTTAGTCGGCAGTGTGACTTAAGTCGACTCTATTATTGCGGAGGTCACATTTTTAACACCTACTAGCGTTGCCTCGTGTATGAACAGCCTTGTGTTAAACTATTCCTTCCTGTCAGAGTTAAATGGTAAGTTCTGAAAAAAACGCCCCTGCTTATGACACTGGCTGTGTGGTATGAAACAACCAGTCAATTACAGTAGGAGTTGTCTAAAATTCAACTTAAGCATTTGATGTAAGTATGCGCAGCTCCAATGTGGCGTTGTCGTGGCGTTTTTCTTTTTGAGCCCTTCACTAGTGTTTTTCTGATCTCGTTCGATTGGCCTAATTCATTTTTTGTGATGTCTACGCCAGATATACCTACTTGAAGGGAAGAGGTTCTTTAGCGCATGTGCAATTACTAAAATCAAAAGAAATGCTCTATAGGTATGTACCTACTCTCAGCAGGCAACCTGTTACTCGGGATTCGAGGGTAAAATGATCGAATGAATTTCGAGGGCGCCGCATGGGAAAATGTCAGACTTCCATGGACTTAAATACTCCGAACGGCTGCCGCAGCGTAAGTCGAAGCCTCTGAGTAGCTTGTGCGACGCGCCTGCTCTGCGCGACTTTCGCAAGCCTCATCGTGTTGGACTTTTTCTCCAACGGTAGGTGCAAAGAGTCCACCCCATACTCGTAAGAACACACAGGTAGAACGACATGCCAATCTCCTTTTTTGCCTGCTCGATGGTCGGGTGACAGGGTCCTCCCCGCCTCCCGCCTGACCGACCTTCGGTGGTCGTAGCTTGAGGCAGTTTGGAAGCCACTAGGGTTCTGACTATGAAGAAAGCTTATTTAACAAACAGGTGTGTTCTATGGAGATCAAGCACGAGGATACAACTACATGGCTACAAAACAGTTACGGCTCGTGCGGTAGGTATGTGTTGTAATAAATCGCAATATTGTTACATAGAACCTTTCTGTTCCTGTCTGGAAATTCCTTTGTCCTTCTGTGTGCCTATTTATAACATAATCAATCTTTTTTAATGGGAACTAAGTACGCTGGCAAAACCGCTGTTTTTCTTAGGCACTGCGAACACCGCAGGAGGCGTACCGGGCAGCGATTGAAAAAAAAAATAAGTTAAGATAAACCTTAAGTACCATGATATAAGGTCAATATACGAATAAATTCGATGTAGTTTGAGCGTGCTCCGTGCACTGCTACTTTTCGCCGCTTTTGCATTAGATTTTTGCTTTCTGCTGCGCCTCCAGCGGTGTGCATTTGGCCATAGTATGCGAGTGCTAAGTAACAACAGTTATCACAAAAAGGTCACTGTCTTCATATTGAAGTGATATCAGTTTTACAATCACAAGGCCGTCTGATACGAACATAGTTAAATCAATAACTCGGGCATACCGCCGAGTTATCAACTCCTTAATATATAATCGTGCAAAAACAAATCAAACACATATGTATCTAACAATAACATTCCCATGAAGGGCATTTTATGGATCTATAGTTATGCTTATCTATAGTTTGAACTATCATTTACCACCCGTAAAAATGGATTTTATTTTCTTTAACGTAGGGTTTCAAATTAAATACTTTGATTTGTAAAATGTATATGGGTATTTAGCTATATCTCTATCAGAAATCTGATAAACGAGTGCGATGATTAATTTCATTGTATTTAGTGATATCGACAACTATAATAAGTATACAATGTAACAAATGCCGGCGATGTTATTGACGGAATGTGCGTTTTGTAGTCTATTAGAAAGAGCAACAGTCTGTGTGGGTTAGGTTGCGAGTGACCAGTGACAGTGTTTTGTTTTGAAACAAGTGAACGAATGTGATTACTATGAGCGCGAGAAAATACGGCACTGCTCGGAAACGACCTAAAGTGTTGGTGAGTTCCTTAGTTGCTTCGTACAATTGCAAAGGCTATTAAGTTTGTATTTTTTCTAGTTATCCCCTGGACTTCACTCGCGTCGATAGTGGTTATAACAGCAATACATTGACTTTCTTTTACGCAGTGGGGTAAATAGTAACCTATGTCGTCAACCAATTATCATCCAAGTTGCTTTAAACGTTTAAGCGTTAAAGAGTAACAAACATCCCTGGTTTGACGTTTATCATATTAGTAGGTATTTTTTTACAAAAAGTCACAGTTGAAATCACTATTTACTTTTTGGTTAGTGGTAATCAATTCGAAAAAAAATGCTAACTGGTATCCAGCTTATTCAAATTAAATTTAACTACCTACCCTTGAACACACACCAAAAAATTCTTCCAAGTCGGTCCAGTCGTTTAAGAGAAATTCAGTGACATACACACTTACAGAAGAATTATATATATAAAGATTACACCCAGATACAGAACAAATGATCGTGCTCATCGCACAAACATTTGTCCGGGTGGGAATCGAACCCACGACCTCCGGTATAGCAGTCAGGGTCACTAACTACTAGACCAACAGGCCCATCAAAGATGATAGCTTCTCGAATCGTGTTGCTCAGTGTGTCTAATACATATGTATGTATGTACCAAACTACGCGTTAGCAATCCAATCCAATTAGTACTTGATTAATGTGAACACTGGTTGACATGAGATGCAAGTTAATAATAGAACTACTATAGGCCTAACTAGGTATTCGATGGCATTCGCCACTGTCACAGATAATTATGTCCTGTCTTCGCTAATATTCCAGATCATTTTATCCTATCATTGTATTTGAAATGTTACCTGAGCATTGAAAATTGTTAATTAATTAACTGTTGCGTCTACCTATAAATACAAATAGAATTGGATGTTCTGTTTGTGATATTGAAATAACCATTTTTTATTACATGCGTATGAATTACCAAAATAACATTCTGAACAATTTTTGCTTGTCTGTTTGTTCCCACTAATCTCTGAAATGGCTAGGCCGATTATGACGGGACTTTTTTGTCAAGTGGCTGAGTACACACGCCCGTCGCGAGAAGAACACAGATATTTGTTTCTGTATATTTCATTTCGTAGGCCGCTGGGACTCGCTAATGGAGCAGCGCTGGATGCGACTACAGACTAATGAAACTTAGAATAATGTTGGTTTCCATATCTGGTTTTTCTTTTATTTATTTTACGTTCCTGTCTTGTTATTTTACTAAGAATAGCGTTACATAATTGTTTTGTGTATACTAGTTGCATATTTTTCAAAATCTGTATACATCGTACTGTAATAACATTTTATCTGAAAGATAAAGATTCGATGAGTCAATAGTGCTATACATCACTCATGTTTATGCAATGTTTTTTATTTTATGCAATAGTGTCGATGTAATATATTATTATGTGCGATTAATTCTGCCTGCTATATTTTATTGACATTATTGCGGGGGGTGGAGCTGTAACAACGCATTTCACGACCGCGACGTCGAGCGGCAGCTCTTGTCCACACAAGTAATAATATTACTTTAAGAGGTAGTTAGTTTATCAACCGTGTTAACACAGGGTACTCACTCCATACAAAATTACATCAAAAGTGCTCCACCCATTTGAGTAGTAGTAGTTGTAGTCGAAAAAGTAATTGTGGTTTAATGATAACCTTCATTTAATAAAAAAAATAGTTTAACATAAACATATAGGTAGTTTAATCTGATACCAGATACAAAATTAGTACATAATCATATGTACATATACATAATTATAATTAGCACAATTATATTTTACGATTCCGATCTAACTGAATGGATGCGGGGCGACGACTGCTGCGCCGCGGTAATGCCGTGCTTCTTACGAACTAATACGTCAGCTGTGTTTCTCTACTACTTCTACTAGTAACAAACATCTTCCATAAACACTTATAAATTTCTGCGTTTATATCATTAGTAGTATACTTATTGTTTCCGTTAGTGTAAAGTCATTATTAATTATCGTTCTCTGAGCGGTTCTGTTAAAAATGTGAGGCCCAGATCGCTTAATAAATATAAACATCTCAAGGCAAGTTCTATTTGGCCGACCAGCCGACAAAATCTAGTCTGTCAAGTTGTGAAATATACTCCAAACGTAAAAAATATACCCCACACAGTAATTTTGGTAAAAAAAATAAGTTTGAATGCTTTATTGTATTACCATCTCTATGATAAATGTAACGATAAAGTCTAGTAACGATAATAATATGTGAAGTTTTAATCAACCCCTTCTGGTGACGAGATAGACGAGAGCGTAATTTATGTGAAACAAGTGTCAGATAGCTAACATCCAAACTTTTATACCAGAATATAGTTAAAGTTGAACATAACTGACTAAAACCCGCCTCAAAAATATATTACTAACAACATTGCACATTTTAAAAGCACCAATAAAATGTTACACCAGACTTACAAAATCCGTAACTGTATGTGAGAATTGTCATTCAGCCTAACGTATTAACAAATGGTAGGTACCTATGTTGAATAATAAGTGTCCTAAGCTAAATCTGGTAAGTGGTGACAATAATTATGGACTAGCATAGAACTTGCAGCACTTTTCGAAAGTCGACTACATTATTCCCTGAACGGCATCGTAAATCGCCCACCCTTCACCGTGCCTGGCCGTGACAAAGCTGCAAAGGCCGAAACACAACACGCTTCTATTACCACTCTATATAGTGTTAATTGAACAAAATTCGAGAGTACAGAGAGTTTCCTCCCTATTTATAGATATTCTTGAGCATACCATTTGACTGGCGAGCTCAGACAAAAATTAAGTAAGTATTAAATGCAAAAATACATAAAATAGATACAAACGTAGTCACTTCGTTGGAGAGTCATTCTTTGGCGGAAAATCTTAACACCGCGATTCAGCAAACGAGTCCCAAAGCACAACGACATCTATTAAGCGTCCTGGAATTATCCGCCACCAGAGTTGCGTAGCGTAACCGCTGCACGGCGCTCTAAAGACCATACCACCACGACGCCGCATCGTCGGTCCTGTAAAGATACACTTGAGAGAGTTATTAGTTGTACACCTTTAGCTCCGAATCAGTAATGAATATTTGCGAAGATATTACAGATTTAAAAATTGCGGGACGTGGTGTTTGCGGCCAAGCAGGAGCGGGCCGCTATGTTTTTATATACAACGTTCACAGGTTTTCTATAGCATATTTACTTTATTTAGTATCAGCATTGCACCCGTGCGAAGCCCTACGCTAGTGGACAATAAACTGATATTTTTCAAAATATTCTAGTTGTTATCGGATATGTCTTACTTTCTTGCCGTAATTATCAGTTTTATTGTACAATAAAAGTTAAGATGTAAGATAAAACCTTGGCTGGGGAGCCTGTTAACATTTAAATTAAAACTAAAACTAAATTCGGTTAATTTGTCCAAATTTAGTTTTAGTTTATCCTCACCCTTTTTTCATTTGATTAGACATAGCTTTTTAAGTTTCTTACTTAACTATCCTCGAATATATTCAAGCAGAAAGTACTACAATTTGAACAAAAATAAAGTTATTAAAAAAAAAAACAAAAGCGTGTTAGTTCCTGAAATTGCAGTGGAGTCACCGAGTTTCGATCTCGGGTCCTTTCGCTTGCTAGGCGAACGCTCTACCAACTGAGCTACAACTCCGGTGAATGTATGGGTGAATTTTGGGTTCCAATGAAGTTGACTGGCTATTTTCGAAGTGGTTAACTTTGCGGAACTTCTGCGTATCTATTCTGTAAAATACATGTAATGCAATGAAATGAAATAGTTTATTCTGCAATTAGGATATAGTTTATCACTTTTACATGTCAGTATTTTTACGTAGCTGCCCCGCGAACTTTGTTTCGCTGACAATAAAACTAAGAAAATAATACCTTATTTTTTTCATGATGCTTATGAGATAGTAGGTAAGTCTGTTAAAGATTATTGTTAGTTAAACCTTTTCCTTTTTTGCGCACGTACTGGAGCATTTTTTATTTCATTTATGGTCTCGTTTAATACCTTTCAGCGCCCGAATTCGCCACCACCGTTTCATTTTTAAAGACGTGTGTCGATGCGTGATGTAAAATCTATAGATTTAACATTGGGAATTGGACACACGTGACCACGCTTCATACAGTTGAACATGTGAGAAGCATCGTTTTTGTAAGTTCATCCCCGCTACCTTATTACATTACATTACATTAGGCCCATACATTATCCCCAAATGAAAAAAAAAACATAAAATATCATCTACAGTAACTATTGAAGTAGTGTTCTGTTGCGAGATTTCTTCTATCTTCTGTTCTGTGAAATGAGATACCATAATTTGACGCGAGCGAAGCCGCGGGTAAAAGCTAGTAATAAGCCCTATAATAATACATCTCGCCGAATTCGAATATCATTATTTAAGTGCTAATAGCATATAAGTAACTTGCTTAAGAGTATATAATGTAAGAACCGTACTATATTGTAAAAAAATATGAAATCCGGTCAAGTGCATGTTGCTCTCGCAGACAAAGGGGTACCAACTTCAAAAAGGTCAAAAGAAACAAGTTTGTTTTGTGGAGACCCCCTTAAGTATTTATTGTATTCTGTCGCTTGGTAATTGTAAAGCAGCCAAATAAACATTTATTTATTCACTAGCTGTGCCCGCGACTTCGTCTGCGTGGAATAATTATTTTGGGCATCATTTATTTTTGCGGACAACCTCCTTAGCTTTATAAATTATAGCTGTTACCCACGACTTTGTCCTCGTCATTTTCTGTTATTATTTTAGACAATTTAGTTTTTAAATTTTTTAAAGAACATAATTATTTTAAAGTACCTACTTCTGCGTAAATTATATTTTTAGTTCTATTTTCTTGTGGCAGAAGTACATATTGATTTTCTCCACAACCTGATACGTTGATACAACTCTTAACAAATGCATTAATTTCGACCGAATTTGATTACCATAAAAACGGTTCTAGTGAGTTAATCTTAAACGTTAGACATATACTGTTCTGGACATTTTTTTAGATCATTTCAATAGAAATAATTCTTTTATACATATACTAGCTTTTGCCCGCGGCTTCGCACGCGTTAAGAAGTATTATTGTTTAGCAAGTTAGTGTAAAAAAGTAGGGCCTACAAAACTTCTTTGTACACAATATTGTTAACTAATTTGTCATTTGGCGCTAAAACTATCAAGCTACTGGGAGAACTTACTCATGAGCAAGCAACATAAAACTGCCCATGAGAGAAGCAATGTTCTCTTAAGTCAATAACCGCAAATTCGAGAGTTTGCCCCTGAGACTTGTTTATAGTCATGGCTAGTCAAAAATCTAAGAAGATTTCTACAAACATCCCCTATTTCATCCCCTTATGTATGGAATTCATCAAAATCTTTCTTAGCGGATGCCTACGTTAAAGTACCTATGTGTATGTAAAGTCTCAGCCCGATAGGTTTAATTTTGACAAAGTTTCATAAAAAATTTCATCCCCTATTTTATCCACTTGGGGGTAGAATTTATCAAAATCCTTTCTTAGCGGATACCTACGTCATAACATCTACCTGCATGCCAAATTTCAGCCCGATCCGTCTAGTAGTTTGGGCTGTGCGTTGATGCATTAATTTCGATCGAATTTGATTACCATAAAAACGGTTCTAGTGAGTTATTCTTAAAAGATAGACATATACTGTCGCGGACATTTTTTTAGATCATTTCAATAGAAATAATTCTTACATACATATATTGTGTGTATTTTGAACCGTTTTCGCAGCGCACGCAACGAAAGCCCTCAAGGATGAACAATTTTCCCCGTTTTTTTTCACATTTTCCACTATTTATTCGCTCCTAATAGTTGCGACGATATTATATAGCCTAAAGCCTTCCTCAATAAATGGTCTATTCAACACAAAAAGAATTTTTCGATTAGAACCAGTAGTTCCTGAGATTAGCGCGTTCAAACAAACAAACAAACAAACTCTTCAGCTTTATAATATTAGTATAGATAGCACTCAGGAATAATGTAGCTTTCTACCAGTGAAACATTTTTAGGATTGGATCATTAGTTCCAGAGATTACCCCCTACATACAAACTTACAAACTTACAAATTTTACCTTTTTATAATATTAGTATAGATAATCAACCAAAGTAAGTAAGCCGATTTTTTTTTTTACGTTAAAAGACGTATAAAAGGTAAAATATAAAAGATAGAGATATGGTGTCGCGGACTTTTTTGTAGAAATCATTAAGACAAATCAGATTGCCATACATTGTTTTCAATTTTAAGCAACTGTTTAGGCAGCGCATGCATATGTTTCTGTTTTATGAGCAATTTTTCTCCGACTTGCTAGACAAAAGTTGTGATATCTCGGTTAATATACATGTTATAAAAATAATTTATAGCCTATAGCACTCAGGAATAATGTAGCTTTCTACCAGTGAAAACATTTTTAGGATTGGATCATTAGTTCCAGAGATTACCCCCTACATACAAACTTACAAATTTTACCTCTTTATAATATTAGTATAGATTTTTGGTATCTTGAACCGTTTTCGCAGCGCACGCAACGGAAGCCCTCAAGGATGAATAATTTTCCCCGTTTTTTTCACATTTTCCATTATTTCTTCGCTCCTGATAGTGGCAACGTGATGTTATATAGCCTAAAGCCTTCCTCGATAAATGGTCTATTCAACACAAAAATATTTTTTTGATTCGACCCAGTAGTTCCTGAGATTAGCGCGTTCAAACAAACAAACAAACAAACAAACAAACAAACTCTTCAGCTTTATAATATTAGTATAGATTGTGCACAGCAGATAGGTTTGCTTCACGAATAAGTTGCAAGAACTCGTTTGGTAGACATTAACTTACTATAATTACATTCAAAACTTATAACTTCGTAAGTCACAATTGTAATTAGGCAGAAATGTAACGTCTATGATGATATAGAACTAGAGTTGCAATAGGTACACTCTAGGGGCAAGACAGACAATAATAGGTACGCAGAGTCGGATTTGCTTCGTTTCCTGTCACTAGCTGTTGTTGCTGGACATTTTGAAGTGAAATAATCGTCGCCGCGTCGCTCTAAACAAAAGCTATGTTAGTTAATTCTAAAATTGTGATGTTATTATTGTAAAGCTTTTTGTATAACCACGTGATGTTGAAGAAAAAGTCTCGTTGTTTCTTTCTGTTTAATTGTACATCTACGTCTATATTTTATATTGCAGGTCTGCGCAAAGAAATCTATCTCTTCTATCTTCTTATATATAAAAATCAATTGCTGTTTGTTAGTCTCGCTAAAACTCGAGAACGGCTGAACGGATTTATCTCATTTTGGTCTTGAATTGTTCGTGAAGGTCCAGGGAAGGTTTAAAAGGTGCGATTTTTTTTTATTTATCGTTGGGGCAGTCGAAATCTGCCGTGTCAGCTAGTTTGTAATAGAAATAAGCAGTACCTTTGTATATCTCTTTCCTATTTAAGTACTTCAATTAATTTGTGTTAAAACTGAACTGTTGAATAAATTAAAACAAAGCAAGTCCTAATTAGTACATGGGTACACGAGTACAGAAAACTTTAACTCAAATTTTAATAAAGTAAACAAAATATTAAAGTAATAAAACTATCGCTACATTCGAGGTATCTATAAAAAATAACAGTGCAAAAAATCGAAATAATTAAAATATTCATGTCCAGTTTGCGAGTAAACTACAATACAGTGTAAAATATCCACCCTTGTTTTAACACCCCGCGTAGCTTAGTGGTTAGTTACTTTAGAATCTTTTTTTTTTATTACACCTATATTATCCATCATCATTACATCCAATACAATCTTCACGTCTATCAATTTTTTACTTACCTTCGAAATTCAGAAGTGTGACATTCTCAGACTAATTTTCAAATATCCTTTTTTAATGCTTATTAATATCATAAATGGAGGTATGGTTTTCAAAGTTTCATGCTTATAATAAGTGGTAGTTTTAGCTAAGCGTTTATATCTTAGTTAATGATTAAGTCAGTTTTTACTCGACTGCGTTTAAAGACGTTAATTTGACGCACAGATAACAATATAACATACATTTTTATAGTCACGATATTTGCCAAGCAAGTTTGCGTAGTAATGCAGTATAAAACATTTTGAAGACAATTTTATGATAAAAATTGAGTGTTTCTTACAATGCTTTTGAACTATATAAAAGTAAAACAAATATAAAATGATTGATTGAAAATATAACTAAAATAAATTCAAAAGGTTTTTGACTATATTATAGGGGGAAATAGGTGAGACATGGGCATCCACCTTTTATTTTAATCCTGTCACAGACATTATTTCATTATCATCATCATTCCCCTGCAATTATTATTTGGGGTCGGCGCAGCATGTCTGCTTCTTCCACGCATTCCAATCTGACGTCTTCTCGCAAGTCACACTCTTTGCAGACTTTTTGAGAGCAGTTACAATTATTCTAATTTATAAAAGAAATAATGTTTTTCTTACCCTACTTAACTCTAGTTTTCTCATATTTACATTTATTGTTTCCTCTGATATCAGAATCTATATATTTTTCTATTACTGTTCTTATTAGAAACACCGACTGTCCTTTTGATCCGAGTGCAAAAGGAAGGAGGTACTCAATAAGGCTGATAAACTTTTTTTTTAATATTTGTCATGAATAGTTTCAAAAACATTTTATACATTGTTCGACGAACGCAGAAGACATGATGATCACTATACGCATGTTTACCATTATTTACCTCTTTGAGTCATTACAAGTACTTGTTATAACCAGAATTTTACATGTAGGCACACTGAGAAATTTATGTGAAGAGGAATATATGCGAAATAAGACTACTAAACGTGTCATTATTAGGTAATCTGAAGATATTTAAATACAAGCTGTTGCCTGCGACTTCACCCGCGCGAATGTCGGTTATAGCTGCAAAAATATAACCAAGGGGCCAATGTTTTAGGAGATGAGGCATTTGGTTTTAGAAGTATGCGTGTCAATCCAGAGTGTCAGCTAAATCCATACCAAATTTTATTAAAATTGATCCAGTCGTTTGAGTAAGAAAGAGTAAGAATTATCCATCCATCCATATTAACAGCCGTTCGCATTTATAACATAGTGGGGTTTCGTTTTGAAAATAAACATTTAGTTTACCAGTTACAGTCTTAGTTATTTTCAATTAAAACCTTGTCGCGTCGTGTTGCTTCTAAGGTGATACACCTCCGTACGGTCAAGGTCGCGAGTTCAACGCCGGCGGACCGAACTATTTTTAAAACGACATTATTTCAGGTCTATAGATAGGTATTCTAGTTCACAATGCGTTATATCACTTAGACATACGTTAGCTTTATTTATTGTTCTAACTTACAAACTTATAAACATTGCAAACTATTAAAGTTTGAGACTTAAAAACGAAATATTTGTACGTTATTTAGGGTATCTATTGAATATTAAGTTTTAGTGAAAAGTTTTATGAAATCGTAAAAAATACTTTTATGTTGAACATTATATGTTTAGCTTACAATATCAGGAATGATTCGTAATTTCTTCAGAAGTTTAGCATACGAAATCTACTGTAACTGTTCGGTCGTGTACTAATACTCTTGAAGCACTTTCCAAACTATATTCATATTTAAAGACCTACGTTAGTACCTAGAAAATGTATGGCGAGTAAATAATTTAAAATAAAATACTACTCAATTCTTTATTAGCATTCCGTATGTTATACAGGTGGTACATTTTATAGTCTAGAACCAATATGGACCCTTTAGGGCACGGCACAGCTTAAAGAAGTTGGAGAGTTTAGTTGTGGATTATTACTAGATTAGATTAATAGTTTCTTCGCTTGTTACTAAGGGCCAGTACGTGAAGTAACACGGTTGCAATTGTGAAAGCAAGATGGTGTACTTCTTATTATCTCCCTTTTGATTTTTTCTTGCCGATTTTTATAGGATAGTGGCTATCGTTACATGTTATTCCAGGGTGTTAGCTACGTCTATGCCAGATAACAAAAAAAGGAACTGGCGTCTGAGCATGAAAAAATCATACTCATATTCTCACAAACTTTCTCATTTGTATTTAACTAGTGACCCGCCTCAGCTTTGCACGGGTGCAATTCTGATGTATTGTACAAATATACCAAGATTCTATTAAAACCGCATCAAAATCTATTGCGTAGTTTTAAACATCTAAGTTGTGTACTTAGATGTTTTAAACTACGCAATAGGGGCAGACAGACAGCGGAAAGCGACTTTGTTGATTTGTTATTATATCTTTTGCCCCATCGTTATATTACCAAAGACGTCGTGCCTTAAACGTTCTTAGCATCGTTGTCGAAATGTAAATAAATACGCTTCGAAGATTTAAGATCGAGTCTTATATTTTTGTAGTTGTGTTATTGGTAGTAATTGGTTTTTAGTTTACATTGATTTAAGGAAGCGTTAGTTACGTAGCGTTAGCGTAACCTATATTGGTAATTGCGTAGGCCCATGATGTCCATGGTCCATACATGGGGAGTTTTTTTGCGCCGTTTCTTCTCCCGTAGCACAGCACAGGAAGCGGTGAAGGGTGGCCAATGGAGTGTTATCTATAATCATGTTGACGTTCACAAAGTGCACAAAACAAACATAGGAGTAATTTGATAGAGAGATCACTGTATAGTTATAGTAGTAAAGCCTTTCGAAACTATATTCTAGAACCCTCTTCATAATATATGAGACCTTACTATACATTACACAAATAAATTAAAGTTTTTTATAGCAAAAATTAAACATTTTCAAGAACATTGAATTCACTACTTTTTGTTCTTTTCCTTAAGTTATTTTGCCGGTTACCGTGCATTATGTTGGTTCTAAAACAACTTATACAAACTTTTTTAATTTTCGCTTAACCCGCACCATACATTTTTAATTCAAATTGTTTTAAGAACCGTATTTGTATCAATATTTACGTTATCTCCTTTTATTAACACTCATCAAGTGTAAATTCAATGGTAATTAAGTCACTGTAACACCTCCTAACCTATAATAGTCTCGTATGACAAGTAAATATTGGGCAGTGGGTCACGATGTCAAATCGATATTTTCGCCAACTTTTCAACACCAAACAAGGACTTTTCCGAATGTTAAAAACATCAAAATGGTTTTTTAATTTATTTCCCGACATATCTACACTGTGATATTGAAGAAATTGCTATCGTGAAGGTTAAATGAAGCCGGTGCATTATATATGAAAGGTTGCGCTGCTCACGTCATTTGATGACAGGTTGTGTGTTTACAAGTTAGGGCCGCCCGGCGAACGCATTTAGTATTCATGAAAGAGAACTATAATTGTAATTGCAGTGAGTCATTATTTAACCTCCTCGATGCGATTGTTTGATCGACAAACGTGTGTTATGTTTGGTCTAAGTATCAAATAAAGGTATTATGATATTTCTTTTTGCTAAAATTGTGACGTTTATTTATATAGCACTAAAAATAGCTTATATTCATTATTTAAAAAATAAATGTAAAGAATTAACGAACGTTAATTAAATAACAAGGGTGTGTAAAAGCTGTTGAATAGTGATATTTCGACCGGGCTACGAGTCCCGCTACGCCCCGCTACGGGTTAATAGGGAGGGGACGCTCGCTCCCGGATTCAGTTAGTAAGCGGGAATTCCATCGACAATATTAAAACTAAAACATTAAATAGAAAAGCGATCAAACAGAATAATTTTACTACGAAAATATACAATATTTTATGTACATTCTTTTACAAAAATACTCGTGCAAAGATACGGCCAGTACGACAAAAAAGTGAAGCATTTGTCTATGGTATGAGTAGTGAGGGCGGTAGAGGCATGCGCGGCGTTGTCTAGTTGTGGTCGCGGACGCGTTCGGCCGCGGCAGAGGGTGGAGAGCGTTGCGTGGCGCGCCATCGATCGTACTCCTCGTGCTCCGAGACTTAGTCGCCGAGGGAACGGCGCCGGGCGCCAACATGCAGCCGCCACCGCGGAAGGTAAGTCCAGGCCACCCGCCACTCGCCCCCGACAACTTCACACAAACCTCACAAAAACTTTCAAAACTGCCGCAGAACTGTGAATGAGTAACTTCCCTCGACGCGTCAAATTCAAGTCGCGTGTTACTACGAAATTATATAACTTGAGTGTTATGTTTATATTTTAATCTGCGGGTGCATCAGTCGCTGCTACTCGAGTCGCTCTATTTTTTGGGCTTATTTTGAAATTTATCCGTTTATTGGTTTCCGTGTAATAAGAATCCTAATGCAACGACAGATTAAATAGCACGCGTAGGCTGTGACGAATTAATCAATAATTTTCTAATCTCTAAACAGGCAGTATTGCCGAAAAACAGGCTTAGGATACTGTATTTCTTATAAGAAAATAGATAGAAAATAAATAAGACTAATATTCGTTGACCGTGAAAATTGTAGAGCATTTTACTCAAAAATAAATGAGCATTTCTTTAGTTACTGTTGCTCGGACGATCGCAGAATGCGTGACACCAAAACTGCTCCCTTCAAAATATTTCGGTCATATTCCGAATGCGTGAGGTTTTATCATTTTATTTGACGTACCCGTTGCCGTTTTGTTTTTATCCCAATATCGGTTTTAGTTGTCACTCAGAATTGCACATCACTTTGGTTGAATTATGTTTACTAAGAAACGTTTAAATTGTTACAGAATCGTCGGTTAACTAAATAATACATTTAGATAATTCTAATATATTTGTTATTTAATTATTGGTCATATTAAAACGGTTTTCTGAGGAATGTACGATTGTAATTATGTCAAGCGTGGAATCGAAAAGAAAGCCTCATTTCTGTTTGTACGCATGGCATGTAATTAAAAGTTCCTCACTCGGGAGCCTACGTATTAACTATGTAAGAACTCGCTTATTTTTGGGGCAAACTATATTACCTACTTGTACCTTTCTCCATAACAACAATTATCCAAAACATAACTACTGCGGGTTCCGACATCCGTCATAATCATGTTAGTTCTAAAACTTTTAATTAGAAGAGAAATGTTTCGGTTTCTTGATAGCATGATATGGTTAGAGTTCAAGGGTTATTGTAGATGAAAGTCTCTATTACTATATCTATAAATGGAGTGGGTATCGAACCCGCTGCATCGCCCATCATAACATAATCGTTTTAAAATGAAGCACTTACAGTTAAACATGTTTGTTGACGGCAAACTTACTCGTACGTCTGATGAATATGTAATGGTAAATGCCCTGAAGAGATTGTTTGTTGGGCTCGACGTAATAGCTGTAGACTGTACCGATGCAGCATACATTAACTACACGCGAATCATTCTGACGTAAATATCAAACAGATATTTTTTGTCATTTTAATCCCCGAATGATATGGCTTTTAAAGTCGTTAAAACACACGGATAAAAACCTTCTCTAGTATTTGAGGTAAATAATTAAGTAGAATAAAAAAAAAACCTTTGCGGGTATCGAACCCGCAGCGTGGTACGAACGATAGTTGCAGTTCGCAGTGACCGCTCGCGTATCTATCGGAGCTTTCAGTTACGCTGACCAACATGCAACGAATTCGATTTCCACGGAGTAATGTTCACTGAAAATTTACTTTTAAATAGACTCTAAATTTATTTAATTATATAGAGTTTTACCGAGTTCTCCTTCCATTGACTTCCATTTTTTAAAAGACTAATTAAATAAATTGTAAGAATTATAATTAATTAATCAAATTCTATTACGCCTTAACATTACAAAATGAACATTACACTGATTATGAAAAACCACTATCAAATCTAATTTAATTTCTAAATATTTAAGTATAAGAGGTTGTGTGGTTTTGTCGCTTTGCATGTCTTTTATTTTTCTTTAGATCCAGCGGCGGCAGCATAAAAATGTTTTATGAAAAAAGTTGCAACGATTCCACTCCGAAAAAAACATCGGAAATCTCGGCATAATCGGCGAAAACATAAAATAATAACGGAACAAATTCTCGTTTTTTCAACGGTAATAAATAAACCGCTGGACTTATAAAATATTTCGACATTCGATATTGTATGAAAGTAACTGACATTTACCATTATTCATTGCCTGATAATGGTAGCGCTCTCAATGATTTTTATTATTTGGCTGCCGGAATATCGCCAAATAATAGCCGGTGGCGTTAAACGGCAATTCTCACCTGCATTGAAAGCTTATTAACAAATAATATTAACAATGCTCTTTGGTCTTAATGAACCTTATTCAATATGGCCCGATACTTAATAGCGCCCTTTTTTCATTTCCATAGGCATAAATATAGTATTTACCGAAATTCGAATTGTAAAGTATCCAACTTACCGATGATCTTGGACAAAAAGTAATTTATTAAGAGCTATTTGCTAAAATGTTTTTCGAGTGTTTTCACTGTAGTACATAAATTGCAAAATCGTTGAGACTGACACGTCCTCGCGTGAGACTTGCAATTAACATAAAAATGACTCATAGGACTTTAATAATAAGATCATATTTCAAATGCCTTGAGGAATAACTAACTTACCAGGGTTGGTTAGTCCTGATAGGTCACGTATTCCAAGGAATTGAATGGGTTCTTTCGTTATATTCTTTTACACCTTAAAGGTGCTACGTCATCCGAGAACCGAAGACTATAAGATTGATGTATTTAACAATTCTAGCTACGTTCGCGCATAATATATAAGCACACTTATAAAGAACTATGACGTGACCAAATTGACATGATCTTTAGATCTATCTTACTTTACTTTACGTGATCAATGTTACAAATGTTTACCAGTAAAAGAACTCTTGTCCTGTACCGCCACGAATATTTAAAAAACAAAATGAGTTAAAACGGTTCAGCCTTTCTCAAATTTCAACGAGACTAAGAAACAGCAATTTATTTAATACACACAGACCAAACTATTCTTTAAGTAACACTTACTATAGTGTTACATGAATTTATTTACTATACATAGACCAAACTGTACTTTAAGTAACACTTACTATACTTGTAACATCGAAAGTTGCTAACTTACCCATGATTAGATCTGCTCGTAGCACGTCAGTATAAGTTTACATGTGAATCAAATAACGTAATGACTTCAGCATAGTTGAGAACAAGTTAGTCGCAGTTGCAAGCGTCGCGCGATCCGTGTCTGTAGTTAGCGTGAGTTAGGCCCTGTCTCGCGACTCTCACGCGTTTATCATCGCGGTATTCTCGAAGCCGCGACAGAACGTGAAATGCTTAATTAAGCTAACTTTCCTGTGCTCGAGCTAATGAATGCGGATATATGATAGAGTGTCCGATGTCCGTGTAAGTTGCGAGTTTGCGACATGCTGCACGGATAATTCGATTAAATCATACAGATCTCACTAGTATTCTTAACGCGATAGTTTGTTAGTACAGTTTGTAGTTGATGAATAGATAGATGTTTGTTACTCTTTTACACTCAAACAGCCGAATCCATTTTGATTGAAATTGAAACCTGGATTAATAACTACTTTTTAACCAACTGCGTCTGTTTCTGAAGCTTTAATCGAAATTCACGCGGGTGTGGTCGCGGGAACAACTAGTTTTATTATAAAACACACGAGCACGCACACAAATACACAGGATACTGATACAAATACAGATGGTCCTTTAGGAATTTTAAACGAATATATTTTTAAATCTTAATTAATAAATATCACAGCTTCCGTGTTTCGGAAGGCACGTAAAAATGTGGGTCCTGCACCTGATCTCTCTCCGGTCGTGTCGGATTACCGTCCCATCGGGCTATGAGAGTAAAGGAATAGAGAGTGCACCTGTGTTTGCGCACACGCTTGTGCACTATAATATGTCCTGCGTAGCTGGCTGGTGTCATAGTAACACTGGCCGCCGTGGCCGAAATCGGTCAGGACCGCTATATATATTTTTAATTCGATTTAACTTTTTAAGTAAATACTTAGACATAAATTGCTCTGCATTCGGCAAGGTCATTCAAAATTTAATTACATATAGAGACAACATTTAGCTTTTAGCGATTCGTGTGGTCGATATCATTGACAGGCGATAACCGGCGTTAATTCACCCGGGCCCTGATCCCGCAGTGTTGCTAAATGCCCGCAATCAGGCTGTGACCGAGCGTGAACCGCGACCTAGCTATAGCCATCTACTGAGCGCGGGTTTCACGGCGTGTGATAATGCAATTGTTATTGAAACTAATCCTAATCGGGGTTAATTAACTTCAATGTAATTGGAATCAATTACAATCGAATCACATTTTGAATAGCAACTAAAAATGTGAATGGCTTAAAAATTGAATAGGTAATACAGTTTAGACAGCTTTGCAAATAGCGCTATATCCAATACTTAACTAAACGAAAAGATTTGTGATAGATACCTCAATACTCTAGAAGGCGTTTTAGATTCTGATTCTCAGTAAAAAAACAATGGCACACCCCTTAAAAAAATATTATAATTTTGGTTTTCTAAATGTGTTAATGGTATATCCTCATAAAGATTTCGCATTTTTTTCAATTCAAAACACCTAAATTTATTTTAAATAAAAAAAATGAATACAATCCTGCTGCTATTATTTACCTAAAAAAGGAAAATGTAATATCGATTTGATCGTTTTTTAACTAAATGTGAACGTTTTAAATTAATGCAATCGGGGAAATCGGCCATAAGCTGTGATTTCAGTTGCACTACGGTGTTGCGTGATCAAACGCTACAATTCAAATAACATCGCTGTTTTAGAATAAACATTATTTACCTGTAAAACTGATAATATCACTGATTAATACAAACTATTTAATTATCCAGTACATAAATATAATTTTACTGCAAATAAACGAATTTAGTGTGTGTCAAATAAACACCAAGGATAACATAGAATTCTTTTAAAAATCAAATGTATATAATCATTAAGACATAATTCCGTGATAGAAAATGCCACAATAATTTAACATAAAAAGAAGAAGAAAATTACATTAAAGCTACAAGCGCGTCACTATTAGATGAAGATCAGCCGTAGCATACTCTCAATGACATTCTGTAGGTTGCAATAAACTAACAAAATTGGCAGAATATTCGGCCAGTATTCATCGGTTCCGTACCTCACAATTTCGTGTAGCGGTGAATTCGTGTAGCCACGTAGCCGTGTAGCCTCGTAGCCGTGTAGCACTGTAGCCTACGCGTCAAATCATTCAGTAAGTTACACCACTCGGTCTCCCGACTAACCTAATTTCTTGAAGTCTGAAGTAATAGTCTGCGAAGTTCGCTTGTCGCATCGGAATAACGATATCTGCACCTGTCTAGACGGAAAGTTACCTTAATCTATGCAGGTATTGGTTTTGGTGAAGGTTTTTGACCGATAATATAATAATTTAAATCCCTCGCCATTATAAGAAAATGCTCTTTATAAAATTTTTAAGACAATAGTTATAGAAAAAAACCAAACCCGTTGTTTTTAGGAATTACATTACAAGTAGGTTTTGCTTATACTCGGTACTCTGTATATTATGTAATTTTGTAATATTTTCTATTGCTATGCATTTCTGTTTCAAACAACCATCTCTTCTGACCCGATCTAAAATATTCAGTACACCTAGTTTATATGATCGATTGCATACCATCAGTTTAATACAAGCACCTACGTTGCCCATTGACAGGAAGCCCATCAAACAGATCGGGCTAAGCTATTACCGAGGCCAACACCCTAGATTTGTCACATCCTACACACCTCGCATTATCGCCTCGATGACGGTAACAAGTTTGTCACATCCAATCTCACTCGCAACAATGTCCTCAAACTGAATTACTCGAGTTACGTAGTAACAGGACTTCGAGCTTAACTCTAACGTGAACGAACGGTACACTAACACTGTTGTTAAAGTAAGCCAGGAGATTTTACAATGTGGGTAATAAGAAAATAAGAAAATGCAGTTATTAAACCTTCTTTGTAGTTATTGAGCTTGTAAAGAATGATTTGGAGTTATTACGGTCTTAGTTTTTAGTCAGCTGTTCTGTGAAATTGGAGTAAAGTGGAATCCAAGGCTTTTTTAAATGTTTTTAGTATTCTTTGGTCCAAATTCAGTATGTAGGAATCTACGTACTCCGAAATGAAAATACCATTTCGATAATATTGTTATTGGTGCAAAAGAAATGTAGTTTTAAATTAGTAATCGCTGGATTCTTCAAGTGTGTTTTCAGTACGTTTTATCCCTAATTTAGTAGGTACAAAAAACCTATTTTGATGTTCAGGAAAAACATAGGTTTTGTAAATTTAAAGAAAAGACTCGTAAATTTAAAGTAACTAGGCGATTACATACGATCTAAAACTATTCATGCAATTTTGTAGTATATGATTGACAGTATATAAATGTATTTAGAATTTCTTAAATTGCGTGTTATACCCTAACTAAAAGTTCTGCATCAAAAGCACGAAAACAAAAGTGATGAACACTCAAAAGATGAAATTTACCAACAACATCAAATTATTTTCTAAAAGAGCATTTTTATTTTCGGCGAACATTATTAAGTTTTCGGCCGAAAAATGTCATGACAATTCAAGACGGAGAACGTATGTCAATTCGTTTCATGTTTTCCGCAAACTGCAGACAAGTGTAGTATGGTAGGGGTATTTAATTTCCTGTCTGTATAACTTAAAAGAAATGTGTTCCAAGTAAAATGGGAACGCGTTGGACTGCCTAAGAACTGAGACTGAATGAGGTCATATTAAATATTACCTGTGTGAACAAACTGCGCATAAAGTGGATTCTTTCTTCAGTTTATTTTTCAGCACTAGCAGTAACGTGCATTACAATAATTCACAAGATAGAAAGGTTATAGCATCTTCGGATGAAGAGATTGTCGATCTTCTAAGCATCAAACCAAATCAAATCAATTCATTTGAGTTTCATATTGTTGTTACTCAGATATTGGTGGTTATATATCAGGTATATACATTTTTTGTATCAACGTTTATTTGTCATTTGTCGCTGATTGTAAGTGTATGGGTATAGCCTAAGATTTGAGTGGAAGCCACAGCCTCTGGCAGTTCTCCTGTCCGATTTGTTCGGGCCCCAGCGGGCTATAAAACGCAGAGCATACGTGCCCCTGCATTTGTACCGACACTTATACACTTACCTGTAATATCTTACGTGGTTTTCTAGCCTTACCTAGAGATTGAACCTTGATTGAAATTCTACCTTGCCAATATTGAAATAGTACATTAAATTATTGATGTGGGCATACATCTCGTATTGCAAATTTTATGTTATTATACAACGTTGATAAAAGCGAGAGGCATTAAATGAAACCACATATTCTGTATATCATTATAAGGCTACACAACAAAAATCAAATCAATGTAAGCAATAGTTTAGTCACAGGATATTTTTTTAGTTTTTTTTTTAGTTTGAACATGCTGTATCTTCCTGATTAGGTGACTAAGTTTTATAGGCATAGTTATCTAAGAGTCATTCACCGCAAAACAACAAAATTCACGCGACGTTGCCGCTCCGCATCGTAAGTTTGCAATACAAACCAAGTGCACTATTACCAAATATTTTCCTCAAAAGAAAGTACAGATCACGGTCATCTCACTCTAATGTAATAAGCGTAACAGAAATAGAAATAGATCAGTCCTGTTGCTATTGCGCGGGCGACGGCGGTGGTGACTCGGATAAGTACGTCAAGGACACGATTTTTACATTGTTTAGTGCGAAGACGCGTCGCTTCCGGGGTGCACGTTACGCAATTAAGCACAAATTATTGTCGCTCACGCGTCCGGTTTTCAATATTCCTCTAATATTGTTAAGTTTTTATTGTGATAGGACACCAAACTTCTTATTCTAAGATAGTGATTTATGTTGTGACAGGACAAGTTAGTTTAAGTTTAGTTGTGTGTGCAGTTTTTAATAATTTTGTAAATTAGGTACGTAGGACATCCATAATGCCTCGTGCTACATACACTGCTTCAGACTTCACTGGACAGCAGTGGATTGGTCGATTTGGACCAGTACGATGGCCACCAAGGTCCCCGGATCTCACTCCGATGGACTTTTTTTTGTGGGGTTTTGTGAAAGGTGAAGTGTATGCAACAGACGTGAATACCGTAGAGGAACTTAAAAAACCGAATTATTTTAGCGTTTCATAAATTAAAAAAATCAACAAACAGAGATTTTATTGCACGATTATATAACAATATTATACGTCGTTATAACTTGTGTATTAATGCAAACGGCGGACATTTCCAACAATTGAAGATTTAATGTGTAAGTATAACAATGAATTATTATTGTTTATTATGATCATTGATCATACTTTCCAACGATACCTACACCACTTGTTTACATTATCGTCTACATCAAACCCGGCCGCTCTGCTGTGTGTGAGCCGCGCCGCACGCGCTATGCGATAGGTACAAATGCGATGTTGCCGTTTTGTTACGCAGGTCACCGCACGTCAGTGTAAATTTTTATTAAGGGTGTTTACATTTTAAGTTAATAATTAAGCTATTTAAGTTCTTTGAAAAAAGTTTTTTCGTATACTTCTTGAAAACTTTTTTTTAATAGTTTCGGATTAGCAGTAGGCACTTATAGTATATGTGGTTTCATTTAATGCCTCTCGCTTTTATCAACGTTGTATGTGCGAAAAGCGCCAGTAAACAAGCCTTTTCCGTTTCATTACTGAATGTTTCCGTCAAAAAGGTGGGTTATCTCATCTCTAACCTGTTTAGAAATATCCATTGTTGATTCATCGGAAGTATCCCTATATCTTACTATTGCATCTCAGCCGTACGCAACATGCTAGAACACAAATAATGTTACAGGGACGTTTGAAACGATTTAACAGTACACACAAGAACTTACAAGCTCTTACTGTGACCGTCGTTCCATAAAACATTTGCTCATAAAGCCACCAGACTGCAGTCTTTACGGGAATAAACAACTGGAAGAGGTACCAGATAAAGAATGCTTTATAACTTCTTTGTCACAATAGAAATGTGTAACAATATGAAACCTTATTTCTATCGACTTTATGGTTGCTCAGAATTTCTCGAAACATCTTTTCGCTGTTCATTCTTTTTCTAGAAATAAACACTCGTAGAGAAATGAAAGAAATAATTATTATGAATGAAATTCTATGAAAAGGATTAGTTCTCAGTCGCGAGGTTATTATTTTCTGCTCTTTTGTTAGTTTCGTTAGCATGAACTACAATCACTTTGAATCGTTAAGGTGGAATAGTTTTATTTCCACGTCGAACATTGCAACAAAATAATAAATCAAACAGAAATATTGCGCGTCATCGTAAAGTCGGAATAAAGCAACAGATTTTGATGAATATTTATAAAATTGCAGGCTAAAAAATAACTAGCAAATACAAACAACCACCGGCCAGTTGGACTGACCTATTTCACTTCATTTTAACTGATTACTCTTCCTCACATATGTGCTTACCATTCAGTGTAACCACAAATGTAGCGAGCCAATCTGACTCAGTCACTTTTCTATCGAGCTTTATTCTAACGAACAAACTTCCCGCGCAATTATCGTAGAGTAACTAAGGGGCTGCGTAAACTTAGACACGTTTTGTTGCCCGGTAACTGTAGGCAATCGGATAGTCGCCAATTGCTTTAACTGGTCACTGGTAACCGTAGTTGGTGTATCGAACACAGCAGTCGAACACTGCATGCAACTCCATCATTTGCGCAGCTTAGAGCGACAATATAAATATTGCTTGTGGCTCCAAATGACGATTTAGTTTTAAACGTCCACTGTATATGTTAAGCAACTGATCACACGTATACGCAGAGAGCAAATGATTTAACGTTGTTTTTTATAAATCAAATATTTGTTAGGGTTGTGTCTGACATAAGACACAAAAGTGTCCAAGTTAGCGCTCTACTTAACTCTCTTCATCAATTGATTGCGCTACCTTCGGGAATACTATTTGGTTGCTATTTGGTTAGATCTAGTTTGTTGCACTTGCCGCGGACGCAAATATTGGAGCACTTACAGTAAAAGCGCTGGCCAGCGGTGTTTGGAGAAAGTCTTGAGGCAATCAAATGGATTCTTGATTACATTGGAACCCTTTTGCCATTTTAATGAGAAATTTAGGTATCAATAATAAAAAGCTACTGGGTAAGCTTTTCAATTACCCAACGAAACTGAAAAAGTGGGTTTAGTTTATTTAAACAAGAGCTTCAGTTTTTGTAAAACTTTAAGTTTATTTTTGTTTTATGGAAAGTAATTTTTAAGTAATACCTATTCAATATAGCGTATTAATTTCATAATATACATCCGATTTAAAAAATGATTAGATTATTTTAAATTCTTTGCTTGC